>JBCFYV010000003.1:42753171-42861309 GCA_039000515.1 Timema cristinae | reverse complement strand
TGCTTCAACTTGTGGACACACACACGTAGTTTTATTAATTGTATTTTATACAATAATTCACTGTATAATATATATTAAAAATTGTTAGATTTTGGTTATGAGAATAATCGTTTGGTTGTTGGTATAGTTTTGAAGTTTGCGTTTGCTGTTTGATTCAAATTAATTATTAAAAGCAAGAGCTCGTTAAAAGTGGCCTTAGATGTAAAAAATAAATATGGCCACTGTATAGAAGCGGTGCTGCCAGTTAGTGATGTAGGCGAGCTTGTTGCCGGTTGGATGGCGAACTGTATTAATACTCGTGTTTACAGAATTTAAACTTTATATTATTGAACAAACATTTTGTATGTCTTTTCCTCTTTATTATCACAAACCATATATTTATGTTAAAGATATGTGAGGCTAGTTATAAAAATATAAATAACTTAATATAACACCATTAGATGTAAAATTTTACGCTCTATTTAACCTGTAATTGCCACAAGATTTAAAAGAAAAACTAGAATGAATTTACTTGACTTTTTTTTTCTTAAATTTGATTATGGAAAATACAATTCTACTGTAAGCCTCACGGATGTATTGTTAAAAGTGATTGATAATATTTTTTAGTGATAATAATGGTAATTTTTAGCAAATAATTATTTTTAAATATGTTGACAAAAGCTACTTTCAGACAATGTTGGCATTACTGATAGCTTCTGCTAGTGTCATGTAAAACCAAAGAAGTACTAATTCCACTCTATACACTTTGCAATTTCAAAACCTCACAATCACAATACATAAATGGGAGATGCTATTGGCCCATAGATTTGTTTATTAATAAATATGAGCTATTTTTATAAACTTAATTATTTAAACTTATACAGCCATGTAAAATAAATACCGTATACACATAAACAAACCCCTTCCTTTGGAGGATCAAATAAGCGTCAATATTCCGTAAAATAAAACTAAACTTACTTTAAATTGGTGATAATACGTTATTTTGTAATAGAGTGCTCATAATTATATTTAGAAACAATAAATATCGGTTGAAACAAGTTAAAATATAAGATTTAAACAGTATTAAACGTACAATTATACACCAACCATAATAGTAAATTCATAAGCTAATACTCGCCTACAGATATGGTGCTTCCCTTTCCTCGATGAGGGTCAAACAGACCCAGAAACAAATGATTGTCAGAATAAAGAGTGAGCGAGACTTAGTTGACTGGCTGGCCAGTCAGTCTGAGAAAGAATGGCTTACTCTGAAAGAAGAGCGGCGACCTCAACTTATTATACTGGTTGGAGGTTTTTTTATTATTATAATAATTTGTTTTAACTTCATTTTCCTCTTATTTTCTTTTTACCCTCTTGAACTTTAGGTAACCGTTGCTTCCCTTACTTCCATTGAATAAACGCCACTGACCCATTTTCAATAATTTCCTAAGGGAGAGGAGAATCCCTTGACTCTCCTCGCCACCAGTGGCCTTCGAATTCCTCTTTGCAACTATTTGAGTACAGCACCTTTAAATTATCTCAGAATAAGCCACTGTAAATTAGTGAGAACTCTTGGGATTTATAACAAATCTAGGTCATTTAAAACAACCACCCTCTCTTCCCCACAAATATTCATAACTACTGAGTATTCCATAAAAAATAATATTAGGAACATCTGCCACTTTTCTTAGAACAAATTTTATTTTAAAGTTAGAGCCAATTTAAGAGTGATGTTATAATGCCACTTCAAATATATAAGCGCTGTTTTTTTTTAGCTATTAGCAATCATTTATAGTTCTAGTGTCATTGTCTGATAAGATAACATAAATGATGTATTTATTAGTAGGTCTTTGGACCATGTTTGAAATTGTATTGAAAGTATTATCAATGCTGGTAGAAGATAGGTTTATTTCTCTAGAACTCCTGATTGTTATCCAGTACTGTTATTCCACAGTTACTGCTTTTTACACTACATGTAAGTAAATTACTTAGCAACCTATGTTTTATTTTGGACAAAAGTGTTAATTAATGTTAATTTGTATTTTATTTGTTTCTGTTTTTTTAGTTAGCATTAGCAGACCCGCCTCAGTGCCGTAGTTAGCTAACACACTAGTTTTATGTTGAGCTAGATTGCTGAGGACGGGGAGATCAAGGCTTGAATCTCACTCGGGTGAACTTGGGGTGATTTTCCTAAATAGATTTCCACTCTCCCTCCACTCTAATGTGGGTTCACTTCCTCTATATTCAACCCTCTTAATTCCTAACATATTGTTGTAATTACAGTAGAACCTCTCTAGTCAGCCCTTGGCTAGTCGGTGCTCTGATTGGTCCGACCACAGTTCAAGAGTATGCATGCACCGACTTGCTTATAACTGGTCAGCATGTTACGCCATTGTTTACGTGCCATTGTTTACTAGTCAGTTGTTTTGCTCCTCATTGAGCCGGCATCTAGCATCTAGTGCATGGTAACTACTCGTCATGTGTGGATTGTGTTTGGTTTATGTAATTTTTGCATTACATACAGTATGTCAAGAGTAAAACGTAAACACGTTACTGTTCCTTTAAATGAAAAACTAAAAGTGCTACAGAGACTGGACAAGGGGAATCACTCCAAAAAATTGCTAAGGAACTCAATGTGGGAGTTATTACAATAAAGGACTGGAGGAAAAATAGAAAAGATATGGAATCTTTTATGGTGATGGTAGATGGCGAGAAAGCACTAAAAAGTTGCAATAACTAAAAAAGCCAAAATTGGAACTGCTAAACAACACATTATGGATATGCTTTTGCCAAGAAAGGAGGAAAGGAACCCCACTATCTGGGCATATTATCAAAGAAAAGGCATTAATTCTGATAATCCAACCTTTTTTTGCATTCTGATCATACTCCCAGTTCCACAGGTGACGGATTAGTGAGGTTCTATTGTATTGCTTAAGTGTATAAACCAAACGGGTAGTAAGACACATGCTAAGTATTCTTATTTAGTTAGCATAGTCCAGATTTAATACAAGAGCCATTTATACAAATAAATGGTTAAAATACCATATTTTTATTTTCTCTTTTCATTGGTGACACTATCACATATGTAGTTTATATTTATTTTGAGAAATTATAGACGTCTAACAATGATTTTTCTCTTTAAATGGAACTAGTTTGTGTTACTTAGCAGGATTTTTTCTTTTTAATATTTTGTTTTCCTGAAAATAATCATACTTTTTTATTTGGTTACATTTTAAAAACTGTTCTAATAAACCTTTATTAATACATTAAACAGAAGATGACGCATTTAGATTGCATATACATGGTTTATTGCATAATTACTACACATAGGATAGGCCTTTCGTTAGCAACTTGATTTTAATTTATTTTTAAATATGTATGTATATAATTCAAAGAGGATAGCTAATATAGTAATTAGGAAAAACCTTAATTTTATGATTTCAAAGTGGGTTGCAAAAGGTTTTTCTAAATTTGAATCCTTTTTAATGATTTGAAGAAAAATCACACATAAAAATGAAACAAATAAGGTACATAATATTTGGATACAGAAATTGAGTTTCATATTCGTGGTGTGGACATCAATTTTGTCATTAACAGAAACCAGAAACAAGGTCCACCCTTTGTACATCCTTCATGAGAAATAGATAAGTTTTTTGTAAAGTTAAATAAAAAGAGCAGCAGTAAAAATAAATTTAAAGATAACAGCTCATCCTCATATCTATCAAAGCTAACAAGTGGGCCACAAAAGTTTGTTGTTCTAAAACTTGGATCACAGTTCTAAAAGGTTTGGTAACTACTGCACTACAATAACTCAACTTATATGAAACAAAAGTTTATATGTTTCCTCCAGAAAATTTTTGTTTACCTCACTCTATGGAATGTCCTGTTTTATGGCTTATGGTCGACTCACTCTGAGTACAAAGATAAATATTTTCCTCCTTCAGATATTACTTCTATACATTTTGCTAAATAAGAAGTAATCTTATTAGCTCCACATTTATGTACAGTTAATACAAAATACAATAAGGTTCCTAACTTTTTTCCTAAATTTAAATCAAATATTCCTTTACTCTATTTTATAATATATTTACTAAAAGGTAAGCAAGTGAGAAATTGCCGCACAGACCTTCAGGTCTAACACAATTTCTAATTTATAGGTTGTTTTATTTCAAAATATGGCTCACGCCAAAATAAAGTTGAAATATTCTAACATAGCTCTTTTCCTTAACAACTCTGTAGTTTGAGTTTTATTAATAGAAAAAAAAAAATGTACAAATATGACAAAAGTGCATTTTCAACGACTTCTTAAGCATATTTGTAGAGCTTTGAGACTAGGCTTGATGAAAAAGGGATCATCTAGATTTAGTATTCCTCTAACAAATACAGTAATATTTGGATAAATTCAAAACAGAAAATTTTAAGATATTGGAGTACTAGCAATCAGCTTTCCTTTTTATCTTGAGATAATGGGTTGTGTAGTTTTATTTCCCCTCCTTTTTGAAATGACAA
Organism: Timema cristinae; assembly: GCA_039000515.1. Lineage (NCBI taxonomy): Eukaryota > Metazoa > Arthropoda > Insecta > Phasmatodea > Timematidae > Timema > Timema cristinae. Next base: position 42,856,821 of record JBCFYV010000003.1, on the reverse strand, counting down.
AGGGTGGTTGTAGCTAAAGGGTGAAAGGGAGTATAAGCTTAGAATAGAGAAGTAGTTCCATAAAACGACTCAAACGATTGTATTTTAAGCTGTGTGGCATGACAATAATTGATACTTTCTCACTAACCTAGGCATTCACCTTAATAGGGATCAGCACCATACAGCTTTAAAACTCTCAAATTATTCTCCCATAAACCCGGGTGGGTTTCTTTCAGGTGAATCCACTTGAAAAAAAAACATTTGCTGTGATAAGATTTTTTTTTCTCTTCAAAATGACATGTTTTTAGTAGACTATTATAAAATTACAGAATAATTAATCAGCCAAAGTGTGTAATTCATAGTAAATGAACAGGAGTCATTTAGATGCCGCTTAAGGGGGTTCCCCTCTTCAGCCAGAGTTGAAGGTCAATTCGTATTTGGGCAGGGGATCCCCCTTTTGACCAGATAGCTGAAGCTGTTTGGTTAAGCAGTATGTATGCAAGGTATTCCTTTCTCTAGCCATAACGTTGATTGGTCCAACAGTTTGTGGACAGCTACCTACACAGTTTTCCATCTGTTCAGTCTTTATACACCAAGTAAATATCACAGCATGGAAGTGTGTTCTTACTTCATAGCTTGTGCGGTGAATTTGTAACTGTAAAAGTTTATATAGTAGAGAAAAATTAGATAATATCAAGGAAAACATTCTAAAGTCGGGAAGAAAATTTACATACACCAAAAATATAAAATAGGCCTAATGTTTTTGACTATATATATTTATAAAATCTATTAAATCTTTTAGTAGCTCTATAGTAACTTATAAAAAGAAGTTTGTTATAACATGATTTAATAATGAACTTAGTCACTATCACCGTCATCTGTTTCCAGCCTGTGACTGGCATAATTTCAATTTCTCCTTTCACTTGAACACTTTATTATATTATCTGTTCATCCCCTTCTTTTCTTGGCCTCCCTTTCAGTCTTTTTCCTACATACATTTCCAACATATTCTTTGGCATCCTCTCTATTTTACATCCTCATTACCTGCCCATACTATCTGTCAGTGCTTCCTCTAATATATCGTGCACTCCCTGTACCCCAACTCTTCCCCAGATAACTTCATTCCTAATTTTGTTTCTCTTCGTGACAGCTAACATGCTCCTCGCAAACTTCATTCCCATGGCCTCCACTTTCCTAGTCTTTCTTACATTAATTATCCATGTTTCTGCTGCATATGTGACAATGGGTATAAAGTATGCCCTGTACAACACTTACTTACACTTAGAGGGAAATTCTCTTCTCCATAGAAGGTCTCTTTCACGCCTATAGAACAACTCTCCCTGCTGTCCTATTTTCATTAAATCCTTTCTACTTCCACCTTTCTCTTCAATCATGCTTCCAAGATATTTTATGTTCTGTTCTTTCTCAGCTCTACTCCATGCAATCTTAAAGCCTTATTAGTCCTTACCCAATTCCTTGTCATTACCATCACTTCACACTTTGCCATGCTAAATTTCATTACATTCTCTTTCACTTCATTATTCCATTCTTGTATCTGTTCCTGTAATTACTTCCCCCCCCCCCATCCCATCAAGTCATCATCAAACATGGCTTTCATTTTTCCCTCCCTGAGTTTTCCTGCCACTTTGTTCATGACCATGAACTTGGTATGATGTATAATCCTGTTTTTTTTATAATTATATGATAGAGGTTTAATTGCAGTTGGCATAACATATCCTAATAGCATACGTGTCACATTATTAATAGTTTTTAAAAATCTACTTTTTAATTTACATTTTAACACTCTGCACAAATATACCTGAAGTTTCATCAATAAATGAATAATGTGGACACAATATGTATGTGGAAGTCAGGTGACCTGGCGGTCTACGGGTAAGGTATCGGACTTTTGTGCTGGGAGTTCAGGGTTCAATCCTTGGTCCAGGCACAGATTTATCTGATTACCAAACCCTTCCTTCACCTCTGACAAGACAACTTGTGATTGTGGGGAATGCCAGGCCTCCACCGTGGTTCGGATTCCACGTTAAACTGTAGGTCCTTCATTTCATTTCACAATCACCCTACCATTACACATTAGCGTAAGTGTATATAACCTGAGCGGGTAGTAAGACATGATGATGATGATGATGATGATGATAATGATAATAATAATAATAATATTTGGAAGTCAAGTTTAAGAGTTTCTTGAAAGAAAAAACCAATCAAACTTTTTTTTTTTCAGAAAAATCAGGCAGACTAGTTAAAAAATGGGTTTTTTCTAACTCTTCCATAAATACTGTGTTTTTAATGACTTTAATTTGTCTACAATGGGTGATAATTGTTTGACACAATTAATTGCACCTATATAATGAATTTTAATGTTAATTTTAATATCTTTCCTACTTATAGCTTTTATCACACACAATGAGGTTAGTTATTCTAGAAGATTCCAATAAGGTGGCAGAGTGGTCTGCTAAGTATGTCCTCAAGAGAATCAATGACTTCAAACCTCTACCAGACAAATATTTTGTTCTTGGACTTCCAACAGGTGATCTTTAACTTAAATCCTTCTAGAAGCACAAGTCTTTGACATTATTACAAAGATATTTCATCAAAACATTTATAAGACTTATACAAATTATTATACATACCAGAGATTATAAGCAAAATATAGCTTAATATTTATATAGCAACATAGCTAAAACCTATTTTATATTTTGTGTTTGTATGTTTTGTGCACCAATAAAAAGTTTGATTTTACTCATATTTGATAGTTGCAGTAGGTACCAGTCATCAACACCAATACAAAATATTTATTTACTTTGACAAAACATCTAAAACATAAGTACAACAATATGATAAATAATATTTCAGGATATTAATACATTTTAGAATCCTAACTTATTCATTAAATATAAGAACCCAAACGGGTATCAAGACATGGTGCTAAAAAAAATCCACAAACTTGTGACCACTAATATTTTATTGTTTACAAAAAGGTTCACACACAGGCTTTAAAAACACATGCCTACTTGATTATATTCCTAATCCCAGAAAGTAAAGAAGGTAGTAACATTCCTAAGATTGCAGGTTTATTCACTACCAGCACATCTTATCTTAAAAATAGATTTAATGTAAATTGCACATTTTTATGTTAATTCAACCCTATTACTCTATTTGTAAATGTAATTGAACAGCACAAAGGGCCTACATAGCTATAGCAAATTGTATATCTTCCACTAAATTATTATTATTATTAGCACCGCGTCTTACTACCCGTTCGGGTTATACGCACTTACGCTAATGTGTAATGGTAGGGTGATTGTGAGATGAAATGGAGGACCTACAGTTTAACGTGGAATCTGAACCACGGTGGAGACCTGGTATTCCTCACATTCACAAGATGTCTTGCCAGAGGTGAAGGAAGGGTTTGGTAATCAGATAAATCTTTGCCGGGACCGGGGATTGAACCCCGGCCGCCAGCATAGAAGTCTGACACCTTACCCCTAGACCACCAGGTCACCGTTCTTCCACTAAAACATAGTCCCTAACACTGAATTGACTACAATGCGTGAGTTAATAATTTTAATTCTCAAAACCTTCAATTATGTTTACATATTTACTGGCCCCATTTTTTTATCCATTCCTCTGAAGAACTTTCTAAATCCTTAAATTCTTGCTCTTATGTTCATGCAAACAAGTCAATATGATGATAACTTACCTTAACGATTTCTTGAGCAAATCACCTCTGCAAATAAACTTTGGTTTCACAACATATTCTCCCCCCCCCCTCCCCCATCCACCAAAACCCTGAATATTTAGAACTCACTATAATACACAACTAAGCTGAAATTTTGTACAAACCTGAATGCCTAGAAAAATTTATATCCTTTAATATTTGCGAAAATCATAAAAAATGTCAACCACTTGTACCTATGTGCTGTCAAACACTGGTGCCTCTACCTTAAACTTTCATCACAACATTATTATATAAGCTGATGGTTATTAGTTAATTGAATATTGCACTGAATACCAACTATCATATATAGCAGTAGTATTCAACCTGTGGTACCCCTGGGTTTATGCAAAGCTACACCAAGGGGTATGCCAACATATTTTTAATTTGCGTTCAAACCCTACAGAACGCTATTATGTTGTGTGCATTTATGAAATACTTTCCACATATTTACAAAAAGGACAAAACACATGATAGGATAGCATATCCTTTTGATACCACAACAGTCACTTCATCTGAACTTTCCAACTTTCCATCAAATTTAAAGGAGATTTAATTGAAATTTCTGCTGATATATTTCTAAAAGCGACATTCAAGACTGTCAATTTGCGATTTATGAACAGTAGCTTGCCATGAGTTCAAAGCGTTTTCCATTTACATCTACTTATTTGTGTGACTAAGGCTTCTCTGCAATGACATGAATAATAAATGGTACGGAACTCCACATGGACTTTCTCGCTCTATTGTTTGAAAATGGAGATATTTATTCAAAACTTGTAATATATGGGAAACGAAATAATATACACTAGCAAACCCAAGCATAAATTGCACTATACTTATGTAAAACTTTTTTTTTTTTAGTCCTGGTTTTAAATTTTATAATTTTGTTTTTAAAGAATTAATGTCCTCATATGTATGTTTGGACCAATAAAAAGATCAATGTTGGGTCCACAAGTGTCAACACTTCGTATTAAAACTTCAACTTCTGATTAAAATTTTCAACATTTTATCAGGTATTGCAAATCTTCATGACATCACATTGCTATTAAATTTCTCATTTATAAATTTTGACCAATAAAAAATGTAAATATTAACTATTGAGTCTAAAATGGATATAGATCATTGTTGTACAAACATTTTTCCTAAGAGGTTTATGGAAAAACAACATAAACTTTTAGAGACTTATATTTAATTACTCTATGGCATTGGAGAATTATTGCGTTAAAACTTAAGTAGTATCTCTTTACAACTAAAGCTCACAAAATTGTATTAGTATATTCGCCAATATCTCAGAAACTGTTGTATTTATAAAAATAGATTTCATATAAAAGTTTTTTATTTTTAATAGTACTAAAATTTTTCAATGATAAGTTATTTAGTATTTCAAATAGTTGCGGAGATACGGAAGTTTCTGCTTCTGTAATTACCCTAAAATTCATTTTCATGGTAAAATGAAAATAGCCAGTTTATATATAATCTTAATCATTACCTAGATACGAATTGTAATCAAAATCAACTAACGATTTTGAGAAAATCGATTTTTTCTCTTTTCACCCTTTCTTAAACTACTCTTAATTTTAAGTTTAAACAGACACATAGACAGACGTAATTGCAAAGACCACTTTTTTGGGTTTGGGGGGGTCTTGAGATGTTGACATCCATCAACATTTCAGGTTAGATTTCTTTTGCTGTCGCAATACTTTTACCTTTTGTGTTTGAAAAGTTTAAAAATATATATATTTACATATAGCTTGAAAGTTATTGGTTTTATAAAAATATGCTTCTTATAAAATATTTGTATTATAAAGAGACCTACATGTTTGTAATAATAAGTAATTTCATATCTCAAATAGTTTTGGAGATATTATAAAATAAGATAATTTATGCATCAGACCAGAGCCCTTAAAGTCATTTTGCCAAAATATTGAGGGATGCCATTTTGTTTGGAATATTTAAAAATGTTTAGAAATGAAATTTAATCAAAATCGTTATAGCCGGTTTTGAGAAAATCGACTTTTTCTCTTCAGTAAACGACCCTTAATTTTAGGGTTAGCAGGGTTGCCACGCACCTGGAAAACAGGGAAAACCGGGAAAATACAGGGAATTCTTTTGTGTCTGGAAAAAACCTGGAAAACACAGGGAATTTCATAAAAAAGCTAGAATTTACTGGAATTTGTTAGTGAATTTGGGCAATACAGTGCTTGCAAGCTTAAAATAGTAGGAACAATATAGAGTAAAATTTGTAACGGGAGAACTGAGCAGTCTGATTGGCACACGTCTCATTTATGATGATTATGCTTACCAGCACCTCATCAACTTGAGATAAGTCCTGAGTGCAACCGAGACAATGACTCTTTCGGAAAATGCCGCGCCTTTTTGGATTCCTCCACTCACCCCCGCCAATACCAGAAACGTCTCGTTTCCTCCACCCCCATACTCCAACATCATTAAGCCCATGCTGCTAGCACGGGTTTCTACTGCCAGTTGAATGAATTCATTCTTTGGATTTTGGTGTGTTATTTGTCTCTTGTTTAAAAAAGTTTACTCCTTTTTAAATATATTTTTGTTTTTGTAGCGTAATGTTTTAAGACTGTACCATACCTATCTTGCCATTTTGTCTATTTTAATTTTTTTAGAAATTGCCAAGGTATCAATAAAATTAAATTTTTATGGGTTTTAACATTTTCATTACAGTCAACTCCTGACTAAACAAAGGTGAATTTACCTAGTTGCTACCGTGGCTAGTATGTATAAAAAAAGGAGTATAGTGAAAAGTTTATGAAAATTTTGCCTCCAGCCTGCTAGTCTGTCATAAAATTAGAGTGGTTGTAAAAATGACCTATTGGGTTTGTGTCCGTGCATAGCTAGTTTACCTCTTCCACCCCCTGTGAAATGGACTAGCCCACTTCTACCACACTTCTCTCCAAGGTCACAGCTCTTTTTTCTCAGATTTTTCTCTCTGTTCAGTGCAGTGTTAGGGATATGCGATTCTGGTAAAATATTGATATTTGAGTATGAACAAACACGAACAAGAAGTATATCTATATTTCCCAGTATCAATACTTTCATTTAGCAATAGAAAAATAAAAGCAATAATAAGGAAAGATGAATAAATTTAATAAATGATCATAAAAATAAAGGAAGTAAAAGGAGAAAGTAGGTAAATAAAAATCTTTTGATATTGGTATCGAAAGAAAAGTATCGATACTGGTATCATATCTTTCTTAGTGCTAGTTTAACTTCTTGTAAAAGTGTAAGATATTAAAATCATTTCAAAATCAAAACTTTATATCTCTATATGACTATACCTCTTAACTTTTTTTAATTCCATATTTTTTGAAAATGGATCAAACGATTTTGATTAAAATAAATATATATGGACTAATTTACCTCCCAAGTAACACCATAATCTGTTTTTTCGTAAAAATATCGTTGAGGGCTAATTTACTGATGAGTGATTTTTTTCCAAAACTTGAAATATTTTAAAACGAGCTTTAACGATTTGGTTCAAAATTGGTAACTTGGGCCTTAGGCCTAATAATTGTGTTTGTGGTAGACAGTTGCTTAAGGGTATTTTACTGATTGATTTTTCATTAAGAATTATTATGATAAATTTATGTATGATTGTGTCGTATCATTTATTAATCAAGTAGTTACTGTATTTGGTAGTTTTCGATGGGTTTGCAGATTTACCATGGAAATTGATATAACAGGTTACCCCGCTAAATTGAGAGTTGACAATATTTGTTTTTTTTATATTTATTAAAATATGTTAGGGATGAGGATGGCAGTTTATTAGAGGAAATGCACCAGAATGATCAAGGAAAATCACGTGTTAATTTCATTATTGTCAATTCACGATTTGTGTGGGCTACTTAGTATATACAGTACATATACAATAATTAGGATTGGTTAAAATGTTTTTTTAAATCAAGTAATACATTCTTCTAAAATAAAATAGATACTACATTTAAACTCAAAATTGTATTTTTCGTATTTCCACTTTTTTTTCTTTCATTCCCTTTAAGGCCTACAGTAACTATAACCAATTTTTCCTTCTAGAAAATGTATGTAATTCATTTCTCATCCCTTTTCCAAATAATTCTTAAACATGTATTTACCTTGCACAATAAAACATGCCTCCAATGACATATTAACACTCTTCATTTCTAAAATTTTCTCTAAAACAAACTTTAATGCCTCTATAATTATATTTATAATATCTATTAGGTGTCTGGAAAAATGAAAATTTACTCTGGAAAACCTGGAAAACTCAGGGAATTTTGTAATAAGAAAATAGTGGCAACCCTGGTTAGATATCCAATTCTAAAAACCCCTCAGGGAAACCTTATGAAAACCCTAGATAACAAGTTTTAGCCCGATCAATAAAATAGTTTAGAACATTTTAGAAAACATTCTAAAAGAATCTTCCGTAAGGAGTGTATAATATATTAAAACTAAAGACTTAGATAGTTATTGATAATAAAGATGAATGAGAAAGAATAGGCTAAAAGTTAAATTAAAGCAAAGTGATAATTAATGCGTTTAAACATTTTACAATGAGAATCAAAGCATTAAATAAAAACATATACAATAATATGAGTCAAATTTCTAAGCTCGTACAAATAGTGACTGAACAAAATTATTTCCAATTTGACAACAAATACTACTTGCAAAAAGATGGACTAGCAATGGGCTCCCCTATTTCTTGCATAATGTCAGAAATATTTTTACAGAAATATGACCCTATCATCTTCAACAACTTAAATAATTTACTCAACATACAATTCTTCTGCAGATATGTGGACGACATTCTTATCGTTTTCGATAATGAATACGACATCCCTTCCATTACCAACTTAATCAACAACATCCACCCGAAACTTTCCTTTACTATTGAAAAAGATAACAATAGCAGCATTAACTCTTTAGACCTCAACATCAATAAAAGTTGTCACAACAAACTTGTGTACAAAATTTTCAGAAAACCTACTCACACTGATGCAATAATACCTCACAATTCAAACCATCCTATCTCCCATAAACTTGCTGCTTTCAACAGTTTAATCTATCATTTACTTCACATCCCTCTCAACAAAACTAATTATAAAATTGAACTTAACATCATCAAACAAATCGCAACAAACAATGGATATTCCCATTCTACCATCTATAAGATTTTACAAAACCAAAAAAAGAAACTTCATTTGGATAATTTCTCCACTACCCTTAACAATGATAACAAAAACACCACTGAACGGAGAAAATGGCTCAAATTCAACTACATTGGTCCTGAAACATATCGCATAACCAACATCATTAAAAACACAATCCCAATATTGCTTTCATAACCAATAATAATATTAAGAGGAACCTCACCAACAGCAACTTAAACACATGTGATATTTATAAGAAGAATGGCATTTATCAACTTACCTGTGAATGCAACAGCATTTACATTGGTCAAACTGCTAGAAACTTTAGAATACATTACAAAGAACACATTTCGGATTTCAAATATAATAGAACCAAATCAAAATTTGCCAAACACCTCAAATATTCAAACCACCAACCAAGACCTATCGAACAATGTCTCAAACCCCTATATTTCGCTCACAAAGGAACCAAGTTAAACACTGCAGAGAATTTTTTTATTCATTAAGCTATTCTTCAGGAAAAACTCATTCTTAATGAACAACTTCAATCGTCCAATCAAATTTTAATTAACACTATTAAACGTTTACCTAAGCACACTAAAATTCAATCCATTTTTTCCCAGCTCTACCCTCCATCGTAGTTAAATGGCCCGTCCGAGCCAGTGCTGAGAAGATTTGAACCAATATCTCATCCCATCCATTGTTTCTCCATTATCTGTTTATACATGTACGGACTTTTCTCTCTCTGTCTTCAACCAACATTTTTACACTCATTTATTCAACTGCATCTCCAATTAGGTTGGCTACAATGCTTCTACTTTATTTATCTCTGCCTCACTCCACACCTGTCAGTCTACATCCTAGTTCATTACACATCGTGTCTCAACACCTACTGAGTAAGTCTGTTTGTTTCAAATTATGTCACTTTACTTGTTATAGTTTTTGGTTTTCCCTTTCTCAGTCTTAACGTTCTATTTTTTCATTACTTTATAGCAAGTCCTTTAATTTTAATTTCAGCTCCATGATTAAGGTGCGCTGATATTAGCACCGAAACATGTCGAAAATTAGAGTTCCTGTAACCAACATCAACACAGGAACACTGCTCAAGGAGTAAGGGACGTAAAATCCTTCTAGACAAGACTTAGATACCTGTTTATATGAATTTTTTATAATCTCTTGTAAATTAAAAGGTTTCTAATCAATTTAGCCTCCATTATATTAGTTTATTTTAACTCTTCCACTTTTGTTTTTAACTGGTTTGAACTATTTTAACCCCCCCCCCCCATCCCCCCTTTAAACTTTTTAATGTGTTATGTAATCAGTCACCTTAATTTAAATAATTGTCAATTCTCAGTATATCATATCACCCAATTTTACCTTTTTAAACTACTTAATCTCACTCTATGTTAATGATTTAAATTTAATCTTTTAATATATTATTCTGCTACTTTGTTCTATTTATATCAATTAATATTATATGACCATCTCTTAACTACGTTTTTCAATCACGTTATATCTCATGAAATTATTTTACTTATGCTCTTATCTGCTTTATATTTCACTCTTTTTAAAACTGTATCAATTATTTATATTTAGTTTATTTATTTTTAATTAATCCAACTTTCATTCTAATTGTTATTACCATGTTACACCCATTGTTTTGTTATATTTTTGACTTGCAGTTTTACTTTTAAATATTGCCAACCATATATATTTAATTCACTCTATTTGCTTACCTCCTTTGACTCATATTATTGTATATGTTTTTATTTAATGCTTTGATTCTTATTATAAAATGTTTTAACGAATTAATTATCACTTTGCTTTAATTTAACCTTTTAGCCTATTCTTTCTCATTCATCTTTATTATCAATCACTATCTAAGTCTTTAGTTTTAATAAAATAGTTTAGGCTCTAGTTTGAGGTACAGATAGATTTCGATTCAGGGGTCATGAAACGTCAAAATTCATCAAAATCTTGAGTTAGATTTTTTTTGATGTTCACTATACTTTCCTTACCTGTAAGATAGCGAGAAAGTAAAAACAAAGGAGAAGACTCGTATTAAACCTGAGCCAGGCCTCATCCTTGCACTCACTAACTCTGTCCCCGGATTGAACTATTAGCTTCGAGAAAACAAGACCAGGCATGGTCACTGAATGGCTATCTGTAATAAATATTGTCACTTTTCTGTATTTTAATATTAATATTGTTTTAAACCCCACATAATTTTGTATTGATTTAAACAAAGCAACACATTCGCAAAATCATTGTATTATGCATTTATTTAGTTCCCTGATAGGCGATACTTACTGAGTATATTGTAAAATCCAATTGGGATCAAAGTTAGTAAAATAATTTTTGGGGATACGCGAGCATAAAAGATAGGTATATAGTATACAAATGTGATGGTGTCTTGTAACACTTACATATTTCTTATCCACAATAAAACACTATGTAACACACATTAATACAGGTATCTCCACCTTACTTGAGATTATACACTTAAAAAGCTCTAATTAGGCATCTGTTATAGTAACTCATAAATTCTAAAGCTACATTATTTTATTTTTAATCTCACATTTATCAAAATAATACAGTTTCATCTAACCACTCTTGTTCCATATCAAACACCAATGTAACTTCTGCAAACTTTGACCCAATCTTGGATACCATATCAGAATAAATTGTCACTTCCTCATTGTGTATGCCCCTTACTTATCCTTTATGCTCCTTACTTGAGCTAGCAAAAATAACACTTTTTTTTCAATACCATTTTTATAACTCATAATAGAATATGTCTTTATCTTTATGCACCTTTGTTGTTAATGTAAAGCTTACAAATACAGTCATTTTATCCAGAGAAACATCAAACCCTCTTTATTTATGGAGAATGTACAGTTTTTTTGTAAATATATATATATATATTTCACTGAATAGTATATTGAGTTTGTAAAATGGTGCCACTATTATTAGATAAAGTATGTTTCAAGGATTTAAGTAGCCTACTATTTGAAATTATTACAAAATAAAATTATTTCTCTTTATTTCTTGGATCATAATATTTCATTGATAATTTTTATTTGCTATGATTTAAGATTAAATACAGAACTGAGTTGAGAGGATGACATTGGAATGGGCCTGAAAGAGATAGGGTGCTATGAGGTGAACTAAATAGAACTAGCTCAAGATAGGGATAGGTGTCGTACTTTTGTAAATATGGTAATGAACTTTTGAGTTTCTAATGCCATCTAGCAAGTAAGTACAGTTTGAGTTTTATGAACCTATTCAAGTATTGTATTAGATGATAAACACTTTTTTTTTTCCAATTGGAACATTATTATTGTGTTTGTATTGTGTATTATTCCAGGAGGTACTCCTTTGGGGATGTATAAAAAATTAATAGAATTCCATAATGCTGGGAAAATTTCTTTCAAATTTGTTAAAACATTCAACATGGATGAATATGTTGGTAAGTTTATTATTTTACTTATTTATATATGAAAGCAAATATTGTGGGTAGTGTGGTTGCAGATTTATTAAAAGAAACAATAAAACCCTACTAATTCATAAAAGAAAAAAATTAATATGTATGATTTCTATTAATATTCATTATATATGAAAACGTAGCAGCCCTGTTCTAGAAAACTGAGATTAACCATCAGAGGGTTTGTTGGGTTTTAACACATGATCACACTATCTACAAATGTTGGCGTTATCTTCGCCAACAAGTGGTGGTCACTCAGTCGATAGAGCTCGCTTGCGGGCTAACACTATGGAATTTTTATACATTAAATATTTTCATGGCATCAGCTCACAAGTGAGCTATACGACTAAACAGACACCTCATCTCATGTTGGTAAGATAGTGCCAACATTTGCAGATAGAGGGTGTCATGTGGTTGGCAAAACAAAGACTATGAATGTTAATCCGAGTTCTTTCGACCAGAGCCACTACTTCTTTATTCAAATAGCTCTTCAATTGTCCTTAGGAAGCTTAGTTGACATCGTTTCAGACATACTGCTTCACAAAAAAATCCATAAGTGCCAGGGATCAAACCCAGGATCTATAGATCCTTAGGCAGAAATTCTGACCACTAAATCACAGAGGCGATTGATTATTCAATGTATATATTTCATTAAATATATAATTGGTATACCTAGTGATAACATCTCCTGACTCCAATCATGGAGGCACTTGAGCTGGTTATTTCCTTATCTAATATAATAAAAAGCTGATGAATTTCCCTAAATAATCACATCAATCTCATCATATTCCATGGAAGTCAAATAAGGAAACAGTGGCAAAAAACACTTTAAAGAGAATATTTTTCTATGCACACTCTTAATTCCTTAACCATGAATAAACAAACAAATCATTATTCATCATGGTTATGGATAATTTATTGAGTACATCAACTGATTTGTTAGTATTCCAGGTTTGGGGGCTGCTAACCACCCGAAAAGTTAAGATGAATTAGGATTATAGCTGAAGGTGCCCACCTGTGTACACCAATGATTATTATATTTAGATCAAAGCAGTTTCTGATCAAATTTTCATGCATATGTGTTAGGTGAAAATTGTCGACAGCATGCTCTAATTTATAAAAGATGTCAACCTAAATTTTGAGGGTGCCACAAGTTCGTTTTAACACTAGCCCTCACCACACTCTCCTTACGGCCCACTCCATGCCCTCCCCTTTTCACTACCCCCTCCTCTCCTCCTTACCCTCTCCCCATACCCCCCCCCCACCATCTCCTTATCAGCTCTCCACCCTTATAGTCCCCACCCAACTCCCTTATTAAAAAAAACTGAAATTTTCCTACGCCCTTGAGACAAAATTGGTTACTTTTAAATTCCTGCAAAATGCTCAATAAAATTATAATAAACTTTTTGAAATTGATTACAGGTCTTCCTCGAGATCACCCTGAAAGCTACCACTTCTACATGTGGAACAATTTTTTCAAGCATATTGATATTGATCCCAGAAATGCTCACTTATTGAATGGCAATGCCCCAGACCTAGAGGAAGAGTGTGAGAGTTTTGAAAGAAAGATTTCTGAAGCAGGGGGTATCAATCTTTTTGTTGGAGGTGAGTTTTAAAGATATTAATGCTGCATGATTGTTGGCTGCTGATAAACATTTGACTACTTTTATGTTAAAACAAAGACATCATTGATCTTTAGGATTTATAAAATATTCATAGTATATAATCTTATATTAAAATAATCACGAGATAGTTTTGGGTAGGCTTAATAAAAGCAGAATAAGTGAGAAATAGTTTTGAATACTTATAAGCAACAAGAGAACACATGTAAGACAAAAAAATAACACCATCAGCCTTACTTGGGTTGAAGATTAATAACTAAACAAAATAAGTTTGTATACCTACACAGGAATAAGAACACACAGAAGAGGAAGAATTTACCATCTCAACTCCACCCTGTTAGTGAATAGATCTGTCAATAATTAAAAAAAATATTCCTGGATCTTTCACACAGCATTTTAACCTTTGCGAGATTTTTTTTTATTGGCAAATATATAACACCTCTGTTGTCACTAAGCACATCAAAAGGATTTATGATTCTTTCTGGGTCTATCTCAGAAATTAAAGCTCAAAGCCACAATGATTACTGAACAGTGAAGGACATGGCCCTGTGCCTACTCTGCTTCACAAGTAGACAACATGATGGTTTTCTGTTCTTTACATCGGCACAAAATGAGGCCATTTTGTAACATGAAACAAGTTTCTGCTACTGAATATCTGTTATTAATTTTATCACCCCAGTATGAGTCACTAACACTCATTAGGTTTTCATTTCCCCATTTACTAAATTGCAACTTAAAATCTATGGTTCCTTTAAAATACCTGAACATTATTTTGACACTTAACCAATGTTTGTTTGATAGATTATACCTACTCATTAAGCTAACAGCAAAGCAAAGGTTTGGCAAGGAAGTTGGTGATCAATACTATAGACTATACCCACTACCTATAGCTCTTAATACAATATACTACCTATAGTTTTTGATATGGACATTTAAGTCCTGTACCTCTTCCTAGTCTTCATCTGAGAATTCAGCTTAGGTCGAGTTGAGTTGACACAGCTTTTTCTTTGGTAAAGTTAAGCTGTTAAGATTTTCTTGGTGTATTCTTCTGTGAGAGACAAATTGTCTTGCTTTCTGTCTCTGAAATTTCCATTAAGGCATTTCTTAACACTTCAAGCTCTTTCTTCTTGAATTGGTTGTTTAGTTCCTCCTTCACTTTCTTTTCCAATTTTTTGTTGTATGAAAATAACAGTAAATCATTAACATACAGTACGATAGTAAAAATACTTTGATATTTCTTTGCTGATAGACACATGGATCAGTATTTGATCTGGTGAATCCTAGCTTTGTTAAAACCAAATGAATTTCATTATTCTAATTTATCCCACTTTGAGTTTGACATTTTAATTTCTATACCTTGCCTTTGATGGTCAATCCCTCAGGTGGTTTCACATAGATGTGTTTGGTTATTACCTCCAAAACGATTAAAATGTGTTTGACAATATACAAACTATAAGCTGGAAATGTAACATCTAGAAGAGTTAGTGAAACTTCATATTGATTTTTTTTCTAAATAGATGGAGTTAGGCGCCATTTGATGAGTTCTTGCTTCTCTCCTTTATTTTTTTACTGATATTAAATGAGAAAATAAACACTTTTGCTTTTTACTTAGTAGAACTTGCCATCATTTATCTGATTTTAAGAACACATAATACTGCTTAAGTTTAGATATGAATACATTTTATGAATATTACATATTACAACATTCTGAAAATGAGTGCAAAAGAGAAGCACCACACATATTACTTGATGTGTTTTTTAAGCATGTTAGCAAAGAGAGTAAAGCAAGCTTTGGATAACGTCATATCATTTTGCTCTTCCAAATTTTCATTTGTACCTCGTCCATTATCGCTATAGGCTGATACTACTCCAGCTAATCTGAGATGAGTTTCTTATCTAGCAAACAGTCAAATGTTTAACAGGCAAGAGCTATATTAGATCAAACACTATCCAGAAAATTCTGATTCATCATAAGTAGAGCCCCGTAAAAATTGTTTTATTTTTAGTTAAATTTTGTTTTTTAAATCTCACTTTTCGATGTTATTTCATGTTTATTCAAAATTACATGTTATCTTAGGTGTTTAAGTGTTATTTACATATTGAGACAATGTATACAGATTTAAAATGTATTATTGAAACCTTATAATTATATTTGATTTAAAATTCCTTGTCAAGTTTGTCTGCATATTTTACAATTTTGTAACCTAAAGTTAGCTTACATGACAACAAAAAACTAATCAAGTTACAGCATGGTCAAAATTTCTGTTTAATTTATTCTCAATTTCGTTTTATAGAATTTCTTGTAAAAAGAAAATTTAATTTTATTTTGCTTTTCAAAAACATTATAAATCATATCTAAACACTATCAAAGTAAAAAGTACTTGATTCCGTCATTATATAGCACTTTTAACTTTTTCATGTATCACCATTTTTATGGGGCTCTAATCATAAGTTTAATTGTGTATACAAAGGTGGGAGAGAAAGGTGGGCAACAAGCACCAGAAAGTTGCTGTACCAGCAGGGTTATTCTGACTGCACGGGAATTTTTGTCGGCTTGGGTGTTGTCAACTACGCTTTGCGACATGTTGTCATGAAAAGTTATCGAAAAGCGATTCAGTCTGAACATCGCTTCGCGACAGGCTGGTATCTTTAAAAGACTAGTTGTTTATATCATGATGTTTTAACTTAAAAGTACACGTAAGCTACGAGTTCTTATAGGACTCGTTAGGTTAGCTTATAATGTATTAACTTTTCTACTATTGACAAAAGTATTACTACTAATAACAAATATGTTGAGTAGGTTGCTAAAATTGAATAATTATCCTAGGCTATTGATCATATATACTGGTTCTAAGTTAATATTAGTTATATCTAATTGTTAATTTATCAAATGTTTTACCAATAATTTTATTTTAGTAAGGAAATGCTGGTGGAGCTTAAGCCTACATTATTATTATTATTAGCACCGCGTCTTACTACCCGTTCGGGCTATACGCACTTACGTTAATGTGTAATGGTAGGGTGATTGTGATATGAAATGAAGGACCTACAGTTTAACGTGGAATCCGAACCACGGTGTTGGCCTGGCATTCCCCAGATTCACAAGATGTCTTGCCAGAGGTGAAGGAAGGGTTTGGCAATCAGATAAATCTTTGCCGGTTAAGCCTACAAAACTGTGAGAAAGATGTCAATAAGTATTTACTAAAATACTCAAAGATTGTTTGTTGGTACTGTAAAATAATACGAATTTCGACAAGTTATTTATTTTGTTTATTTAAAGTTGTTTAACCTAATCCCATAAGGGCCAAATTCGTTTAGTTCTTTTTTTGGGGGGTGGCACACAATAACATGTACATTTAGGAATTTGTTTACTATAGAAAATAAATAAATAATTTAACACCATCATTCTATTTACAAGGATATGGAGAATCAACTGATAGTAAAATAATAATAATAATTATTAAAAATATTTGTCAAGCCTATAATTGAAATAATTGAATAAAAACTCTTTAACACCAAATCCCAAAGTCATGTTTTTTTTAATGATTGAAAGGTTGGGTTTCATTGGTTTGGACTAGCTTAAAATGATAAAAAGAAAAACAATTCAATTTTTAATACTCTATTATTGGAGTACTAACCAATAAATTGACCTAACCTTTCATGTATAAGCCTACATAAATAAAAATTTTGTACAGCAGTAATCTAAGAGATAATATAGAGGTGCTAATATTAAGTATCATGTGTACAACCCCAAATCCGCACAGGTAAAAATACATGTTCATAACTGGTTACTTTTCTCTGATGTTTTGGGTGCATTGGTTAAGTATTGCAAAAGTAAAAAATTTCAATACCCATAATTATAATTTTGGTATCATTTGATTCAACATTTGCTCATGAATATAATTATGGTTTTAAATCTATTTTATATTTTACAACAAAAAAGTGTGTTGTATACACTGTATTTTGTGCATCATCCCCAATTTTTTCTATATCCTTTTTTATGAGTGATTAAAATTGCTAAAATACCTTTGAAATCATTAACTTGATAGGAAATTATAAAAAGTAGCATTGATGAGATTAAACTGGTAGGTAAATTGTACCTTTTTGCTTGGTTATAAAAATGAAAAAAAATATCTAGCCTACATCAACGGATACATGGGTTAAAGCATCAACATTGGAATGTTTGTCAGTGACAGAGAGAGGTCAGGGTTCAAATTATAACCAAGTGTAGTTAGGATACTTCCATCCACCTACCATGCAAATGAAGGCACATTTCTTCTCGTGTTTACCTCCCTCATCCTAACTTTATTATTGTAAATATCCCAATATCTTTAAGATGTTATAAGACTTGGTGCACAAAAGAATATTCAATACTTAAACACACACACAGAAACATTTATAGATATTATTAAAAATGCAATCCACATTCTTATTAGCTCTAGTGTAGAAACCCTCCAATTTTAGGTACTCCCAATTTTCAGTTGGCTCACAACTATCTTATTGTAAATAATAATACTTTATATTGTTTGTTGTTTTTACAACCTGATTGTACTTTGTTGCAGTCTATGGATAGAGGTTTGAATCTTACATGAGCCTATAGAGTATTTTTCCCATATTCTTTTCATGCTATTAAGGGTGCATTTCCTCTTAAATATCTTCATCTCTACCCTATTATATTAAAACGCCATGTATCTAAGGATGTTTGTTTTTATCATGCAGCTTTGTTTTAGATGATAGTGAACTACCGCAGACAAGGAAAGACAAGTGAAGCTTTTTGATTGTATCTTTGTTTTCGTTTAATAAAATAAACTGCATGAGGCCTAATAGAGTACTTTTTTTTTGCAATGGCTTTATATGGATTGAACTAGAAAATGTACAGCAATTGTATCACTGTTAGTAAGTTAGACCTAGATTGGTTTGTAACTACCTTTACTTGCATGTAAGTGTGAGAAATAACAATCAAGGAGTTACCAGAGAATAACAGTATATATTTTATTTGTAATAAGAGAAATGGATGATACACAATAAAAATTAAAAATGCAGTAATATTGCTTAAAGCAAGTTAAGTTGAAGACTTTATAGTTAAACATAATATTTCGTAAGATACTAAAATGACTAGAATGTTACAAGTAAAATACTTTAATTTAAACATAAGGTTCCATTAATATGAACATAAACTATAGTTTATAGTGAGAGACTTTAATATAAACATATTATTTCATCAATATGAAAATAGACTACAATTTAAAGTGGAGTTTAATGTGAGAAACATTAATAATCAATAAGGCATCCCCATAAATATACTCTAGTTTGCCAACTGCCTAAGGCCAAAATAAATGAGAATACACGGTAAACATATGAAGTTCACTAGACAACCCAAAGATAAAGATCTTAATATTAATATTGCACAAAGACATTACAATACTAAAATAAATATATATTTCCCAGAGCACTCTAAGGCAAAGGCAATAATATCAATCGAGCCCGCCAATAATGGCATAAATACTCCGGGTACAGTAATGACAAGGATCCCCACCCAGATCATATAATAAATTCATAGTAAGGCTTGCCCGCCCCCTGTGCTAATGCTTTGTCTAACAACGTAATAGAGCAGTGTGAAATAAGGTACAACATTGAGAAAAATGTCTTACTACCACTAATAAGTTAACACACATCATACATTAAATAAAGTCAGAGTCAAATTAAGTACCCCGTCTATCAATGTATCCCATAGAGATAGACTAATACAAAAACCGCACAAACATGCGACGGCCATCTTATTGCATCGCTTAAGGCAGCCAAGGTAACCATAGTTGCTCACAACATGTGAGTGCTCCTTATATAATAATAAAAGATAAAAGATGCTGTAAAAGCCAACATCCCTGAAATATATCCATTTACTAATGATGCAGATGATTAAATAGAAAGGCGGTAAGAGTGCTACTCAAAGTTAGCCGCCTGGCGGCGTGAATAGATGCAATGTTCATTTATGAACAAAGATATGGTTCCCCAAACAATTAAATAGAAATAAATCGTGGTTACAAATTAACCACGTTGAAACCCCAAAGAAAGCCATCTCAAAGTTAACAACTAAAGTTTAAAAATCCGAACCAATAATTTTGAAGAGATTTCCCCCATTTTAAGCCGAAAGAGAATTTTGATGAATATAATTAAGTCAGCTTAATTTGGCGCTCTCACCTTAGTAAGCTATTGATACAATGAGTGATGATACAAACAAACCACCATAATATATAGTAAGTACATAACCATGACATGCCCACAGAGAGAGGGGAAAATGGAGTGGAAGGGAGGAGACAGAACAACGCTGGGAAGGGTCTAGGGAGTAGTATAAAGCAGTAGAAAGCGCTGGAACCGCCCAGGCAGTGTAAACGAAGACTAGACGCGCGTAGTTGCCGTCACTTGTTCCTTCTGGGCATGGCTTCCTTCATGAGCAGACAGTTTGATGTACCTCACTGTTCAGTCAGCCTTCTTTCCTTCGCACTTGCACCGGCCGCTTCACCCTCCCTCCCTACTGCCGGTCCGGTCCACAGTCCATGTTGTCTGAGCCGTCCGTGACGACTCCACCTCTGCTCACTGCGCCAGCGCTTCCTATTGGCTCGCGTGATGGACACTGTCTCTAACGGTTTCTCGCGCCAATAGGAAGCCCCCGTTTTCCCCATTGGTCAAGGCCGGGCAGTGGTGGAGGGTATATAACACGGTGATCTCTGGAGCTAGTTTTTCAGTGGTGACCCAACCCTGGGGAACCACCTTTATGAAAGAGCATAATAAACCATCTTTATTCGTTTGAAAAGAGCATTTCATCGTCACTCCCTATCCTCCCACGACTATCCTCGACCCACGACTATCCCCGACCTCCCACCGCGACTCCGTGTTGCCGGGATGGTTATCCTGCCTCCCACCGCGACTCTGTGTTGCCGGGATGGTTATCCTGCCTCCCACCGCGACTCTGTGTTACCGGGACTGTTCCCCTGCCTCCCACCGCGACTCTGTGTTGCCGGGACTGTTCCCCTGCCTCCCACCGCGACTCCGTGTTGCCGGGACAAATCCTTACCTCCCACCGCGACTTCATGTTGCCGGGACTCTGACCTATCTGTTTTCTCCCCCATCTCCCTTCCTTACCCCCATCCACTGGACCCACGAGATCGACGCCTGACAACCATCGTCACCCGGAAACTGGACTTCGACGAGACAAAACCACTCCACGCGAAGACGCAGTAAAAGGGATAACAAGTTGAATCATCTTTGCATTGAGTCCATGGAATTGTGTGTTAGGGAGAAGAGGTCGTGTCACATGTGCTCCGAAGTTAGAGTTTAACAGGGCAGAGGGTGAGTATTCTCCCATTTGATTGAGCTTGTTACTTGTAACTCGTTACAGGTTTTTAAGTTGGTCTCAATAAAAATTTCTTAAACCAAATTTTTGAAAATGGTACAATTTATAATTAACTTTACAATTTTTGTAGAGTGACTAGTATGTGAGCTAAATGTGTAGGAAAATTTCAAATTAAGATGAAACTAGTGGGTAGGCTTACTGCACAATTAAATAATTACCTATACTAAGTTACCTACTTTTATTTACAAGATAAAATTCAGTGTTTCAACATCATATCAAAAAACATGTAAAAATACACATAATGCGATAGCAACTAAAACAATGATAAACTTTATATTTTTTATTCACATATATAACAAAAAAATTCTGTTAATTTGATGTTGCTTTTTGGTTTGCAAGGCACTGAGAACATTGTGTCAAATAACATTTGGGCTTGGCCTTACTTTATGGCGAACTGTGTTTATTAAGAAAAACTATGGAATATATATTGACCACGACAAACAAAATAAAACTTGCACATTGTCTGAATTATTGTTCAACCCTAACCTAACACTTTCAAACAACTGTTTTGAACATTTATGATGCAAATACAAATAAAAATCCCACTTGAAAATTACTAAACACTAAGACACACTAAAATAAACCCTTACCTAAATAAATTGGATAATATAAACACTTAAATAGACAATCAAATATATAAAAATCAAAAGTAAGTAATGAACACCATTAAAGTCAGGAAGTTAACAGAGGGGTGGATAGGCATGCTAGCTTCGCGAAAGAGTTTCCGATTCTAACCGACACCAGTCAGAATTGCACATGTCGGCATCTCTACGGGATTGAGCCCATCCGACGTCATCAACTAGTTCCCGTACAGTCAGAATAGCCCTGCAGATATTAAACAAAGATAAAGTCGGGCCTCCCCATGCAACTACCCCTATATGAAATTAAATTAACTTTGGAATAAATAAATGCAAAATTAATCTAATTAAAAGAAGGTTCAAAATATAAGGGTAGGGAATTTTTTTTAATCTATAAAGTTAATTAACAAATTTAAAGCACTCTTATATATTTTACATTTCAAAAGACAAACCGCAGTTAGGTCAATATAAAAAATCCATATAGTATATGAAATATTATTCTCAACTTTGAATTGTATTTTGAGGCACTGTATTAGTGGATTTTAATTATATTAATCTATTCACCTTTCAAATAGAAACTAACCCTTTTATTTGTGTTAGTTTTCAGATACACCTTATTTCAATGTTAAATTCAACCCCATAACACAATAGTTTAGAGACAAAATATTTTCATAACATTACATTTGTTATTAAGTCAGACTTAGGGTCCTGAATAGTTAGCCATATGTTGATATGCAATATTTGTGAACATCTGCATATCCAGAATTCTGGGAGCTATTGTTTTCTTCACCTGACATTTATAAAATAGTTGCTAATTGCTTTTCATAAACCTTTTAACTACCACAACCAGGTTTGCAAGACAAACAAATATTGTTCAGGAGGCAGACAAGGTATAACATCTTACCCCAGCCCATCAACATTTATAACTAGAGAAAAACATGTGTATGCTGCTGACCTAGTTTTTTAAGAAAATAATATTTACGTAACACAGCTAGCTGTTGACTCCATCAGTCTTCCTTTTAAGAATACACTTCTAATTAAATCTAAACATGTACTATAAATGTAGGTGGCAAGTTGTATTATTCAAATATTCGGTAAGTAAAATGTTGAATAAATGCATTAAAAGGTCTCATTCTTTTGTTGTATGACCCCGGTGAGTTAAAAAGACATGAGGAATGAGGTGCTACAAATGGCAGCATAGCTCAGTACAACACACCAGGGACAACTAATGCTTTATCAAACCATCTTTACTTTTCTAAACACAGAAAACTAAAATGCAGCATTCCAAAAATATTTGCTCTATGAAATAATAAGACAATAATTATTAATCGTTAATGCAATTTATGTGAAAATCTCGGAGCTTTACGGAACACATGATGCTGAAGTGAAGAATGTTGAGTTGACAGGAACTTATAAAAAATACAAACTTTTTTTTGTGATCAACATTGATAACATTTTTAATATCATTCATAGGTATTGATTGATATCAATGTAAAGTGAATATTTGTGAAAATGGTTTTAATATATTTTATAATTGTTGAAGTCTTTTCCTACTAAGTGTGACTAATTGATCTAAAATTTTGCACATACATTATGTCATACACATACACATTATATCTGGATTATTGTTAGCTAGATGTTTACTGTAAATAAGGAAAAGTACGGTGACAGTATCTAATTAATACATCTTTTAAATGTCCAGGTATTGGCCCTGATGGCCACATTGCTTTCAATGAGCCCGGTTCATCATTGGTTCAAGAACTCGAGTGAAGACCCTGGCTCAGGATACGTTGGAGGCCAATGCAAGGTTCTTTGGTAACGACATCAGCAAAGTTCCTAAACAAGCCCTTACTGTAGGTGTTGGCACTGTCATGGATGCTGAGGAGGTGAGCAGACAAGTACTTACGTTCATTTATATTGTGCACCACTTCTTACTACTTTTTCAGTATAGCCTCATAATTAAACTAATAGGTGAGAATGCTAGAATTTAGAGGAAATGTATCCTCATTTGTGTAAAGTTAGAGTGAAAAACCATTAAGTAAAAAAATCACTCTTAATTACACCTGCACAAGGTGACCTGGTGGTCTAGGGGTCAGCTGTCAGACTTCTGTGCTGGGGTACGGGGTTCAATCCTCGATCCCAGCACAGATTTATTTGATTGCCAAACCCTTCCTTCACCTCTGACAAGACATGTATTAATCACAACTTGTGAATGTGGGGAATGCCAGCAGTGTTATTATGACCACGACGCAAAACGAATTTGCGACTGTTAGCAGAGAGACGCTAGACTTTGCCTCAAAAGTTATTATGGCCGACCACTTTGCGAAAGCAAAGTCCTTGCGAGCGCAAATATTTCTCTAGTAGCGTGACGCTAAGTTGCGCAGACATTTTACTTGTCCTTTGGTTTGCGTTACGAGGTTATGTTTGCTAGTTTTTGTAATTTATTACGTGTTTTGTGTTACATTATTTAAACTTGCCATCTCATTATTTCAATATAATTACCTCAAAACCTTTTGTGTGTGTTTCACATAATCTAGCTTTAAATAGGCCTAAATTATAATGTAGGCCAAGAGCTGGGATAGTACGCTTACACTGAATGTATTTTATTTGAAACACAACACTATCAAAATGCATTACTATTCACCATCAATACACTGATAATTCAGGTGGTAAAATAAAACGTAGGCCTAATATGTTTAAGATGCCTCAACAAAACTTTAATGATGTAATCATATTTAAACTGAATCATACATACAGTAGTAGGCCTATGAAATATTGCAGCCAAGACTGGAACTAACTAAATAGGCTCTAGCTTAATATTTTCATGCGGTTTGGTTGGTTTAGGCCTAAATTTTAATCATAAAAGGTTTACCAAAGTTATCTGAAACCAATAATTAGTAGTTAAAGCTAGTTACACTGAAGTGAATAAATTGCAAACAACTCATTATAAAGAAATAATATACTTATATTCTTAATCACTTAACTAAAGTTTCAATAATTCCCTTTAAGTAAAAGATGCATTTTATTATTTTTAGCCATCCTAACCACCCTCTCGTTAACTTTTTTTGGTTAACTTAGTAGGACGACTAACATTAAGTTGTCGAAAATATTCAGTGTGAACACAATTTTTGGGAGATCTTGAACGCTTTCATCAACTTTAATTAGCTTTATTTTCTAAGACCTTAACACCGCATATTTGATTCAATCTTAAACGTGAGAACCTTTTCAACACTGTAAATTAATAAAATTAGCACAAAGTCGGCCTTTATATGTTCAGGTGGAGTACCTACTGTATAGATAGGAAGTTTTATTTATCTAACCTCAATTCGATCAAACAATATAAAATTTATAACACCTTACTGTATTATTATTATTATTATTATTAGCACGCGTCTTACTACCCGTTCGGGTTGTACGCACTTACGCTAATGTGTAATGGTAGGGTGATTGTGAGATGAAATGAAGGACCTACAGTTTAACGTGGAATCCGAACCACGGTGGAGGCCTGGCATTCCCCACATTCACAAGATGTCTTGTCAGAGGTGAAGGAAGGGTTTGGAAATCAGATAAATTTGTGCCGGGACCGAGACCTTACTGTAGGCCTATATCTTTGAATGTTCAATTTTTGGCTTGACAAAATCGAGGACGGTTTTAAAATAGGACTACTAAGAAAGCCAAAATACAAAATATTATATACTGTTTGATAAATGTTGTTTTTGAAACAAAATTTTATAAAGCATATATCTTTCAGTTTAAAAAATTAAAATAGGCCTAAATATAAGGAGAAGTCTACATTATAAACTGTTGAAAGTTATTTTTAATAAATATAATAAAACACACTTGTTTCACTTATCAACATCAATATATGAAGAATAAAGCATACATCTTACAAAAACATTGTTTCTTTATTAGCCAACTTCTCATACTAATTTATTTTTTTCCCATGTGACATTACTATTTTAATGCATAGCTCACATGTTTTTTTACTACAATATGTTATGTGTATTGAATAATGTAGGCCTAGTATTTTTTCATTTCAAATCGTAAGCAAACAAAATTATCAAGTGATTTATTAAATTAAGCTAGGTTAAATCGTTCTTGCAAATAATGTGACTTGTGATCATCTGTTTGGGAAAATACAAATAAATGAATAATGTTCAGTCATGAACACCAGCATTCTTGAAATAAATGTACCTAATTTCTAGCCTCTAACTTCTTAAAAGGTGTAATGTTATTGATTTGCCCCTAAAGAATATGTGAAAGCATTGACAATAATATCGTCCTAATTTTATAAACGTATCTTATTTCATTTAAATTATAATCTATTACATGGCGCTTAAAGCACTTCTTCTTCTAAGAAGGTACACGTACTGTAAGTGACGTCAGAGTATACCAGCCAAGTCAGGTTGACAATTTAAGATTTTAAATAATAACTTCCTCTTCTCGAAGGTTCGATTATAGATTTTAAAATGTAACTTGAGTCATTTTCCGGCTCTTGAAGCTTCTAGTGACACCGAGATGTTTTTGTCTTGTATTTTGTTTTTATAAACTAAGCCTTCTCGAAGCTTCCATGAGAAATGGATATATACGAAGGATGGTGCAATGTTAGGACAGTACTGCACAGAACTCACTACCACTATCACTAGTCACTAGCACAGCTCCTGTCCGCGATCCCTACAATAGGCCGTGTATATATTTCGACGACGTGATCTATTTTCTCTAGAAACAAACTGAAATTTATAAATAAAAAACATGTCAACATAATAAGTGTGTATTAATTATACAATAACTCTTTAATTGGCGCTCGATCACGGGGCTATAAATACCAATTAACTCACAACATCAAAAAACCGTACCGAATTTAATTAGTGCTCGACCACGGGGCAATTACCAGCTAACTAAACGATGTAACTTCAATCGACGCTCAACGCGACGAACCAGAACTTCATAATTGGCGCACAACGAAGGGACCCGTAATCAAGAACTTCACAAAGGTAATATTCTGTGGAAAAGTGTTGCCAATTGTTGACGCAAACTGATTTTATTCTGTGCGTTAACGCTAGAAGCAAAGTCGAAGCTAAAACTAGCAGACGATACAAAGTGTGGTGGTCATAATAACCCAGACGCTATCTTTTCTTCGAAAGTGACGCTAACTAGCGTAACAACTAACTTTGCGTTGAATGGTCATAATAGCCCTGCAGGCCTCCATCGTGGTTCGGATTCCACGTTAAACTGTAGGTCCTCCATTTAATTTCACAATCACCCTACCATTCACATTAGCATAAGTGTGTACAAACCGAATGGGTATTAAGATGTGGTGCTGCTAATAATAATAATAATATAATATGTAATAATAATATAATAATATATTATGATTGATGATTATGATATGATTATATTATGATTATGATTATGATTATGATATATATGATATAAATAATAATATAATAATAAATATAATAAAATACACATGCCAGATTAAACCGATACCCATTTAATGGCAGTCCAGTCTATTGCAAGAGTGACGCTTTAGACTATTCAACCACTGAAACAGGTTTGTTATTTTACTATTTAAATAAAATGACAAATGTGTTAAATTGAACACAAGACTTATGGATTGATGCTCTTTAGACTTATAATACCGGTTTTTTCAACAAATTTTCTAATAAAAAACTGATCAATTGACTTGGAGTTTGAATACACAATCTCTGTAAGAAGATATATTAATTTTAATTTATTCACTCCCTATTTTAAAAATAAAAATATTATTTGATGTAATCATATTTGGAAAGTGGGGGTCATTAACTTCTTTAGTGATATCTTTCAAATTCAAGCAGTTTCAAACATTTATTTATTATAATTAAAGTTATTATTTCATTTAGGAATGGGTAATTTCTATTTTAACTTGAGAAAAATGTATAGATGACATGTATAGCCTGATGATGCCCAGTGATCAAATTATTCACCATGGTTTCAAACAATGTTAACCCACTTCAGTGGCTGCATTTTATAACGCGCTACTCTCATAGTAAACTAGACTGCCAATGATGGGGAGATCGAGGTTTGAATCTTGTTTGGATGTACTGAGGGTGGTTTTTCCTAACTGGTTTTCCACTCTCCTTCCATGCAAATGTGAGCACACTTCTCTTAATATAATCTTACAAATCCTTAAGATCATCAGCGTAATTAATACATAAGCATATAACCAGAAAAGGTAGTAAGACACGGTACTAAAAATATAAGTTTAACTTTTATTTTTAGGTGATGATTCTCATAACAGGAGCACACAAAGCGTTTGCCTTATACAAAGCAATAGAAGAAGGAGTGAATCACATGTGGACCGTTTCGGCATTCCAACAACACCGTCACACTATAATGATATGTGATGAGGACGCGACGTTAGAACTCAGGGTTAAGACTGTGAAGTACTTTAAAGTAAGTGAGGGTAAAGTTGAGTCTCATTGCATTTTATTTACCTACATTAGGTTTATACTGATGCATTTAATGAAGTATTATAGTACAGTGTTTAAAAATAGTTTTATGTTATTTATTTAATTATTTGATGATTGTGTCATTACCAAACAAATGCAGATAAGGTGACTATTTATATTTAGCGAGCTTGGGTAAAGACTAAACCTAGATTGAGGTACAAAACAGAATTATGCAGTAAATAAAGGAGTTTACCTGGCCATTGGTAATGATTGTTGAGCTGGTGTGCTTCATACGATGGCCAACTATCACTTAAGAGACTTTAGTTAGAATCTTAATTTTAGTCAAAATTCTATGATCACAGGGTACAAAATCAAGTGAGATATGAGTGATTCAAAGTTTACCATAAAATACTGTAGTTGTAGGTGCTAATGATCCTTAGTTTGTGTTAATATCCTTACATTTAAAAATAAATAAATAAAAAATAAACTAGAAATGTCAGGATTCCTATTTTACTCGATTATGATTTTTAAATTTTAACCTCATGAAAAGGGCAGTACTAACGGGGAAACCAATTGGTTAGAAAGAGATAGAAAGTGTCCATAAGAGCCTGCGCTGCTATTTAAGAATGGGATGCTCTATAAAAGATATTTGGAGTAGCTCTTGTCTAGAAATTTGTATAAAAATGAGAATTTCTAAGCTATTTATAGTAATTTTCCCCAGAAACTTTTTAGAATTTGGATGCTCCAAGAAACTATTTGAAGTGTCTTCCTTCAGTAAATTTTGAAAATTGAATGCCTCTAGAAGCTTTTAAGTCTTCCACCCTCATAATTATTTCAAATTTTGATGCTTCTAGAAATTATTTAGAGTGGTCTTTGCCTGGAAATAGTTATGAATGGTCTTAACACTGCAATGTTCATGATTAGATCCCTTTTCAAACGATCCTTGCATGAATTCTTTTATAAAATTAGATACCTTAGAAGCTATTTGGAGTTGTCCTCTTTCACAAATTTTTGAAAATTGGATGCCTCTAGATGCTATTTAAAGTGGTCTTTCCCAAGATTTAAAAATAAATAAATTAAATGTTTCTAATAACTATTTGAAGTGGTCCTTCCTTGTCAAATTTTCAAAAATTGTATACCTCTAGAAGCTATTTGGCCAGCTCTTAGCTTCATATTTGAGAATATCAAAGGGGAGTGAAATAAATCTAGTGGGAGGCAAGTTTATTCCAAGGGGGGGGGGGGGGGGGCAATACTCTACCTTTACAATGGGGAAATGCTCCCCTGTTTCCCCAAACTGAATCTGAGACCTTTGATTAACATCAGCTATGGGGAAATCCCTCACACTAGACATCACAATACCAGTGAAATATATTCCTAAAGGGTATGATTGGTTAACAATCTAATAAAAGAAACCAACAAGTGGATAAGGATCAAAATTATATTTAAAATACACAATTTCTAGTTAGAACAACTTCACAACCTATATACTGAGGTGAGAAGAAAACACAACACAATACATAACACGATTTTTATTTCCATCAAAGGTAAAAAGTAATGTCATATAATAGCTGGGAAATATCAGCTTTTGGCCATCAAAAAATTGTTATTCTCACCTAATAACACTAATGTGAATAATTATATAGTTTATATTTTAAGTGAAATATAGTAATTATCACCTAACATCAAAGCATTACTTCTCTTTATAATTATAGTCTTATATTCTGTCACTCTCTCAATACTTAGCACTTTTTAGTAATATAGTAATTTATTCAAACTACTTTTCCCTCTATTTTGCTCATTAAATAATAATACTTTTTAGGCCAAAGAAACATATAGTATTGAAATAAGTTAATATTTTAACATATATTTTTTTCTATAATTTTTATGGAAATCATAATTCACCATTATCATAAAAATTTAATGTTCTCAATATTTAACTAGTAATCTCTTCATTTTCATGGCATATGCAAGCATGATGTAACTAAACTTCTGTCCCTCTTTTATTAAATATCTTGGCTTTAATTTATCTTTACATCACTGAAACTTCCTCAGCATCTTTAAACATATGACTCTTTCCTAGAGACATCATATTTGAATACCTGAGTGTTCTTAAAATGCGAAATTATTTAATTATTTAAACAATGACCCACACACACTTTTATTAAGTTTCAGAGTTGTTGAGTTGTTTTAACTGTTGAAAACTTGTAACATAGTATTGATGAGCATTACTAATTAGTTGCTGTTGATGATGGTATCTGCCTTTTTGCATTGTGGGTAGTTGTGGTTGAATGGTTTCTCTCTCATGTTGGTGTATACAGGCATTGAGCGAGGTGCATCAGAGGTTGATTGAAGAAGACATGCCGGCAAAGGAATGAGCCTTAAATATGGTATTTTAACATTGGTTACAGTCTTATCTAACCTCACTCATATTTACATTATCTATAAAACAGACTGGGTGATTGTCCATGAAATATATGAAAGACATTTGTTTGATTTTATAAATATCCTTACAACTCAAATGGGTGCAATCTTCAGTGCTTTTTATTCTACACATTTCTCTACCGAGTATTAAAACCTGCCGTAAATCATTTTGCGCCCAAGTACCATGTGCGTTAGACAACATCATTTCTACTAAAAATGGATCAATGCATAAAATTGAAAAAAGTTGCTCAGCAAGGAAAACTAGAAAAAGGTTAAGTCATTAAAAATCTAAAACAAATTCTTCAAAAGTTAAGGATTTAAATGATAACAGTTTTGTAGTCACCCTGTTGTTTGCACTGTATTACTTTTGTTTATTTTCAAAAATTTGCTCTCTAATTTACAAATTTTACAATTAATTGATTAAATTATATAATTATGATTTTATATTTAAGATATATAGGAACAAATAATTGGTCAATGCACTTTATTTAATACATTTAGGAACAAATAAGAGATACAAACACTACTATATGGCATTCACATTAAAAATAACAACACACTTTTTACACTTCCACCACTGGATAGTGTGTTCAAAAATATGTATCTAATGCAACTTATAAACAATTTTGTGAGGTTGGGTAACATTATTTCATTATTTAGTAACAAATTGAACTAGAAATAAAGTTTACATAATTCAAGCATGTACAATCACTAGGTTGTTGAGTCTATCTTAATTGATTTTGTATTAACTAACATTAAATACCTTTTTTCTCACACATGCACAGCTTTAGCTGACATGGTTCTGTATGTGCTGGTTTATTTAGTGCTTGTAATGGAAATAGTTGGCTAATAGTATAAGTGTTTATGCATGCAAAATTGATTTATTTGTACAATAATTCTAATTTGCCCTTAAATATAATAATTTTTCTTATATTAGAAGCACTTTAGCATAATTTATACAAAAAATTAACTCGAAACAGGTTTTCTCATATGGTTTCTGTCTACAAACTATTTTCTGCTTTGAGGCTGTTTAAATTAGTTTTGGATATTTTAACTAAACTTCCGGTTGCATCACTCTCAAACGATGACCACTAAAAGTTTAGTAAAAACTTCATAAACCAATACTCTATTTATGAAACTCAAAAGTAACTTCCAATTAAAAAATTAAAAGTACTAGAAATCTAATTGTATAGAGGTGTACTTTTAAAACTGTTGTCAACAAAAACAGAATTTAGGTTCACAGGTTGGCAGCCAAATATATTATCTTGTCTTATATCACTCTCACAGTTAAGAAGTAATTTTTAAAATTAGTTGGTCTCGTACTCTGACCTCTCAAAGCTAACAATTTTCTTTGCAGTGGAGTATGATGTGCTGCCTACTCAATTTATCTCCCAGCCTTAATTGCTTGTTACGGTAAATGTAAGAATATGATGTAAATATTATTAGGTGTACATTCCTGTTAAACTTGCTTGATTTTCAAATTTTGTCTTGTTTTATTTGAAACTTTGTCTCCAAGTAATAATATCAATATACTTCCTCTTACTAAGAAACCCCAAGTATTGTATTTTGTGTACAATTTGTATTTTCATCTCATTTTAGAGAGGGTCTTTTATAATGGTTAAGGTAGAATGGAAGAGAAAAGTGCAAAATAACTTCCTCTTTCACCTCAGCCTAGTCCCACATTCTCCTACCCCCTTCCTCCCTCTTTTTCTGCTTCAGCCCCATAACTATTCTTTTCACCACTTGTGTAGGCCTACAGTAGATATTTCATGGTTTTAAACACCCTCCTCCCCGCACTCCAAAATTTTCCTGGAGCTGCCTGAAAAGAATACAGTCTCACTAATAAAATAAAAACCTTAATGTACCTAGTATGCATTTGTTATACTGACAATTTCAGTTTTTCATATCATTTATTCATTGGGATAGTGTTTTTAGACTTAAGGCTTGTTTTTATTGCTATAATGACATTTTAGTTCAATTTTGCTTGTCATTACCAACTTAAACTAACTAATTTAAGAAATGATATAAGTAGGGTGAATACTCATAAAATGAATTCGTTTGGATGAAGGTAGAAAAACTACTAAGTGAAAATATGAACATAGTTCAAGTAGAAGGAATATAATTCCATTCTTAACAATTCAGGAGTGCATACCGCTAAGCCAAACTCGATAGTTGGAGTGGGCTCAACACAACCAGGATTGACTGCTATGCTACGCCTAACCCTCTTCATTCAAATTTGGTTTCAATCTTGTCTGAGTGCATTGAATGTTGTTTTCCACATTGTGAGTTTCATTGGGTTTTTTTCCATTATAAATTTAGACAAAATCTTCCATCAGAATTTAATCCTCATGCACTTCTCACTTATCATCGTTCTTACACTATAGATAAGCCTTTTTTTCCACCCCTATTAAATACACATTACTGGACTAATGGGATTTAAATAATACACTACATTTATTTCATTTATTAGGTAACAAAAGCACCAACAACTAAACAATCTATAAAATAAGAGCGACTTTACATCAATCAATACAGCATGTTTACTTAGAGCTGCAACCGAATATCTGGCTTTGCCTTGACGCAGGATCTGTATTTTGTTTTAGTAGCCACATAGGCAGAGAATCCTGATTTACATAAGTAAGTTGTTGCAAAGGGCAGAAGGATGATTTTCACTTTTATCTGACAAAACTTCAAATTTGTCTTTTATCACAGAATCTAATGTCAAATCAATCAAGCACTCATATTACTGTAATGTCAGACATAGTGTATTTTCTGACACAACCCAATTTTTTTATTTTATTTTTTTCCTGAAGTTCTCCAGAAAATAGCCGTTGACACTATAAATAACACAACAATGCGACTTGACTTGTTTTGACTCTCGCCTGAATACTTAATGTTGAACTGCAACTGACTGAAGTTGTGAAGAAACTTGAGGTTTTAATATGCAATAGAAACTTCCCAGAAAATTATGGAAAGGTGTTGAAGCTAACTATCGTACCTGAAAGCGTGGGAAGTTCTCAGAGAGACGGGGTGAAGTTCTTAGAGAGAGGTGACCTGGTGGTCTAGGGGTAAGGTGTCAGACTTCTGTGCTGGCGGCCGGGGTTCAATCCTCGGTCACGGCAAAGATTTATCTGATTGCCAAACCCTTCCTTCACCTCTGACAAGACATCTTGTGAATGTGGGGAATGCCAGGCCTCCACCGTGGTTCGGATTCCACGTTAAACTGTAGGTCCTTCATTTCATCTCACAATCACCCCACCATTACACATTAGCGTAAGTGCGTATAACCCGAATGGGTAGTAAGACGCGGTGCTAATAATAATAATTCTTAGAGAGACGAGGTGAAGTTCTCAGAGACGGGGTGAACTGGCACCTTCTAGTGTCTCTGGTTTTTCCGCGTGCAGTCTCTGTACTTCACCAACATTCTCAATGTTTTGCACAGTTCCAAGAAGATGTGGGTGGGCAAAGATGACTGAGGTGGCGCATGACACACACTTCGGCTTTATAATACTTGCTCTCTATGCTGTTTTACAGCAAACTGCAGGAGCTAAATAATTTCTAACCAATACTTAAATATACACATTTCATGGCCACACAAATTCATAGTTTTGAGATCTTGACACTTTTTTTTTTTCAATCTTTTCACGAAGCACTTCGAGATGCTTCGCGGAGCACACTTTGGGAACTGCTGACTTAAGAGTAATGTGAATGCTAGTGACAAATATTCATATACATATATTTGATAGATTATAAAAAATTCATAAATCTAATAAAAATCCATATAAAATGTTTCCACATTAATATTTTATTTATTAATATTTTAAACAGTAAAATGTAATAATGTTTGAGGTGCTATGTATTATTTAAGTAGCATTGTTATTATAATTTTGTACATTATAAACTATCCAATGTATAGATAAAGTCGGTTGAAACCAATAAAACTTTATCTGATTATTTTTTTAAGAAAAATAACTTAAAATATGCCCTCAATTCCTATTAAGTGGTTCTAGGCATATCAACCTTGTATACACTTATATGGAGTGTTAACTGTTTGTCTGATTTTATTTAAACCTAAAATCTATTAATTGTAATATAACTCTTTACTGATTTCATTAATTTTTATTGCTTGAATTAATATTGTTAGTATTTTTAAACACTTCTTATTATATAATAATAATAATATATTATATTTGCGCCGCGTCTTACTACCCGTTTGGGTTATACGCTTTAAGTATTAATTATACTAATGGATTAGGAATTGGGAAGGATTAATTAGAGGAAGTGAACCTGCATTTGTGTGAAGGGAGAGTGGAAAACCATTTAGGAAAAACCACCCCCAGTTCACCCGACCGAGATTCAAACCTCGATCTCCTCCTCCTCAGCAGTCGAGCTCAACACAACTTATAATAATAAGTCAGCATTAAGTGTGCTTGACTGATCCCAAATGGGAGGGTGGTCAGTAAGGATAATAATATGCATGATTATGACTTTGGATTTGGAGGTTGACTGCATGGATAGTGTGCTCAACTCCGATTCGAGAAGGCGGAATTGATAATGCATTCAATTAAATTGTATACAGCCTTAGCTGTTAAAATTTGGCACGTAGGTGAAGAGACAAACAAATAGATTGAAGTAGGTCATTTCATAGTTGTAGAGGTCTTAGAAGACCATATGCAAACACATAATAGCAGTGGCGTATTCTGATAAAATTAATAGGTATGTACTCTAAAAGCTGTAAGGAGGATTCGGGGGTCAAAAACTCTTAAACGCCGTTGGTCAAGAAGGTCAAAAGATGCTTCCCCTATAATATTAACTGAATACCTCTAGTTTAAAACAATGGTTCTCAAACATTTATAATTTTTTCATGCTCTTATGCTATCTTGGGAAATTTCGCACCTCCCAACTCCCCTCATCTCTCTTTTTCAAATTATTTATACCTTTATTTGAATAACCACCTCTACAGCCTACTAAAAATTCTAACTTTATTATGTACACCAAAACTGCACAAAACACACCAAAATGTGAAAATATCTATGATTATCATCCCTAAGAGTGTTATGAGCACATTCCTGACTGAATAAGAGTGACATAGCCTATTCAATTGGTTGAGTTAATTAAAAGTACACACAGGTAGCATTTTCATTTATTTGAGGTATTAGCATACACTTTCTGGTCCGAGTGATTATATCAGCACACAACTTATCTTAAATCTAGAACAAACACAACACCCAGCCCCCGGCCGTTAATTCATCACCGTGAGAGAGGAAATCCAAATTTTACCAATAATATTTTTCAGGCCATGCCGGAAATCAAACCCGGAACTCTTAGCTCAATAGGCAGGCAAACTACCAACTGAGCTATGAGATCGAACTCACCAGTAGCAATAATGTAAAGTAAAGAATATTTTAAAAACCCATAAAAATAGTAAAATGATGAAGTACATGGATCAAGCATCTATCAGAACTTGGTGGGAGAAATAAGATGGATTGTCCAATTCGTGCTAGAATAATAATTAAGAGCCTAAAACTATTTATTAAATCCTAACTATGCTCCAGAAGCGGTTTAGATCCGTAAACTAAATATGCTTGCCAAATACATGATGATACATGTGCCTAGAATGCATAAAAATAATCAGGTAGATATTTAATTAGTATGTAATTTAAAGCTTGTTGTTTATACGATTATTTTACAAATATTATTTGCATTTATTTTAGCTACACTAGCTTAGTAAATAAAATCATTGTCATATTAATTCTTAAATATTTTCTCAATAGTTGGCACACTGTTTTACTTGTGATAAGTATTCATCGGGCCCTGGGTTCTAAACACCAAAGTTCATTGGTCAATGTTTGTCGGCGAGGGGAAAGGTGGAGTGTTGCAACCCCATAGACATTTTTCAAGGTCATTAGAACTTCCCTAGCTTTCCTGAGCTTCATAAGCTAGGTAGGTAGACCCTTTTGAAGGAACAATTACTTAAAACAGAATATTCTTGGAATATAAGCAAATATTAGTTTAAAAATAAATAATATATAGATACTTTATACATGTATATTTATTCAAATTATTTAAACATTACTACTTACACAGTTTGCACAGACAATATTGAATTTAGAAACTAGTCTATATAATTATGGGTATATGGCGCAGGACTAGCATACCCAGAGAATACGCCATTGCGTAGTAGGCTAGAAGAGAACATTTTGTCATAGACTACAGTTCCTAGACTAGATAAAGATAAATGTTTGTGTGTTCAATGTTCAGTGCAATAAAAGAGCATTTGAATTCTAGTTCCCCTTTTGTTAATTAAGTTATATTCTTTTAAATGTAAACTTTGTTTTAGTATAAAGCCCAATGTTCTAAAATAAAATTTGAAAACCGCATAAATATTTTTAAATGGCATAAACAACAAAGCTGTTGGGCCTATGACACAGACATAATATACCCAGACACTCAACCTCCAGGTTAAAATGGTTGTGCTCCTTTTAGCAGCTGGAGTCCTTCAACATTAGGATCACTGTGATTAGTCCTATCATCAGTGTTTAAGGACTCAATCTGGCTAAAAGAGTGCAGCAAAACCCCTTAAGGTGGAGAGTCTGTTTCTTACTTGTCTGTGGCCTAGGATTAAACTTACTCCTTGATTTCCCCTTAACCATTCATCCACACCTAACCACAGTGCCAGGATACCATCACTCGTCATCAAAACATCTTTCCCTTTTTGCTTGGTTTTATGTACACACAAAATATCAATTCTTCTTCCAATAATTTCCTCTAAATTCTCTTTACCACACACCCCTCTTACATTCCGTTAACAATATTCTATCTATGTTCTTGTCAGCTTGTCAACAGATGGGCCTTTTAGTTTTAACCTCAGATGCCCATAATAGCTTTGGTCAGTGAGGTTAATTTCACAGTTTTTTTGTAATAAGCTTATAGTAGACCAGGTTACTATACTTGATTGCACCCGCACCCAAGACAGTATTCACCGCTTACAGTAAGGATGTTGTACCAATCAGTTTTTGCACATTTTATCCAGTATACCACAAGTACAACCATTGTTCAATCTCACCCTGAGCGCACTTGCACTGTTCCAACACACTAGTATCCCTACTATAGAGACTGCCTTGCAGGCCAGTATATCATGAACTGTATCACTACCACTAGGAAGTAAGGTGGTGCATTGTCACACCAGGAATTTAACTTGAATATAAATGTTTTTTGTTTGTTTGATACATGTTTTGAGATATTTCATGTACCTAATATATTTTTATGTAATAACTAGGAGGGTTGATGTTGTTTTCAGAATCTATGGAGTGTCCACAGTCAGTTGGTGGACACTAATGTAACTGACTTGTAGAAGACATAGCATCACAGGGGCTGATAAATTACACATATACTTATAATTGCATTTACATTATACTCTGGCTTGATATCTCTGGGCCCTTACTAAACTTATGTTGAGATTCTTTGAGGTTCCATGCAGTCATTGTTTAATATAGACATACACTAAGGTCCTGATAATTATAGATTCTGTATTGTTTGAGGTAAGGAGATGCCTGGTGCATATCCTTTCACTTAGGCTGAACAATGCATGATTACATGGACAAACAAGGATCACAAATTTTAAAAAAACAAACAGAAAATGCTTGATTATTCTAATAATATTTACATACCATTTGTTTATATTTATAAGATAATTTTTGTATCATAATTTAAAAAATATTTTATTATGTTTCTATCCACCTTTCCTGTACCTTCTTCCAAATATAATACAATTACCTCATAAAGCGAAAAGAGGTTTTTTTATAAAGAAAATAAATTTTAAGTAGTTTTTACACTTATAAAGATATAACTATTTAAATTTTTCTCACTTTTCCATGTAATTTGAGTTTTTTGTAGTTCAAGTTGGGCCAAGGATCAATAATTTCGAACCATCGAGACTCTATTGTATATCACAATGTTAAATATGGACATACTCAACTGACCCTGGAAGTCGATCGAGGTATTCTGAAAGTGATTGTTTCATTTTTACTTGGTTTGAACTTTAATCTATTTTCATTATGTTTTTACTTGTCTATTAATTTACACATTACACATTTTTACTACAATTTGTGTACTAAGAGAAACAAAACATTTTCAATAAGTCACATCAGTGGAAGGGTAAAAATATCATAAATCTAATCATAATATAATGAAATATCTAAATAAAGAACACTTTAATATAATTTGGTAAGACAAAAAACATATTCAGTCTTCTCAAAGTAAAATAATATGATTTTCATTAGTGACTGCTACGTTTATGACAAAGTGTGAAGTGATGGAAATGACAAGGAAGAGGATATGTCCTAATCTAGTTATATATAAATCTGAATGTAGATTTGGCCAGAAATGAAAAACCACTTCCAGAAGAGCTGAAAAAAAATGGCATGAGGCTATAGTGAATTCTCATATATCTAGAAAAATCTAAAAACAGTAAATTTCCAAATAGGGGGAAGGGGGGAGGGCTATACAGTTTGCCCCCCATATCCACTGATTCAGTATCCACGGTTTAGTTATTCGCTGTTTACTGCTGCCCAATTTTATTTATTTTCAACTAAAGAAAAAAAGGTTTATGAGTCACAATGCATACACCATTACCTTGCTTCATCTCCTCACTGCGGGCATAGTACCATCATATCATTATAATCATTATCATTATAATTGTCGCAACAAGAAGAATGGAGAATAAATTAGTAAGTACACTGTAGTGTACAATACTTGTTATTATTATGTACTTTATTTAATGCTGGTAATGTTTCACTGTGAATAAATGTAAGTTATCAATTAAACTTAACCGTAACCATACTTATGTATGTTACATCAATATCACTTTATATAATAGTTCGTTATTATCTGCGGTCTCACTTACTGCGGTAGCTCTATGAACGAATTACTCACAGATATGGGGTACTTTAATTAGAAAAATGAAGTTTATTGATGAGGTAGAAAATTAAAATTTAGCAGGTCCAAGCTAAAGGAACCACTCCAAATAATCATAAAAGTCTGAAAACCTTATAAAAATCCTATGGGACTCTAGGATACAGGGAGGGGGTGGGGGGAAGGTTAAACATAAAAATAGCTACTAAGTGTTGTAGAAAATTTAAATTTGGCAGGCAGGAAGAAAAAAAGCCCCAGATAAACAAGTAAATCTTAAAAGTTTGAAATTTGACCTCTATGGGAAGAAACGGCGGTTGAAAGTTTTCAAAATTCACTAATGTATTTTTTTTAACCAGCAAACATAGTGCCTTGAAATTTAAATTTAAGGTTTATTTATAGAACTGGGTTTTTGAAGGCCTTTCATAGCTCTTTCTTAATAGGGTGGAGTGGGGTAGAAAGGTGTGGGACTCACTCATAACCATATTTTCCCAAGCCTTGGCCCTAGAAAATTGAAATTTTGCTAGGCAGGTAGATATCAGGATTTCCCCATATAGCCAAAAGATATAAAAATAAATTTCAAAATGGCGAGGTGGAGGGATTTGTGGTCCTATAACAAGTTCTTTTTATATGAGGTAGAAAATTAAAATTTGTCAAATAATCATAAAATTTGACATGGGTGGTGAGGGGATGGGGGTTAAAGGGTTTCAACATTTCTATAATTTTTGAAAAACAAATTAATGGATAATAAGGAACTAATTATATAATTTTTCTCAGTGCGGTAGAAAACAGAAATTTGGATGGAATGTAAAGGACCACTTAAAATAACCAGAAGATTCTCATGATTTTAAATGGAACCCTGGGAAATAATGCAAAGGGGAGGGGGATTGCATAAGGGAAGAAAAACACTTTTAGGTGGAGTAGAAAATTTAAATTTACCAATCAGGTAGAAGGGATCCTCCAGATAACTAAAACAAATTATAAATTTCTAAGAGGGAATTGGAGAAATGCTGGTCGGGAGGGTGGCAGTAATACAAATTTCCAAAACTGATACAAACTTATTTCTCTGTGGGGGATAAAACTGAAATTTGGCAAGTGGGCTTAGGAACTCTTAAGATTTACAAATAAACATTAATTCTGAAAATTTAAATTTCAGAATACTTGCCTCGGTTGCGTAGTTGGCTAACGCGCTAAACATGTTGAGCTCGACTGCTGAGGATGGGGAGATCGAGGTTTGAATCTCGGTTGGGGAACGGTTTTTTTTTCCTAAATGGTTTTCCACTCTCCCTCCACGCAAATGTGGGTTCACTTCCTTTAATTTGACCTTCCCAATTCCTAATCCATTAGCGTAATTAGTACTTAAAGTGTATAACCGAACGGGTAGTAAGACGCGGTGCTATTATTATTATAAATTTCAAAATGAAACTTCAGAAGATAGGGGGAGGGTGGAAGAGGTTGTGTGTAAGTGGAAAAAAACCTTTAAGGTGAGTTAAAAAATTTAATGCCCACTAATGTAGTGAGAGCAACACAAATATCAAAATTAGTGCTATATATTTTCTATTAATAAGTTGTTATTGGTGAAATGGGGAGGCTTCAAAATTTCAAAAAGTTAACGAATTAACTACTTATCATTGTGGTAGAAGATTGAAATTTGTCAGGCAGGTATAAATAAGGACTACCCAAACTGTAATAGAGGTTTGAACATTCTTAAATTTCAAAACAAAAGTCCAGAAAATGAAAAGGTGTTTCTTTCAAAGTTTACAAAAATATAAAACACTCCTCTGTTTAGTAAGTAATTGTATTTTTTATATTAAATGTAAAGGAAAAAACCCAAATAACCATAAGAATTTGAACAATAACCAGAAGAGTTTGAACATTTAAAATTTAAATTCGGTTGTGAGAAATAGCCAGGGCTGTGAATTTCCAAAACTAAATTTATCAACTCCTAGCAGTGTGGTAAGAAATGTAAATTTGGCGACGTGGTAAAGAAAACATGCCAAAGGTAAAATATTTTAAAAATTAAAAAAAAATGGGAGGAATAGTGGTGAAATGGGGAATGAGAAGAGATTTCACAAATAGCTAAAAGTTTTTTTTTTTAATTCTAAAATCAATATCTATGTTGAAAAATAGCCGGGAATCTAAAAAACCTAAAGAAAAAAATATATTTATAAATATGTTAGAAAATGTAAATACTTTTAAGCAGTTGGGAGACCTGGCAGTCTAGGGGTAAGGTGTCAGACTTCTGTGCTGGAGGTCCGGGGCTCAATACTCGGTTCCGGCACAGATTTATCTGAGTACCAAACCCTTCCTTCACCTCTGACAAGACGTGTATTAATCACAACTTGTGAATTTGGGGAATGCCAGGCCTTCATCGTGGCTCAGATACCACGCTAAACTCTAGGTTCTCCATTTAATCTTGCAATCACCCTACCATTACACATTAGCGTAAGTGCGTACAACCCGAACAGGTATTAAGACTCGGTGCTAATAATACTAATTTTAAGCAGTCAAGACAAAAATAAAACAAAATAGTGAATACATGAAACTTCAAAATGGGTTTGAGAAATGGTGTTGCACACTTTATTAAACTAATAGAAAATAAAACTTATATATTTAAAATAAACTGAAATTTGCATGTAACTAAAATATATCTTACCAGACAACCAAATTTCTGGATAAATAGAATTTCAAAAATGAAAATCGAGAAATGTAAGAGCTCCAAAATAATATAAATATTTTTGGTGTTGTTGAAAATTGAAAATTTGCAGTTGCATAAAAGAACCAAATCAGATAATAAAACAAATCTTTAAATTTTCAATTTGAAATGTGAGAATCGAAAAAGAGATGGAGTAGCTTGAAATCCCTCCAAAACTATTAGAAAATCTACCTTTCAGTGTTGAAGAAAATTTAAATTTGGCAAATTGGATGAAAAGATAACTTAAGATAAAAACATCATTTGTTGAAGTTATCTTATTTAATTGCATTTTGAAATTATTTATCACCCATATTATAATTTACATTGTTATTACTTTACTCTTTTAAAAGGAAGTCCTGTACTTGTTGAAAAAAATTATTCTTTATAAAATTTATCATTAAGGTTTATGTATTTTCAATAACATGTTTTAAATTATTTATTTTCAGAGGGCGCAAGTTTATTAATTACTAAATAAGAGAGTTTTTTATTTATAAATGGAAAGTAATATTATGTAGCACTTAAATTGTTTAACACACAATTGTTAAGTAGTGAATAAAACAAAACGTATTGTTAATTACCCCTTGTCAATGAATTTGCAGCAACTTTATTTGCAGGGATATGGTTGTAATTATTTTTTTAAATTTGAAAAATATTTTTGTACTGTGTTTGAATTGTATTGTGATAATATGTTGAATGAATATTATTCAATAAATCTTGTAATATCCACTAATGATTTTATTTTTCCCTTATTTTTTTAACATCATGTATTAATATTTTGGTATAATGGTTAAGTTTATTAGGAATGTAATGGTTTCAACATTACCTAACTAGCTCTTTTGCCCTAAAACGGTGTTTATAGTGAAAATCATGAATACATGAAAGTACCAAATCCATATGTCAATTTTAGAGCTCTTACCAAATAGGTCTAAAGCACAATATTGGTGAAAAAATATAAAATAATCATTGGTAAAACTAGTTGATGGATGATATTTATATAATTTTTTATATGAATGAAGTTATAATCTTAAATAAACATAAATAAAGTTTTGATTATATCCAGCCATTGTTTTGTTAAAAATAATTAAGTTGGTTTTTTACAGCATCTTGCTACCCCTTCAGGTTTTATATATATATATTTTAAAAAAAACCTGAAGGGGTATACACACACACAAATTATGCTAGTGTAGTAGGAATGAGTAGAATAGAATTTTAGAGGAAATGTACCCCAATCGTATGAGAAGCCATTTAGGGTACTATTTAGACAGTTTTACCTTAGACAATCTAGTCACCCAGGGAGGCTGTAAATTAAATAGTAATAAAGTGTAATGAAGCTATAGTATTAATGTATTTTTTTGTATGTATTATATCAATACAAATTATGGTATTGGTACAACTCTTGTTAATATGTTAAGTCTCAATAGTCTGAACACTGATATCACACAGTATTGTATCATCTCCTCCCTATTAAAATGTAGCCTGCCTCGCTGGTGTAGTTGGCTAACATGCTGGTTTTGTGTTGGCTAGACTGCCGAGGATGGGGAGATTGAGGTTCAAATCTCTATCTGGTGAATTAAGGGCGGTTTTTTCCTCAATGGTTTTCCACTCTCCCTCCACACTAATGTAGGTTCACTTTCTCTAAATTCAACCTTCCCAATTCCTAACCCATTAAAGTAGTTAGTAATTAAGCATATAACCCGAACAGATTGTAAGACGTGGTTTTACAATGTTTTTTTTTCTTAAAATGTATTAATATATAAAATACATGGATGAGCCCACAATTGAGCTATACTGACTGATATGTACTGTACAGATGTATATTATAATGCTAGTGTGCTAGTGTGTATGCTAAAGAAAAATTACTTAAGTAGTAGCTCTTCCCTTATCCTAGAGCAACAATGGCATTCAGTAACCATAAAATATAATAATAAATCATTAAAAAAGTTTT
Source organism: Timema cristinae (assembly GCA_039000515.1). Taxonomy (NCBI): domain Eukaryota; kingdom Metazoa; phylum Arthropoda; class Insecta; order Phasmatodea; family Timematidae; genus Timema; species Timema cristinae. The sequence goes on along the minus strand of JBCFYV010000003.1, from coordinate 42,812,453 downwards.
CATAAACATGATCTAGGTCACTTTTTTATTCAAGCCATATATTTTCCACAGCCAGCTTGCTAGGCCTAGTTGTTATGAAAGGGTAAACCCACATCTCACCAATGATACATTTTTCAGCCATGCCGGGAATCGAACCCGGAACTCTAGCTCAGTAGACAGGCATGCTACCGACTGAGTTAAGGTGTCTGATAAACATGAATAATCAAAGAATAGTAATTATAAATTTATAATACCTGATAGTAGACAGATCAAATATACATCCCAATTTTTTTCTTTAAACATCCACCTGACCAATGGAGTCTTTTGAAAACCAACATAAAAATATGTACTATATAATAATTAAAAATAAAAACTCTATTTAAAGGTTTATCTCTGCTTACAAACCAACAATTTAAACGTCATAATAGTTTCACATATTTTGTTTGTTTAGAAGACGGTAGCGTTACAACTTTCCTTAATCCAACACTATCATAAAGTGAAATATGAAATTTAAGATCAGACAGTTTTACCAAAATTTACCAGTCAACGTCAAAATCTAATAAAAATTAAATTTCAGCAAAGAAATAGAAATCATGTTTGCAATAGACTGGTTTAATACTACAAATTATATAGTGTGGGTGTTTCCATCATCTCTTTATACACTAACTTCCCCATCTATACCTTTTAGTGCGTATAACCCGAACAGGTAGTAAGACGCGGTGCAAAATATATAATAAAATAATATAAAATAATAATAATAAATATACCTTTTAGAATAAATTGTTGGTTAAATAAAAAGGTTGAAAAGCCAGAGAATTGGCTTCAATGTTTTCAAAGCTATGATATCTACCTTTTTATTAGGAATTTTAAGGGCATGTTTGGTGTGTGTAACATGGGTCTTTTATTAATCATGATGCAAGTCTGCTTATAAAATTTAATCACTGAATTTGAAACATTTTCAGTATTCAATATTATAGTTTTACTTCATATAAAGGTTTTATTAAAATTATTTTTAGTCATGAGGATGGAGGTTCCCCGCTTTTACCCTTACTCCAGATTTGCCATTGACAATAATATAAAAATAAGAACAGGATTACATGCTTGAAAAATATTAATATCCAAAGGGTAAAAATGTATTTTTAAACATGAGAAATTTTGTGGAGTGAACAAATAAATTAATAAGATGTAATAAATCAAGGCAATTCACTTAGGAAAAGGGTAAATAGATAGATCAAATAATTCACTGAAAACTTATGACATGCCTTCGCTTTCCTTGGTCTCCCAGCACTGGATAAATGTATTAATGTTGGACAAGACAACCATTTTGTTACACTTAGGCCTTTATGATCTTTATCACTTAAGATGTGACAAACCACACATAATTGATCACTGATGGTAACGAGTTTTTTTTGTAAGCACTTGTTTGATAAGAGCCCCAAAAGTCCTAGATACATTAATTAATGATGTTTGGACTTGAGAATATTCAATGATTAAATAATGAGAGATATTGTCAATGTTGATGTAATACTTTTTTTTACCCTTTCCCTGAGTGTAAAAAACACTTACATAGTTTATATTTTCAATCAATCCTTATGAGTTTGGTAAAAAAAAATCTAATTTTTTACTGAAACTAAGATAAGCTATCATCATGCCACTTCACAGATTAAATATTTTTTCTTTATATTAATTGTTATATTAAATTGACAATCAATGTGTCTAAACATACTTTATAATCATTTGACAAAGCGTGTAATATTTGATTAGGTTTGTTAAAGGTTACAAGGTTTTATTAAATCTTTATACTTAACTAAGGTAAGTAAAGTTGAATAATAATTATTGCTATACATATTAATAATAATACTTATAAGTAATTCACGAGCTAAGTTTACCTGGATGACAGCTCAAAATGTTACTAGAAGTAATCCCTAATATATCACTACGCCAACAGCTGACATCTATCACTTTGGATGACTGTAATTAAAACAGATGGTAATATATTGTGATAGTTTTCCACAGTAATTTAGGCCAATATTATTTATATATTTATTTGAGGTCAGACACAAAGTTTATTTATAGTTTTATTCCCCTTAAAAAAATATTAACACCACTTTCAAAAAAACTTCTAACAAACACAGCTTCAAAATGGCGACTGACGAATCTAAACCATATGGTTGAATATGATGGTAAACAAGTTTTTTACAATGATACAGACACGCAGTTGATGAAAATATTTTATTCAGTCAAATATTTCAAAATACAATAAAATAATCATAAAATCATTTATTGTATGTACAAAAATGACAACAATTTTCTCTTTTCCAAGTAAATACGATGCCTGTATTAAAAGGTATTTATGTGTGCACTATATTACACAAAATCAGTAATGTTACAAAACGAAAAATAAGTACTTTTAATTATATTTAAAATATTGTTTCGAGTTGGATAAAAAGAAATTATTTAAAAAAAAATGAAATAGTATGAGAAAACTTAAGTTTATGTTATTTTTAATGTAATATATAACAGGTAATTAAAGATCTTTACATTTATAACAAAACTGTGATCTTTTACAAGTGTTGGCAACCCAAAACCTAAATAAACCTAAACATGATTTTCGAACTGTCATCCAGGTAAAAACCTATTGTTAACAGAATATAGCACCGCATCTTACTACCTGCTGGGGTTATATACTCGAGTACTAATTACACTAATGGGCTAAGAATTGGTAAGGTTGAATGTAGAGGAAATGAACCCGAATTTGTGTGGAAGGTGAGTGGAAACCACTAAGGAACCCCCCTAGTTCACCTGAGTGAGATTCAAACCTCGATCTCCCCATCCTCCGCAGTCTAGCTCAACACTAAACAAGCACATTAGCTAACTACACCACCGACGCAGGTTATTGCTACACATTGGTTCAATACAGAATATCTAGTAAAATAAAACCTTAGCAAAAATCTTTGGTCTTTTTGAGTATGAATTTTGAACCTAGAACATGGCATTATTTTGATGCTTTTGCTAATTCATAATAATTATAGTAAAAATAATTGGACAAAAGGTTCTATGATACAAATGTTCAAGAAAGAAGATAAGAAGAGGTGTGCAAAATATAGGATCATAGCACTGAGTGTCAATGTGCAAAAATGTTTGAACATAATGTGGATAGGTGGATAAGGAAAAGCACAAAGAGCATGAGGATAAAGGAGAAACATGGGCCCAGAAAAAATATGTCGGTGGTAGATTTAGTATTTTCAATCAGGCAACTGATGGTGAATAGATATGAATATGGAAAGGAACTGGTGGCAGTGTTCAGGAGTGTAGAAAAGATATATGATGGTTAGGAAAACCTGGGTATCGCTGGAGAAGATGGGTATAGAAAGAGGAGTGTTAATGAGAGTAAAGAACAGAAGTTAATTAATTTGGATTAAAAAATTCTAATTATCTCAGCATTTGACATATTTTAATTTCTTTTTGTAACAGTTATACACTAAAAACAATGATTTTTTTTAACATTATGTGCTCAATGTATATTGATTTTTAATGTGTCACATACTCTCTTATATAAAAATGAAAACTTTTATACATTATTATGTTTGCTCATAACAAGAAAACCAATGAATTGATTTGCATGCGATATTTTTTATACTATGGAGATTTTTACCGTGAAGGTTTTAGGCTATTGATCAAACAAATAAAATCAAATCAATGTTTTTCAAAGTGTTTACTTAAAATGCATGAACAACAATGTTTTATCAAATTGAATGTAGAATTAATTATTTTTCTATATAACGGGATCACCAAATCCAGAGAATAATTACAAAATACATTTCAATATTAAATCCAAGAAGAAATCTTATTTTATTTCAGTTATGAATAGTTTCATAGTCACAGATCATAATAAAGGATAGTCTCTGTACCTATGCATTCGCTAGAGAACTACTGAATAGATTTGAATGCTGTATTTTTTATTAAGTCAGAGCTCTCTGGATAGGTTATCAACTATTGAAAAATTATCTATGTCTTCAGGGAGCTGAGCGGTGCTGTTAACAGTAATAGAATTGATGGATCTTCACATATAAAGAATAGGTTCATTACCTAAGTATGCTCACTTATAGCTGGATAATTACTAAACCAATTCAGATAACTTAAAAAAAATATAATTTAGGATATTTTCGGGAAGGTTATAGGTCATTGTTCAATAAACTATGCTGTGAGGGAGCTGAGCAGTGATGTTAAAACCAATACTATTGATGGTTATTCACAAATTTATTATTAAGGGAAAATATACACTTCAAAGCCAAGGAGGGATTCCAGGAGATAGATCAACCTTAAATACACAGAGAAAAGATAAATTTTATTTTATTTATTGTTTTGTGTTCAGATATGTTGGTAAAAAGTGTTTCTTTGGATAATAATAATAATAATCATACAAGTAACTTTCCAAATCTTACATTTGCATGGATAACTTTGTATTCAGACAAATTGAATGTAATTTTTTGGGTAAATGTTCTAACTTCAAATACCAATTAACATTACTTATGGTGGGATGGAAGGGGACGCGAGTTTTTATGGCAAAATTTTTTTGGCTAAAATAAATAAAATATTCGCTCCAATACAAACATAAGAGTTAAATTTTCTTTACATGTTGATATCAACAGTTCCTGAATATCCGTCATGAACATAGCAGTATTAAACAAGAAACTTTTTAAAAAGAAAAAAAGTTGTCACTAAATTCAAGGACACCCTTGGCAGATATTCAAGAAATGTTGAGGTCACCATGTGAAGAAGTTTAAATTCTATCTTTATACTGGTGAAAATATATATATATATATTTTTTTAACAAACGGATAGTAAGACGTGGTGCTAATAATAATAATAATAATAATAATAATATTTTAACAAAAAAAAGTTTTGCCATAAGAACTGCAAAGACACTGGTTATTTCTCGCATCTCCTTCCATCTCACTCACCTCAAGTACTAGTGGAAACCTAAAGGTGTGCACCTCAAGAATTATTTTTTCTTTACTTTATCTGTAGTTCAAGATAATCTCTTAATCTGATTGACCACCTGTTTGGGTAGCTCCAAAACCAAGAAATTTGGAGAGAATAAACTAGATAGAAATATTTTAGGAAACCTGAGGGTATGGATCTTGTTAATGTCTTTTTACTTTTAAGAGTCGTAGGCCACTTGACCACTGATTCGGGAAGCTCATAAAACAAGAAAAGTAGAAAGCAGATATATGATTCAGCCTTAACTACTTATAGAAACTTTAGAGTGTATACCTTATGCATAATGTTTAACTTTTACATGTAACAAGTTTGACACCTTAAATAATGTGACCACAGGTATAGGTAACTTGAAAACAAAGCGATCTAGAAATGTTTAACTCTGTGTATTTACCCAGGGAAACCACATTTTATGAAATTGAGTTTTTTTTTTTTTTTTAGTCTATTGCTCAAGTGTATTTCCTTTTTACTTTTATGTCAATTACGTGTCTGATGCGTTAGATCACGGGAAACTTCAAAACCGAGAAATATATAAATCTGAAACTAGGCTTAGCCTACATACTACTACTACTTTTATGTGCTAGTCCACTCAAGCCGGCTATGGCTGCAACAGCACCCCTAGATATCATCAAGGCCCAGGGCAGTTTCTAGGTCTGTACTTAAAAAGCTCCAAACCCCCACCCCAAAGGATGGGATGATCTGGATCAGGCCGGATACCCAGGGAGGCGAGAATTAACTCATCCCCCCTACCAGTATACACTGGTATGACTGGCACTGGGGATCGTGCCTTCCACCTATCCAGGGTGGTAACCAGAGCCATTTACTTCTGCTCACAGAAGTGACCTCGCGATCTCCACTCTTTCCTGTGTGTATGGGATTACGCCCATTGTGCGTGGGAAAGTATTTCCCCACTACTTGTGCGTATGAATGGAGGCACCCATGTTCTATCCCATGCACTACTAACTGTCCAGGTTAGTACCGGAGCTCTAAAATGGCTCACCGTATGACCGGCAAGGCCCGAGCCCACAGACCCAGAACCCCAAGGGACAAGGCCCAAAAGCCCAAACCCCACCGGTGTGCCAACCCCATCAATCATCAGCAATTAAATTCACTGTCCCAGAGTCCAACCCATTTCTGGGCTTTTGGCCCAGCCCTGTGTACTACTAATAACAGAAGTAGTCAAACGAGGGCATACCAGTCTGCAGGGTCACACCCGAGCTCCTGTAGGTAACCAATGCAAGCATCAGTCTCTCTGGCACGGACCTACATACTTAGGGTAACCACAGGCTGTGAACCTTTGGGGCACTTTTTTTTTTCTTTTACTTGTATTATGTCTAAAACTGTTGTGACAACCGGTGTGGGTGGATTCAAAATCAAAGTCCCTAGGGAGATATAACTTTTAATACCTATTTAAATTTAATGAAACCTGAAGGTATGTTTCTAAAACGTTCATGTTTTTCTTATTATATATTGCGAATTTGGTGCCTTTAACCAGTGGTGCACACCCCACTCATGGTCCCAAGTAGTGTTTTTTTTTGTATGATTATAAAGAGGATACCTGTAAACAAATGTTATATACAATAATATGACATACAGTTTATTTGGCTATAGAGATTTAACAGCTTTAGAAACATTTATAGGGCATCAACAATTCATTGTAAATGTATGGTTTAATTAATTTTATTCAATCTTAAAATGTAATTTCATGGAAAATAGAGTCCCTCAATATTTCCTTTTGTCAATTTAGGAAAAATTGCACAATTAGATAAGATTTATTTATAAATTCGAATTTATGTGATGAATAATTTTTTCACAAAAAATTAAAATTAAAGAAAATATTATTTTTTACTTATTTATGGCTCATGCATGGATCTAGTACAGAAATTAAATTTGAAATATTTATTGTACAAATATTGCTATATACTACTCGAACTCAAAAAAGCTGTTTTCATTCAAACTCTAACTCAAACTTGAATCAATGTGAAAAATGCCTAGTCATACACCTCTGGTTTTAATTAACAATAATAACAATATAATTAAGACACTTGCAATTTCATAAATTGGAAGAAGTTATAGGAAAGGTGGATATAAACATATAAAAGGGACGAACACAATATGGCTTTTGCAGTGAAAAGAAGAACACCTTTCACACATTACATTGTTGCCATTGGACAAAGAGGTAATAGTTGCCTCTTAAAGAAAATTGATCGTCACCTTCTTCCAAATATAATACAATTACCTCATAAAGCGAAAAGAGTTTTTCTTATAGAAAGTTTTCATAACTTAATGAATGGTTTAAAGTTAAATTATTATACAAGCATTTGAAGTAAGAGGATATTATAAAATCAACCAAATCATACAGAAAAATGCCTCCCTTGTTTATTTTTTATCATTGTGAATTTACTTAATCCAAGAACGGGTTCATGCTGGAGAGTTGTAACCTCTTGACAATATTAATCAATGAACCTGCAATTGATTTGTTTCAAACACAATTTGCAATTAATAAGTGACATTTTCAAGTAAAATGAATCATATAAAAGGGCCATGCAAGTAGCAAATATTAAACATATATGAGTAGTGCATAAATTTAATACAAAAATAATGTTATTAGTTATTCTCATTAATAATTTACTTTTTTTACATCCATTACGATTGCCAGCTGTGTCAATTTTTTATTCAAGCCATATATTTTCCACTGCTGGCTGACTAGGCCTATCGTAGCTTCATATATCTTATAATCTAGCTTAGGACAGGACAACATCCAGTCTCCGGCTGTCAATTTATCAATGTGAAAGGGTAAATCCATATTTTCATAAATGATAAATTTTTGGCCATGCTGGGAATCGGACCTGGGACTCTTAGCTCAGTAGGCAGACACGCTACCAACTTAGCTAAGGTGTCAGATCATATTAATAATGTATTACATTAAAACAGTTTGGTGGAGGAAGGGTGGGGTGGGGTGGTGGGGCAACAGGGCCATCACCAAGCAGTATATTTTTGTAGACTGTTGTAATTTGAATACAATAACATACAATATATTTATTATTATTTTGTAGCACCCCATCCTCCCTTTTTTTTCACTTCCATTACCAACTTTAAGGAAGGGGAAGGTTCTATCCATACTTAACTGCAGCTTAAGCAAAAGTGTAATAATAGTATTTAGGTAAATATAATTCACTATATTATTATTATTAGCACCGCGTCTTACTACCCATTCGGGTTATACGCACTTACGCTAATGTGCAATGGTAGGGTGATTGTGAGATGAAATAAAGGACCTACAGTTTAACGTGGAATCCGAATCACGGTGGAGGCCTGGCATTCCCAATTAACTATAAATTGAATGAAAAGTTGTATATATATTTGAAAAAATTATAATAAATTAGTGAACAATATCATGAAAGCACACCTTATTAAGTTAATGTGTGATATTATAACATAGTGACTTATTAAGGTGTGCTTGAAAAAAAAGATTTAGCATATGGTGTAAATGATTTTTTTTTATTTCTTACTTTCTCTCTACCTTACAGGTAGAGAAAGTATTGTGATCAACAAAATAATCAAACTCAAGATTTTGATGGGTGTGACCCTCAAATCCAAAAAAGTGGTTTTTGTATGTCGGTCTATCTATCTATACCTTGGAGTATAGCCTAAACTATTTTACCGATTGGGCTAAAATGGTTGCCTCGAGGGTTTTTTGGAATTAGATATTCTAACCCTAAAATTAAGGGTAATTTACTGGTGGACGAAAAGAGAAAGAATCGATTTTATCAAAATAGGCTCCAACAATTTTGCTTATATTTCATTTATAAGAATTGATTAATACTACAAACAATATGGCTACTATAAACTTTTCATCAAAATTACTGATGCGTTAATTATCTTTTTTTTTATCATATCTTCGTAACTATTTGAGGTATGAAATTACTTATTATTGTAAATATGTAGATCTATTTATAATAATCTTTTATTTGAAACATATTTTTATAAAATCACTAACTTTTAAGTTATAAGCAAATATATATTTTTTAAACCTTTTTAACACTAAAGGTATTACGACCATAAAAAAAATCTAACCCGAGATGTTGATGAATGTCGACGTTTCGTGATCCCTAGGGCACCAAAAAAGTGGTTTTTGCAATGCTATATGTCTATTTGTCTGTTTAACCCTAAACTTAAGAGTAGTTTGATAAAGGGCGAAAAAGTAAAAATCGATTATCTAAAAATTTGCTCTAACGAATATGATTAAAATTTGTATCTAGGCATTGACTAAGATTATTAATAAAATGGTTACTTTCATGTTCCCATGAAAATTAATTCTAGGGTACTTTATAGAAGCGGAAATTTCCGTATCTCCACAACTATTTGAGATACAAAATAACTTATCATTGCAAAATTGTAGTACTATTAAAAATAAAAAACTTTTAGTTGAAATATATCTTTATAAAACCAATAGTTTTTGAAATATTGGCAAATATTTTAATACAATTTTGTGCTCTTTAGTTGTACTACTTAACTTTTAACGCAATATTTCTCTAATACCATAGAGTAAGTAAATAAGTATTTCAAAACGTTTATTCTCTTTCCGTTAACCTCTTAGGGGAAATGTTTGACAACAATGATCTATCTCTATCATTTTAGACTCAATAGTCAATATTTACCTTTTTTATTGGTCTAAATTTATAAATGAGGAATTTAATAGCAATGCGATACCCATAAGATGTGCAACCCCTAATAAAATGTTGAAAATAGTATGGGTTTGCTAGTGTGTATTATTTTGTTTCACATATTTTACAAGTTTTGAGTAAATATCTCCATTTTTAAACATTGGAGTGAGAAAGTCTGTTTGAATTTCCGTATCATTTATTTTATTAAACTATGTAAATTTATTGATATATGGGCAAATAACTTTAAAAAAATGCTTTAGTGGTTTATAAAATGGTTTCAGAAGTTAATACTTGCAGAAATTAATACTTTGGTCACCAGAACATCATGGGAATGAGATGTGCTAAAGAAGCAACAGAAAATAATGGCATTTTGATGATCCACATGAAATCTCTAGATGAAAACTACAACCTAACTACAAATAACAAAAAATCATCAGTAGTGTAAGTTTTAAAATATGATCATTTGATATTCTCAAAACACAATTTCAAGTAATACTATAAATACTTGTATGTACTTTAATGAATGCTTGTACAAAATTATTATGTTTTGTATATAAAGCTTTCTTAAAATGTTTGCGTTCAATATTTTAAAGTATGTTTTATATCTCGTTTTCCAGTGATTATTCCCAAACAGACAGCTCAGCTGATTTAGTTAATGACAACACCCTGTGTCATTTATAAAATTGGTAAGCTATTCAAAGAAAACTTAAACCTTCCTTTATGTCTGTATTGTTTAAGTTTACACAGTAAAATTTTAGAATTTTTAAGGTAAATCCTGATTTTTATAGGAAGCCCACTTTCGACCATTCACATTGATTAAAATTCACTAAAATTTAGCATTCTATAAATATGTCTTATTTAATTTACTAATTATAAAGTTCATCTAAAAGGTTATCAAAAACTTCCAATAATAATTCCTTGTGGACTACTGTGTAGTTTCTCTTTACATCATTAATAGGCTAAGAATGTATATACAGTTGTAATTTTTTTTTACCGCCATTATGGTAACAGGAGTTTCCAGTTTAAAAAAAACAGGATTCTTATGAAAATCAGAATGTATTTAGATTGAGCATAAATATACTCTATGCTAGTAATATATATTTTCAAGCTTGTTACATTCAGGGGTGTAACTACTACTGAGGGGGGGGGGGGGGAATGTCCCCCTCTGAGTCAATGTGGTCACCCCCAACAGAGGGGACTATTCATTTAAATAATTGTTGATAAAATGAAAGAAATATGATTGTCAAAAGATCTATTTTAAAGCTGTCTTGATTTGTTAGCCCTAACTAGTGTTAAGTCATTAAAAACATTAACAAGCCCCTCTTTCTTTCCACCTTGCCTTCAACGCTTCCTTCTCCATTACCCTCTACTATCACTCAGAGGGGGAAGTAAAATTTTAGCCTCCTTAACATATATTTGTGGATATGCTCTGATTGCCATGCAGTTTATATTTGAAAGTTGATAGAAATAACTTGATGCAAATACAGCGGGACTGTAACAAAAGTCAAGTTCCAAGGAACTTGTAATTATATACTTTACAGTTACATATATTAATATAAATATATAGTAATCCTTAAAATGAATTTACTTCAACATACTTTTTTAAACATAATCTTTCATACTATAGTAATCTCTTGAGTAATAGCTTTAAGCCTTGACTGTGCACATGTTTGTTGAATTGTCGTGCCTTGTACAATGTAAAATTTCTTTCAAGAGATTCTGATTCGAGTATATTTGGGGTCAAAGTTTTTAAACTTCTTGTGTTGCATAAGTAGCCATGATGTAATTGAATCAATTCACACTATTAAGTGCAGTTTCAGGTGCAAGTATCATGTTATCGAACAACTATTAACACTATTTAAATCAAGCTGATATTTTTATATGTATGTTCGCAGTTCCGTTTCACCAGCTTTTCAGAAAAATGCTTGTTAATCCTCGCATTGGCTGCTGCCATATCTGGAGGCGCTTTCACAGTAGGAAACATGCTGTTATTTGCCAATATGACGGATTCCATGATCAATTTTGGTTCTCAAGTGACTAACAACGCCTCTGTGATTGGAAGTGACGAGTTCTTAGATACTCTTCAGAGATTTGCTATTGGAAATTCAATTATTGGTGGGCTGGTGCTTATTTTAGGTTACACCTCAAACTTTTTGTTCAACTATACAGCCCAAAAACAGGTAACTACTGTATACTGTAAGATGATATTATTTTAAGTGGATTCTGGCAAGATGTTAATCCTTATATGTACTTTTTCTTGGTAGTCAAGCAGTGTCAGGCTATCATCCTGAGGAGAGTATTATATTACATTCTATTGACGAGTGAACATCGTGCGAGCAATATGGACCTTGCTTGCTTGATGATTATACCTGGACCAACGAGTTTCAAAATAATAACCTGTGGATCCTCGTTAAATGATTGGTTGTCTATAGAATAGGTGTGGAGCTTCAGCCCAGTTGAAGAGAAGCCATGCGCTAGGATATAGAAAGTAGAAGAGTCAGCTAAAAACCTTCTAAGAAGAGACTGGATAGAAAAATCACACTTTTGTGGCTCATTTGCATGGGGTCATTAGGTAATTTGCAAGTCTATCAATATCACGAATGCTCGCATGTCACAGGATAACGTGTTATGTATATACACTTGTGCTTTAAATTAGTATATGTAGCCTCAACAAATATAAGTCACTTTTGAACATATTTCTGTACTTTACTCCCACGACTCCCCCAATTCTCTGGGATGCAAACCCCCCACTGCCAGAGTCCATCCAGACTATTTAATGCCCCACTGTGCTATATTAGTATAGTTGTTAGGAGAACTTTCGTCCACCATGAACAGGGAAATCACAATACTTTGATTGGGGGTCAACAATAAACATTGTCAACTGACGTGTTATTTTGCTAAACTCTGAAGTTATATGGCGGAGGAAACAGTGGATTAGGTTGATGTTTTTTCTTGTTTATCTAAGACCTGAGGTAATAAGGAATCCCACAAAATTATCACAATTTCCCAGTGAGAAAACAGCGGGTCAGATTAATATTTTTGTTGTTATCTAGGGCCTGAGGCAATATAGAAAGACATAAAACTATTACATTATCCCAGTGGGAAAACTGCAGGTCAAGCTTTATGGTTCTTGTTCTTTAGATCAGGTATTAAATGACAAGACATATAACTATTGCAATTTTCTAGTGGCAAAAACAGTAGCTTGCAAACATACATTGAGGGAGAAGCATTTCTAAAAGCCATATTTTAGCTTTCCAGTTTGTTAGGTAGTAAAAAGAAAAGGTTCTATAGATGTTCAAATATTATTTCTTATGCTATGGTTTAACTTTTAATCTCTATGCATTGCAGATTCACAGAATTCGTAGTAAATTCTTAAAGTCAGCATTACACCAAGACATTGCTTGGTATGATTTGAATCAGACTGGTGACTTTGCTAGCAGACTGGCTGAGTAAGCTAACTTTGTTTTTCTATCTAAATTACCTTGTGAAATGTGTGATTGTTAAATAGTTTATAGTTTAAATCATAATATTTGTGTAACATAAACAAGTATTCTATAATATATTGCTTATTTAATGCTATCTAAAAATTAAAGATGGATTGAAAATAGAACCCTAAGTGAAATATTAAAAAAAAACATGTATAATAGTCATATGCTTATAAGATATTCAGGAATCGATATCCAACAACCATGAGTAAATTAACACTAATATGTAAATCTATGAACATGTTTGTTTGGCTGTACAGACTTAAGTTATGTACTTCTGACTAAGGAAATTGAGGTTCAATTTAAGTCTGCTGCACTGAGGGTGATATTTTTTCAAAGTGGTTACTACCTCATCACTTTGGGCAGATACTATTACAATTCTTTGAAATTCACTCACCTTTTATCATATTGTTAGATAATTTAAATCATCAATAACTAGTTCTGACAAAAGTGCTCAGCAAAAATTTATTATATTCAAATTGGACACCGGGCATTTGCAGACACCTCTCAATTTAAATGATAGTAAAATGGTTTAATGTTATTCTATGTACAGCATATCATTAATATTTGTTATGGTTGTATATTTGTGTATCATCTGTATTTCCAGAGATTTAAACAAGTTAGAAGATGGGTTTGGAGAAAAAGTTGGGATGTTTGCCAATTTTTTATCATCCACTTTGGCGAGCTAATAATGGCATTTGTTGAAGGCTGGGAGCTTACTCTTATCTGTTTGATAGTTCTTCCGGTAACGTTAGTAACTATGGGCATCCTTAATCGGGTTAGTGTTTACTGTTTTTATAGTGTAATTTTATACATAGGCCTAGTAGACTTTTTGTGATCAATTTTGTTTGTTTTGTCCACCCTTTAAAATATTAATTAACCCTTGCATCTAACTTAATATTCAGATTCACACCATTTCTAGTATTCATTTCAATCTTTTATAAAATAAATTTAATTTCAAGGGATTCTTGTTTATGTTACTGTGTTATAGTGTATACCTTAACTTTTCTCTAAAAACTTTAGATCTAACTTACACTTAAGCACCGGTACCACAGTGTGCTTATCAACTTATTTTAGCTTTAACTATTGGTTAAAAATCAATACTAAATACTCCCTTGAATAAAGGAACCCATTTTCAAATAATCCATTTATGAATTTATAAGGAATCAAACTTTAGACCCCTTGTTTGGTATGTAGTCTCGATATCTTCTTTGAGGTTATCATAACTAAGGGCAGAAAGTGACATGGAAAACTTTGTGTTAAGAAGACAATTTGACCATTTCACTTGTTGAAAACATATTTGAAGATATAGGCTAAATAGAAATACAAAATCCAATGAAAACTTTGCTTAATTGTTGCTAATGAAATTAACTAGTAAAATAATAATAAAATAATAAATGGTTAAATAAGTATAAGTTAAATTAGTATAATAAGTAAATAATAAATAAAATTTGGATCCTTGAAACATTTTATTCAAACCAAAACAAGAAAAAAAATCATATAAAATTTTTTCAAACTCATTAAAAATTCACTTAAACATTCAAGTAGTCTGTACACATAAAATTTATTTTAATGCTAAATACCATTTAAGTCTTTTGATATAATTATTAAAAATATTTAATGATTTCTAGTTTTCACTCATCAAAGGCATGTGTGGCTAAATATACAGGTATATATTACCAAAGAGCAAAACCTATCAAAAGTTTTGTATTTGAGACTATATACAATAAAGTCAATCAGTCAAATTCCATATAAATTATGTTTTTTTTTTACCTCCTTAGATTCAAGACACTTAGAACAACAAAATTTCACAATAGTGAGGTTACCAGGTATTAAAATACAAAACAATAACAAATAAAATTGCTACTTTATATTATTACCAAAATGTCACAATAGTGAAGTTAACTGAGATAAATATAGATGTGGTAGAGTTTGATTTTGAATTATGTTGAGGAAATAATGTTGATGTGATAGTTAAAGGTTGGTCACATTTTCGGCAAGGTCGTAGCCAGTGTACTGATATTTACATAATAATAGACTGACCCTGTGTTCAATCGACCTTGAATTTTATGGTAGTGGCAAGTAGCGAAGCCTGTCTGGCAAAGATTAAACTAAAGTGGTTTCTCTATTATTTTCTCATTATGTGGCGATCTAGGCAGAAATTAATAGAATTAAATGGTTTAATCATATTTTATTAATAATTAAATCTCTTTGTAGTATTTTTAATGTAATTAATTTAACTATAATAGGGGAGGTAGCGGGGGGGGGGGGATTTGTCTTTTTTGGTTCCTTTTGTTTATATGTAATTTCGATGTATTTTTTAATGGTCAGCGGAATGCCATTGGTCCTTTTTTGTCTTGCATTCTTGTCTCTGATTGGCCTCCCCTGACACACGACTTCCTGTCAGTGGATGTGACGCCATCATCTCGTCCACTCTTTTCTGGACCTAATTGACTTGAGATGCTAAATTTTTCTCTTGCTTTTTATTTTGGGGTTTTGATCATAAATTTAGCACAAAGTCGCTTTCTTTTCTATTTTTGATAATATGGGGAAAAGGTCCATGTAATTTAATTTTCCTAATTTTGCCTTTTGGGTTTATTTATTTTTGTATCATTATGCAACGCTACCATTTAGCTACAACAGGACCTGGTTTTCGTGTTCTACTATGTAACTCTCGTGATCCTATATACCACGTGTTCTAAATTTTAATTATAAAGGGCATTAGGCATTATGGTAGACTCTATTTATATCATTATTAATTTGTTTTTCTCTTATCTTTTACTATAGAAATCTTCTTTTGTTAAATAATGTAACAAATCGATATAATTATGGTGAATGTAAACCTTTTATTATTTTCCTTAAATTAATAATAAAATGTTTTTTGTAACTTATAAATTCTAAAGCTTTCATTTTTGTAAGTCGATTAATATAAAGATCCCTTTGGGAAACCATGTGTTTAGTGCATACCTCCAAATCTTCCTTGTTTCTAAATTAATATTTTATTTGTGCACTATCTTTCAATCTAGGCAAAGTCTCCCACTATGGTTTGAGGTAGGAAAATATCCATAGTATAGGTAATTGTATGCCTTTTAAAGTAATTGTCTAAATATGTAGTTTTTCTGTAAAAAGATAAGTTTGGTTAGGGGTGCACATAACTGCAGACATGTCCACTAAGGACAATAAATTGTTACTGGATTCCTTTCTAGTTTTTTTTATCGTCGAAACCAGAAGTGACCTTTTAAACAATCCTAAAACTTTAGAACAATACTTGCAATGGAGAGGAAAATCAGTACACCAGGCCAACATTTAAGGGGAGGTTTGGGGGCACAACCAAAGAAAAATTACTGATATTAAATGCCTCTAGAAGCTATCTGGCGTTAATTTTTATGGTAACTAAGGGTAGGCAGTGGCATGTGGTGAATATTTTTTAGGGTAAGCTATATTGGAAGCATTATTAAAACAATAAAATATTACTTTTGAAGCAAGTAAAGTATGGTGAACCTTAGTAATTCAGAAGGATTATGTTATTATTCTTAGCAAAATATTAAATCATGGGATCATTAATTTGTTGCTCTTATTTTAATTGATGTACCAGACAAACTAGATCAAGTATAGATTTTGGACAAACTGTATTTTTAATGGCTTTTTGAATTTTGCCCGTGTCACTGTGGCCAGTAATTCTAAACACTCTTACTATTTGAAAATATAAGATACCAACAATACAACTTATGTTTATGTAAACGTTCAAACATTTATTGTTACAAAACAAATTTGAGCTGAATTGCCCTAAACATGATTTTACTTTTGTACTAATGTTTAGTTCATGTGCATGTCTACCACCTTTTTTAATTTGTTTTCATCGCCTCTGAAGTACACGAAGCAAAGTTATTGATTAAAATGTCACTTATGAGTCCCATGACACAATCACATTTTGGTTGATCTGTAGATCTGCAAAGCCCTGGCTGGATATCCATGCATCTCAGTGGTGCAATATTATTATTAGCACCATGTCTTACTACCCATTCAGGTTGTACACACTTATGTTAATGTGTAATGTTAGGGTGATTGTGAGATGAAATTGAGGACCTACAGTTTAATGTGGAATCCAAACCACGGTGGAGGCCTGGCATTCCACACATTCACAAGTCATGATTAATACACATCTGCCAGAGGTGAAGGAAGGGTTGGGCAAGCAGATAAATCTGTGCCGGGACCAAGGATTGAAATCCAGACCCCCCGCACAGAAGTCCAACACCTTACCTGTAGACTGCCAGGTCACCCAGCAGTACAATACTTAAGATGCAAGGCTACTTACCTTATGGTTATTTAAACTGTAAACATTAAGGTAAATACCTACACAGCATATACAGAACCCACTACTATACATCTAAACTAAATTTACAGTTCACCCTATAATTTACTTATGATTGTTTTAAACACTCCTTAAATTTTATTTCTAGGCAGTTTCTGTCACTTAGCATGAGTAAATAACCATAGAATGTGTAGCATTGTAGAAACATAAGTGTCTGCTCGCTGGCGATTGCAGGCTCTGTGGCGATTATAGCTGAGAATGGCTGATTGTACATGAGAATCAAGTTTAGAGGAATGTACTAAACATGCTCAGCGCTATTCACTCATGGGCTTTCTTATTCAGCCAGACTTGGAAGAAACGAAATTTATTTCATGATTAACTTGTTTGTTATACAAAAATACATTACTTACCATACAATATAAAAAATAAATTAGTGAATTATCACTAATAACATTTTGTTGTTAATGGCATTTTATATTGATGTAAATATTTTGGTTTGGGTAAGCAATGCGTACCTTGCGTCTATGTAATACACGCCACTGAGGGCAGGAATAAATTACATTAAGTGCTTTAAATTTGTTTGATATTTAGAAACTTACATAAAGTCTCCTCCATCCAAGTCTGAAAATTTACATTGAGCACTTATAAAATAAAGAGCATACCCAGGGGTGGCAGACTCGGGGAGTGGGAGTTTCAAGGGGGTAGTAATTATTGTCCCCTCTAGATTTATTTCACTCCCCTCATATTTTCGAATATGGTACATTCAAAATTTAAAAAAATCCAAATAGCTTCTGAATCTAAAGGCATTGAATTAAAATTTTAAGAATAAAGAGAAGACCATTTTAAATATCTTTTAGAGGCATGAAAATTTCAAAAAAATATGAGGCAGATCACTCCAATAGCTTAAAGGCATCCAATTGTGAAACGTTTGCCAGGGAAGAGCTCCTGGAACTTTTTGGGATGGAAGGTGCAGTGGGGCAGGTAGTAGCGTAGCTAAGAAGGGGCAGTGGGTGTGGTTCGTCCCGGGCAGCACTTTTAAAGGGGTGGAACTTTTGGTCTACTGCCACGAAAAGAAAAGTTTTTATTCTGCCGGGGTAGTAGCCTACAATACGTCAGTGCAATTTTATTATTTACTACTAAAAGAATTAAAATCTAAATACACAACAAAACACTTAAATTTCCCTAGCATTCAAATTCTTATAAATAAAACATAAAACTCAACTTTGATTTCTTAAATATATGCATATAATATTTCAAAATGTGGTGGAAACTTAATCCTAAAATATTCAAGCATGAATCCAGCGTAGACCATGTTCAGGCTTTCACACAATGGAAGGAGTTGGAAATTAGAATCCAACATGGAGTAAAAATTGATAAAAGAACAAAAAGAAGTTAAAAACAAATTGAAGATGTGGAGGGAAATACTTTCAAGATTGTTGGATATGATTAGATTCCTAGCTAAACAGAATTTAGCCTTACGGGATCATTGAGAAGGAATTTATTATGGGACTAATGCTGAATCTGAATCAAAGGGTAATAGAGGATTTTTTAAATGCTACTTGAACAGGTTCTAAGAATCAAGCTGGGAAAACATTTGCTAAATCCTATATGTCGCCTACTATTCAGAACGAGTTTATAGAAATTTTAGGAGAAAGATAAGAATCAAAGTTATCGAGCAAATAAAAAAAGCCAAGTACTTTTCTATGATATTCGACAGAACTCCTGATATTTCTCATAAGGATAAAATGAGCCTAGTTTTGCACTACGTTATGATCGATGGAAATAAAATGAAGATAGTAGAGTCATTTGTTGATTTCATTGAAACAAAAGGTAAAACCGCCGTGAATATTTCAACTATGATTTGGCAAAAATTAGAAAACGATGAAATTGGTATTCAAATTTGTGGAGGACAAGCATATGATAATGATGATTTGATGTTTGGTCAATATAGTGGCGTTCAGAGACGTATCAAGGAACTTAATAGAAAAGCAGGTGACCTGGCGATCTATGGGTAAGGTGTCGGACTTCTGTGCTGGGGTCCGGGGTTCACTCCTCGGTCCCGGCACAAATTTATCTGATTACCAAACCCTTCCTTCACCTCTGACAAGATATCTTGTGAATGTGGGGAATGCCAGACCTCCACCGTGGTTCGGATTCCACGTTAAACTGTAGGTCCTTCACTTCATCTCACAACCACCCTACTATTACACATTAGCGTAAGTGTGTACAACCCAAAGGGTAGTAAGACGCGGTGCTACTACTACTACTACTAATAATAATAATATAAAAGCAGAATTTGTCACAAGTACAAATCACACCCCGAATTTGGCGGGTATTCACGCAGCTTCTATAACTGTGTATTCTGTTACTTTTTTTTTTTTAACTATGTAGAGTTTGCTCACGTTGTTTCTTCCTTGACCCATCGCTGGGATATTCTGACTCAAGTCACTGGTCAAAGTGTCAAGCACATAGTAGAAACTTGATGGAGTGCAAGGGGAGAAGCTGTGAATATTGTAATATATATATATGTATATATTTGAAAATCTGAAGTGCTTTAGAACAGTTAACAAGTGATAAAGAAATTACCGGGTCAGCTAGTGGCATACTGCTTGGTGCGTTACAATCGTTTCCATTTCTATGCTTTCTTGGCCTGTGGTAATCCGTCCTTCTAGGAATTAACAACACCCAGGCCTACCTCCAAACAAAATAATTGAACGTACAACAATGTGATATAAAACTCGAGGCTTTGAAAGGATTTTTAGCTGAAAATATGGATGAACTAGTTAAAAACCCAATAGCCTATGCCAAATAAATTTGTGATGGTCTTGGGATAATCATGGAGAGTCAACGCTGATGAAAGAAAAAACTGATGGCTGGTGGAGAATCACAAGATGCTGAATTGCCATATGAAACCGAGTTGAGAGAATATGTTCCTTGCTGTACAGAGTAATCCAATAAATTACTCTCAGATTTCAACATCTTCATCTTCTTGCTGAGAAATAAGTATGCCTTTCTCACTCCGTCAAATCTTTTGAATGACAAATACGAGTATCAACTAAATAATGACTACTGTAGATGACATTTATAAGGAAGAGTTCCTCGTTGATAGAAAAAGACTTCAGAGTTTTATTGTTGTTGCTGCTACGCAAGAAAAGTGAAACAGAGACGTGGAAGGAAGATCCTCTTGAACTTTTGCAGTTTATTAAAAATACAATCTTGGGGAATCAATTCCAAATATTGTAATACTTCTGCAAACTTTCCTAACAATTTATGTCAGTGTTGCTGCCTGTGAATGGAGTTTTTCTCGATTAAAATTGATCAAGGATTACTTAAGATACACATACCTTACTGTTAAGAAATCTTGTCATACTTCTGTAGAACAGCAACTAACAATAATATCAACAATTTTTCTAACAGAAAAGCAAGAAAAATAAAATTGTAAAACATTGTATCAAATTATTCACTTCAGAAATAAACAGTGTCTTATTTTTTTTCCTATGCATCATTTTGACTTTTGTCGAAGGATGTTGTGTATTGAGAGGGGTGGCAAAGTCAGGGATCGCCCCAGGTGGCACCAACTCCAGCTTCACTACAGGGGGCAGGACAAGTACCTCAAAATCCCATTTTGGTTAATTGACCTCCCCTAACCCCCTACATAATTAATGTTCTGCCACCACTGACCCACATGGATAATTTTAGAGATGATTTCGGTTTTTTCTTATCAGGCTAAATATTTAAAAATTAGTCCTTGGAGAAAAGGTTGTCACCCATGCTTCATAGTCCATAATTGTATAATTTTCAAATAAAGGTATTTCCAACGTGACCAACCATGAATTTAACTCTTAAATCTAACTGCAAGCTGTTTCGGGGGTCGATAGCCGGTCCCCGCCGTCCCCTTTATGTATCCCATTCTATCATTTTTGTTTCCTTGACTACTCATTTGAGACATTTTCTCAGAACTACCATTTAAATAGTTTCAAGTTAAAATGTTTTGTTTCCTAATCTCAAAGACATATGCTTCCACAGCATTTCCCACATTCACTAATACTTCCTTTTTCGTTTGTCAATATCTCCTCATGGTCTACCCAGATTTGTTGCCTGACCAATGAACACAATCACAAACTTTTTTTTTAATGTACTTAAACATTAGAATACTACCTATATAGTACTTGTATTTTCTTGTTTTGTTTGAGCCGTAAATAATTTTCTTGTTTTGTTTGAACCATAAATAATGAAGTGTTAATTTTTTTACTGTCAACTTTTATGGGGCAAGCGGGCGGGGTTGAATTCCCGAACCACCCCCACCCCCATTTCATTATTGTATTATTTGTTTTACAAAATTGGGAGTATTATAATAGAGGTTGATGTTTTTTTTATCCAGTTAACTTCTAACCTTTCCAAAATGGAACTTGAAGCATATGGTAAGGCAAGTTCCATTGCTGAGGAGGTGCTTAGTCAATAAGAACTGTAGTAGCATTCAGTGGGCAGGACAAGGAGGTGAATGGGTGAGTTCTTAGTTTACTGTTATGACCTACAAATTACATTTTTTGATTGAGGTATTTTCAATTACAATAATGAACCTTTAGATAAATTGTATATATTATATTTGATTTATTTTATATATAGTGAACTAAATTTAGTAGTAGTATGTGTTAAGTTTACTTTATAGTTATGTGTGTAAACATTTATAGTATTAATGTTTACTAAATCTAAAGACTTCAACCTCAGAAGAATTCAACCAAACTGTTTAGGAACTAGAATAAGTGCAAAATGCATGCCAAAAAAGTTTTATTTTTCCCCAGAATTTGGGATACTTAAATTAATTACCTGTTTTAATCTAAATTTGTATATAAATATATAATTAACTAGAATAAGTACAAAGTGCATGCTAACCAAGTTTATTTTTCCTTAGCACTAGGATACTTACTATTTACCCATTTTAATTTAATTATATATGTAATTAAAATAATATAATTAAAATCTAATTTATATATATATATATATAAAATTAGATTTTAATCTTTTTTTTTACATCCATTACTGTTTTCAGCCTATGACCTGGGTCAGTTTTTCTATTCAACTCATATATTTTTCCACTACCGGCTGGCTAGGCCTGTCATAGCTTCATATGCCTTATGATTATCTTAAGACTAGGCAGGAACAACATCCAGTCACTGGCCCTCAATTTATCAACATGAAAGGGTAGACTCATACTTTCAGCAATGATAAATTTTCGGCCATGGCAGATATCGAACCCGGGACCTTTAGCTCAGTAGGCAGACATGCTACCATTTGAGTGAAGGTGTCGAACTATATTTTAATCTAATTATGTATATCCTTTTTAATTTAAAAAGTGAGTGCCATGAACTGGAGGGCTGAAAAGAGCATCCGGTTCTCACACTCTCATTTGCACACGTTTTCTTATCTGTCCCTCCCATCTCTTTCTTGGCCTCCCTTGCGATCTCTTTTCTACATACTTCATTTCCATAATTTTCTTTGGCATCCTCTCTTTTCCATCCTCAATGCATGCCCATTTCATCTTAGGGCCAGTTTCATAGTCAAATTTAGTACGCCTCAAGTGCGGCGCTACACTAAGTACATGATGACACCTACCTAAACCAGAATGGAATGGGCCGTTCTCGCATAGGAAACTGGCCCATTCCATTCTGGTCTAGGTAGGTGTCGTCATGTACTTAGTGTAGCGCCGCACTTGAGGCGTACTAAATTTGACTTATGAAACTGGCCCTTAGTCTTGCTTCCTCGAGTATGTCATGTACTCCCTGTACCCCCACTCTTTCCCGGATAAATTCATTCCTAATTTTCGTTTCTCTTCGTGACAGCTAACATGCTCCTCACAAACTTCATTCCAATGGCTCCACTTTCCTAGTCTCTCTTACATTCAATGTTTATATTTCTGCTGTATGTTTGTCAATGGTTGCAAAGTATGCTCTGTACAATATATTATAAATTGGTGTGTATATATATATTCAGCCATCAGGGGCTTGCTATTCCCTAGGGTAGTAATTAAAAATGCTATATCTCTCTCTGCCTCTCTCTCTTCTCTCACTCTTTCACTCTCTCTCACACAGTTACAAATCTAACTTGGTGTTGGCAAAGGAAATTAACATCAAGAAAGGTTTCTACATAGCGCTTACATCTGGTGTCAACTGGTTCTTCATATACAGCAGCTTAGGTCTGAGTTTCTGGTATGGTATAGGATTGGTTTTGGATGACATGGATAAACCAGAGAGCAATCAAGTCTACACAGCAGGAACCATGATCATGGTAATATGCTTTTCTTTATTTTGTTTTCATGACCATTCTAATATGATCTTTTATTAAATGTTCATGGTGACATGCTTTTTTTTTTCATGATTATGATAATATGCTTTTCTTTCTCTTTTTTTCATGATCATGGTAACATACTTTCTTTCTATATATATATTTTTTTGATACTGCTTCTCACTACCTGTTTGATTTGTACATATACTATATGTACTAATAATACTAATGTGTTAGGGGTGATGAAGGCTGAGTTTACAGAGAGTGTACCTACATTTGGGTGAAGGAAGAGTGGAAAACCATTTAGCAGAAAACCACCTTCAATACACCCGACAAGAATTAACACCCCGATCTCCCTGTTATTGATAGTGCATTCTATTGTGAGATTAACACCTCAGATGATTTGAGCACCAAAGTGGGTGATACGATATTTCTTTAATTTAAAAGGTTTATATTGTTTTAGTCAGTCCTTGGGGCGAGTGGATAGCAAGTTCAACTGCAAGCTTAGGCGTACTCAGACTAATTATACAAATTTATAATATTTTTATGTGTGTGTTGCGCGTCATACTACCTGTCCAAACTATACATATTCAATTACATAAATGGGCTATGAATGAGGCAGATGGAATTAAAATAAAATGTACCCTCATTTGCATATAAGAGGAAGAATTCATTTAGGAAAACATCCTCAGTATTGCTGGCTAGGATTTGAACCTAGCTCTACACGTCACTGGCAAAAAAAAAACAGATGAGTTTGACATGTAGTCCATGCAGGGCTGTTTTAAGAAAATGTGAGGCCCCACCTTTTTTTGTATGGCAGTTTTTCTGTATTGAGCCGATATAATAAATTGATATATATACTTGGTACTTGTGTTACTTAATAATTTCTCATATTTTAAGGAATATTGACTAACCTATTAAATGGATGTACTTTATTAAATGCAAACACTCAATTCAAATAAGTTAACAAAAGTAAATTCTTCTTTGCACCATTAGCTTTCTGTAGACTGACAGTGGTAACACAGTCTGTAGACTAACAGTGGTAGCACAGTGTTTGCGTATTCTACTGTACTACAGCACATTACTTGAATATCGTAAATCTTAAATTACATAAAGTTAGGGTTTTCAGGAATCTGGAATAAAATCTTATCACTAAGTGAATTATTGTTGCTGTTAATTGTCTGTGGGTACATGATTTAATGTAAAATTTAGAATAAAAACTGTAATTGAATTTAATAATTTTGGGGGAAATGTGGCCCCTGGAATGTGAGGCCTGAGGCTATTGCCCGCTTTGCCCCCCTAGACAAGGCCCTGAGTCCATGTTCCCATCAATGTGTTTTGGTTTATCTAGCTTCCAAATAATACAATTCTTGGCACTAAGAGACCAAAAGTGAGGACAGACCAAATCAAACAAAGTAAAAACTAGAGGGGGAAAAAAAGTGTGTGTGGTGTGAGCATGCACTTCCAGTAATCAGACATTCCCAATCATTCCCACTAGTCTGGATTTCATGGTGTTGGCTTATCTAGCTTGCTAGATTACTGAAAGTGTTGGATTACCAAAAGTATATTAAAAAAATAAAGTTATTCAAATCAAACAATTACTAAACAAACATTGCTTAGAATAACATACAGTTTTGGCCAGGAACTTGTCAATTGTAGTTTGTTTTTTGCAAGTGTGTATTTGGTACATTATAACATCTCTTAATGTATAAAAGCTTAAGATTATGTGGTCCTTGTGTACCATTCTCACAGGTGCATTCATCTATCTTCAGTAAACTTTTTTTTACTTGGCAAAAGTCTCCAGAATAAGCGGTTTTTATCAGCATTGTAGATTTGATCATATGTCAATCAATCTTCTTCTTGAAATTT
The DNA here is from genome assembly GCA_039000515.1 of Timema cristinae. NCBI lineage: Eukaryota > Metazoa > Arthropoda > Insecta > Phasmatodea > Timematidae > Timema > Timema cristinae. Next base: position 42,786,858 of record JBCFYV010000003.1, on the reverse strand, counting down.
TTCACAAACGGTTTAAAAAGTTGACTCATCACTTGAAAGTTTTGCTCTGCTCATAGTTTGCATTCAAATTCCAAATTGAGCTTTGAATTTAGTTGACCACATATATTTTGCTCGAAAGTCATTTTTATTGTAAAGCTTCTCTTTCTCTTAAGGTTTTTGCTGTAAGATTTCAGCCATGGTAGGTGTATTACACTGACGTTCTTGTAGGAACCATGGGTAAAGCACTTCTTTAATGGATGTTTTCAAATCTTCATGTTTTTATGCCATCCTGTCCTTGAATTTGCAGGTTCTACAATGTTTTTATCTTGTCTCAGATCTTCTTTATGTAGTAAAAAGTTCTGTGAGCCACAATGGATGACCTAGACATGTCACTTATCTAAACACTGCTGTCAAGCTTTTTTAAAATCCCCATTTTTACATTCAATGTTAAAGACTCATGTGCCCTGTACAATATGTTGTGTTAAACTAAATAGCACGATAATGCCACAAGCACTGTGAACTCCTGGGGCCCAGTGGGAGAGGAGTAAAAATGTATAATTTCTGGGTGTGAGTATATAAGAAATGTTGAAATACAAATTAAAAATAGGTGCTTCAAGGCACATTGAAGGCATAAAATTGTCAGATTACTGGTGTGTCAAACTATATAATGTTGTATTATCAAGTTTGTACTGTATACCCACATATTTAAATTACACACTTATTTTTAAATTTCCTACTAGACAGGCCAGATGGGTCTAGAACTTAAGTTTTCAGATGGGTTGAGCCACATTTATTGAAAAAAGTACTATATAGTACACAAAGTATAAGAAAATATTTCAAAGCATATGTATATGTTGGTATTGTCTTGATATAATACAACTAAATATGTATATATTTGCAAAATATATTACAAATTTGATTTTGTCAACATCCTAGTTTTTACATCACCAGCCGCCATTGGCTGGATTTATGGCTTTAACAAAAGTTTAAATAGTGAATACTATATTCCATATAGATCCATGAGGTTTATCATGTTTTTTCCCTGACCCTCTCAATTGATAACATTTTACTATACATTCCTTACGCTTAAAACTTAATTCATACCTATTTTATAAGAACTTCTCTTATCGGCTAAACATTTTGTTTTAATGGTAGCTAAACTTTTATAGCTACCATGATTTCCACTGTTATAGTTTTTTGGTATTGAACCCTAATAACAACCCTAATAATAATTCTTTATGCCTACTTTTTTTTGCCCATAACAGATATTTTTCTTGGTAATGCAAGGCTCTGGAAATTTGGGAGCTGCGGCTCCATACATAGAAACATTTGGTGTGGCAAAAGGAGCTGCTGCTAAAGTGTTTTCTTTAATTGACAGAGTACCACTTATTAACAGCCTTTCAGAGGAGGGTGTATGTCCATCTGAATTAAAGGGAATAATCACATTTAAAGATGTTCATTTTGAATATCCATCAAGATCTGACGTGAAGGTAGTTATAAAATTATTAACATTTTACATGATTATTATACATCACTTATTTAAAGATTGTATTTCCAATGAATGTGTAAAACATTGAATCTTTATTACTGTCTATGAAAAAGAGTTATTAAAATAAAATAAATTTATTTTTCAATTAGTTTGATATGAGCAATACTACAAAGTACATTAATTCAAAGGAACATTTTTTCAGAATGAAATGAATGTTTGGGGAAAGTTAAGTAATAATTAATTTGTGTAGGTACAAATATCAATACTTGAAGTAATAGTAAATAGCTGATCAACATTTTTTAGTTTAAAGTCAAATCCATCTCAATGAGTAGGTATTTCAAAGTCATTTTTTAAGTCATTTAGTAAAACGATTTTTTTTTCTGTGCAGGTTCTAAAAGGCTTCAATCTTACAATTAATGAAGGTGAGAAAGTGGCATTTGTTGGCAGTTCAGGATGTGGCAAATCAACCTGTGTTCATTTGATTCAGAGATTTTATGATCCACACCAAGGCCAGGTAGGATATTTAACAAAATTTGAGTGTGTTGAAAAAATTTGAAAAGTCATAGCCTATGGTAACTAAATTTATTGTAAAGGTATATTACTTTTTATTTTATTATTTATTTTATTTATTTGATTACCAGTAGAGTTTCTACTCCTCACTCAAAATAAGTGGTCATGCTTCAATCTCTTTCAAAGAAACTGCTTGTGCATTTATTTGAAAATCTTTTCTCCCTGTTTTCTTATATTAATTTGTTTTGATTGTTACTCACACTGAAGGCAGTCTAAATAAATATAATCTAAAGGTAACAATTTACTTACTCTATGGCATTAGGAACTCGAAAGTAAATTACGCCACCCGTCCATATATAGTTCTCTCCATTCCACCTTATTACACCATATCTCTTTCAGGTCCATTTAAAAATTATCTTCATATCTGCATTTAGGTCTTCCCAATGGTCTATTCCAATGGTCCCCAACCTTTTTGTACCTTAGAGCACATTCAAAACTAACGGTAGTGTGGCGGGCACCAATCACATTTTCAACTAATTTAATAGCTGAACACAATTCATAATGCAAATAACACACACACAAAAATACATATTAAAAAAAATGTGAGCTTACATTTTTTTTTTTAATTCACATACAAAATAACACAAATGGTACACACACAAAGTTAGTCCAAAACCAGTTTAAACAATTGAAACAATTTTCACCAAACCAAAACTCAATGTCAATAAATAAATAAAAATACTGGTTTTTTTACGATTTTATAAAGACCAAAATAAATACACAAGGAAATATTTACCTACCCACCACCATTTTGATGTTTAGGTACATTTTTAAAATATATGTTTGTTCTGTGTTTATTCAGGCGACAAAGCTAGGTAGACCTATATCAAGATATTTACAAAGGAAATAGGAAGTAGTAGCATCGTATTAGTGAGTATAATGATAGTTCCGAGTAATAAAGTACACTTTGAAAATAGCCGGCAAAGAAAGAGGAATGAGAGGAAGGGATTGGAAAGAGTGGGCACCATCTTCTTGAGAACAGCATACCTATATAGAAGCACAAACTTAATTTTTTGTCGCGCAATGGCGCCCACGGGCATAGGGTTGGGGACCCCTAGTCTATTCCCATTAGATTTGCCAGTCAATACTTTGAACATGGTTCTATAGTCTCCCATTCGAACAGCATGTCCTGCTCACCGTAATATATGAGACTTGATTTTCCTAGCAATGCAATGTATTGTAATGAGTAGAGGGTATTTAACCCATCACTATGTAATCTCCTCCACTCCCTAGTAACCTCATTCCTTTTTGGACCAAATATCTTCCAATGAAGCATACATTTTTTTCACTATGTAAGATTAGAGACCACATTTCACACCCACCAAGAACAAATGATAAAATTATTGTTTTATATATTTTGAGTCTTACATTCCTTAACAGTAGGCGAGATGTAAACAACTTACTGACCGAATAATAGAATAATTTCACCAACTGTATTCTTTTCCTAATTTTCAATCTAATATCATTATTGCTAGTTAAAAATGTTTCTAAATATTCACACTCATTAACCTTGTCAAATAATATGTTGCTGAAGTAATCTCTAAATTTATTAATAATATTGTTAAAATGAAGATTTGTGAGGTTTTTCAGATCCTATTGGATGGGATGGACATAAAATACTTGAATGTGGCATGGTTAAGAAGGCAGATTGGTGTAGTCGGGCAGGAACCAGTTTTGTTTCAAACGAGCATTGCAGAGAATATTAAACTGGGTCATGAGGATGCTACAAGGCGAGACATCATAGAAGCAGCTGGGGTGGCAAATGCTCGAGACTTCATAGGGAAGTTGCCAGAGGTCAGCTAAACTGTATATTTTAGTTAAAATAATAATTTTGGATGAAATTCTTCTTCTACTTTTTTATGTTACACTTTGGAATTGTTAACTCGGTCATATTTGGGCCAAAAGCTGTGAAGCATTGACAAAATAATACTTGGTATTTCTAGGGCTATGACACACTAGTTGGTGAACGCGGGGCCCAACTCTCAGGTGGCCAGAAGCAGAGAATAGCAATAGCTCGAGCTCTGGTGCGCAAACCTCACATTTTACTGTTGGACGAGGCTACCTCGGCTCTCGATACAAGCAGTGAGGCCAAAGTTCAGGCAGCACTTGATAAGGTGAGTTATAATTTTTTAACATTTATGTTAGTTTTTTGTTTAAGTGTGGCTTTGAAGAAAAAGCTATTTTTCATATTACATGCTGTTCTCCTCTTTTTAACACACTTGCTCAAATCACAGCTATTTTTTTTAAGGGCTACTTCCAGATGTTTCAAAATCCACAAAAATCTTGTGATTTCAGGTTTATTATTTAAACTAAATAAATTAAATGCCTTAAAATCAATTAAGAGAGAGGAATATATAGGACGAATTAAGTGCACTTGTCAAAATATGTTCAAGTTTCCGATACAGACTCTCATTATTCCAACATAATTAAGACTTTGAAATATTTTGCCTTCCAAAGAAAGTTAATATTAATGCCTATCTGGTTTGCTGGTGTTAGGCATGTTGGGAGTTTGAATCTCTCCTGGGTGTAATAAGGTGGTTATTCCCAAATGCTTTCCCACTCTCTCTCCATGCAAATATAGGTAAATCTACCATAAATTCTACCTTCCTCATCCCTTTCCCGTTATGGTAAATATGCGGATAACCCGAATGTGTAATGATAGTGTAAACATGCAGATATTCTGAATGGGTTGTAAGATGCAGAACATGGAAGATATCACTGTTCAGATCAAGGAACACATTGGTGACATTATTCGATGTGAGCAACTTCTTTACAAAGAATAGCAATAATTTATTATTATTATTTTATTATTATTATTATATTATTATATTATTATTATCTATTATTATCATCATCATCATTATCATCTATATCATTATATCATTATTATTTGTTCTGTTTTATGACAGGTCCATTCCTTTTGTCAGTGAACTTAGACCGCCAATGTGACCTGTCCTCTGCCTCTTCCTTCAGCTCCCAGAATTTTTTTCTTCTTTCAAGTCATACAATATTTTAATCTTCCTTTTACTAAGCTCCTCTTTCCCTAAACCTTTCCTTCTATGATGTTGTGCAGAAGACAGTTTCTCGCAAGAATGTGTCTGATCCAATTTGCCCTGTACGGAATAATCATATTCAAAATGGTTATCTTCTCTTCCATCTTCTTAGGATTTCTTCATTTGTCACCCTGTTTGTCCACCTAATCTTCTCAAGTCTTCCCCAGCACCACATTTCAAAGTTCTCCAAGTATTTCTTTTCCATCTTCCTTTGAGTCAAAGTTTCTGTTCCATACAATACGATGCTCCAAATTTTTCATTTCGTCCGTTTCTTCCTCACTTCCAAACTCAATTTGCTGGTCAGCAGTAACCTTTTATTGTTGAAAGTTTCCTTGGCCATGACGATCCTCGACCTAATTTCCTTGGTACAGGAGGCATCCTTTGTCAGCAGACTTCCCAGATACTTGAACTGCTCTATATTTTCAAACTCCCAGTGTCCAATTTTTATTTTCAGTGGTTCCTCATTTTTTGAAATCACCATAACTTTTGGTTTCTCAGTATTGATATTCATGCCATATCTTCTCCCTATCTCCACCAGCTGGTCCATCATTTTCTGCAACTCTTCTTTATTTTTGGCCAGCCATACTAAATTATCTAAATATTTTACTGTATTGATGATGCATCCTTCTATTCTTAGATTGCCAGGTACCTCCAGGGTTTCACTGATCAGCCACTATCTATACAAGTTGAACAGACTCAATGACAAACATCATCCCCGCCTCATTCCTCTTCTTATCTCTACTCTGTTGGTCTCTCCATCATTTAGCCTCACCTTCATTTACTGTCCCTGGTACTGGTTTGCGATCAGACTTCTTTCTCTCCAATTGATGCCAATATTCTTGAGTATTTCCATCAGTTTCTTCCACTTCACTCTATCAAACACCTTTTGCAAGTCTACGAAACCAATATAGATCTCTTCCTTGCTTCCAGCAATCTCTTTGAAATTATTTTCACTGTCTTGATGGCATTTCTGGTTCTTTTTTTTTTTTCTGAATCCAAATCTGTCTTCTTCCATCAAACTTTCTTATTTTCTGTTCCATTCGCCTGTTGAGTTCTTGCCACAATCTTCTTCACATGAAAAATGAGGCTGATGGTTCAGTGATCACTGCATTTCTTGGCTTGTTTCTTCTTTTTTTAGAGCTACCATGGTTACGTCTAGAAAGTCCATGGGCCATTCCCCTGTTTTGTAGATCCTATTTATAAGTTTTATCATAGTTATTATTCCGTTCGTTATTTACCAGTTTCTCTAGGTCAGCTGGTATACTGTCATCTCCAGCAGCTTTCTTTCTTTGCACGTCTTTGTGGCTCTCTCCACTTCAATATTTAAAATGCTGAGTCCTTTTTCATCTTTCTCTATCTCATCTTATACTTCAATCTCTAGGATCCCTGGTCAATTTTCCTTGTTGTAGTTTTTTTATATACCTTTCCCAAATTTTGGTGCTAATCTGTTATATTTTTCCATATACTTCTGTCAATTCATGAAATAAATCTATTGGTAAAAACTATATCTAGTAAAATTAAGTTTCAATGTGATGCATTTTAGTCTGTTGATCTTAATTTCCTCGTTTCATTGTAATATGTTTCACTCTGATGGTCTTAATTTTCTAGTTTCAATGTAATGCATTTTAGCCTGATGATCTCACTTTTCAATAATTGATAATGATATAATAGTTACTAAGAAGAAACTTTCTGATAAATAAATGGATTTCCAATTATATATAACTAATATATAAGCTTGTCACCAGCAGGCAAACTAAGCTTGAATAAATAGTTAGTATGAAAATTATCTTTTTAGTTTAATATGAAATATTTATAAATAAATCATTCAGTGCTTTTAGGTTGTACAAGTTGTATTAAATTAATGTGAATGACATAAATGTGTAATATAATATAAAACATATGAACAATATTTGAATGATATTTGAAAGAGATTGATAATGTTAGTTACAAATTATAATAATCACACAACATGGAATACTCAACTACATTGTTTTAATATCTGACCTGAGAATGATGCCGTCATGGCATTGAAACATGTCGAATAAGTAACATTGCAGCACTTGCAGCAGTAACCAAACAACAGGGAATACAAATAAAAAACTAATTCATTTGTTTATATTTTTTCAAAATGTAATTACTTGTTCTATCAATCTTTTACATTAATATGGACATATGAAACTGTATTCTTACATCATCCTTTGTTTTTAAAAACATAGTCTTATGCGTAATTTGACTCAAACTTCTACAATTTTAATGTTACTGAATTTTTAGATGTTTGTTATAACTCCAAGACATTCCTAATTATAATGTATTATAACTTGTAATTAACATGATCAATCTCTTTCAAATATCATTTAAATATTGTGCATATGTTTTATATTATATTACACATTTATGTCTTTCACGTTGTAATATAATCGAGATTGTAAGAACCGCGACTATTGGTTACACAATTTGAATTGAAAAAGAATAAGTTTAAACCATTAATTGATTTATTAAACAAAAAACAGATATAAAAAATATTAAGGTTTACAATGATATAACGGGTTATACTTTGAAGTTTAGATGTAGACAATTAGACTTTGAGAATTTGATTATTCTGCTGTAGCTACTAGGGCTGCGCAGGAGCCGGGCTACTGGATGCTTTTTACTAAAGAAGAAAACAATCAAATAGTTAATAACAAAATATAGAACAAGATAATATATATATATATATATTATATATATATATATATATATTATATATAAAAAAACTCTTAATCAGGTATGCTAGACTGGGTTGTAAGATAATCTCTTTGAAACATTTTGTATAATGATAAACAATAGAAAAGTTCCTTGACTACAGAAGTTGATGGCTAATAAACAGGTGTACATGACGTTCACGGCGTCATGAGAAACATTGGGTCAAAATAAACTAATGGAACTTGTGGAAGTTTAGCAAGTCTCTAACTAAGCCATTGCTGAATTCCAAGCCCAAGGCTCCTAACGTAAAGACTGTATGGTATATAAACAAAGCAACATAGTCTCTAGGACTGATTTACAATATATGAAACTAGTAATTATAAGACTTGTCCCTCATTCTGGAGGACACAATATTTAAACAATAAAATTAACCGCTAAATTTGAGAGTCAACAAGACTTAAAGTTGATTAACTGTCAACTCGACATACTTTCAAAACAAATGAAAATCGTCTCCGACTACATACAGAATACTAGAAAGGGTGCAAACAGACTTTGCCTATTTTTTACAACAAAAACTAGATAACAAGTCATTAGGACTCGTTGATTATTTAATGATACTTATTTAATCGAAGTCCGTGGTCCTATCCATGGTGGCGGTGGATCCGATGGCTCAAACTTCACGGTCGTCATCGAAGTCTGTCATCCTGTCCATGGGGTGGTGTATCCCACTGCTCAAACTTCATGGTCGTCGTGTTCTTTGGTGTAGCCCAGTGCAGAAGTTCCTCATTTGACGCTGGTTAGCAGTAAATTGGGTATAATGTGAACCTGGCTGGGGGCCTTTATATAGTTCCAAATCTGATACGAACGGAACAAAGCAAAAAGGGTGATAAACACAGGAATATAGAAAGGAGAAATACGGATGAAGTCGGAGGCAAAAAGGAGTGACGCTTGCAGGGAAAGGGGGGGAAGCATGTTTCCTTCAATCGCCGCCAGTCTTGTCTGACACGATGTAGGTCAGTGGGTCAATCCCGATATCCACTTCATTTGTTTGTCAGGTGTAGTTATGATAGTAGGTGAGGCCGCCATCATTGAATAATTTTGAGCTTCACATGTGTGACAAGCGAATCCAAGGACATCTTGAAATGGTGAGTAGACACCAAAGCATCTTATATTTAAATATATCTGTTTCAATTATGATATTTAGGATCAGTTTATTATTTTATGAGAATTTGTGATATGTACTTTACTATATTTTCTTGTAGACAACATGGCAAGTGTATGCAAATTTATCCGACATCATCCAATGGCAAAGGGTATGCGTTAACGTATTTTATTCATAAACATGATAATAATAACACTCTTCTTTGATAACTGTTACAGTATTTTTAACAACCACGTGTTTCAATTTGGGGAGATACGTAATTTTATTTTACTGCATCTAGTCAGAGAAAATAAACTTTGAGGTAGACTACTTTTTTTTTTAATATGTTAATATTGTTTCTTCCTTTCGTAAATTATTAAAATATTGATATTTAATTGTAGCTGTCCAATTTGTTTGATTGACGTGCTACAACGTTAATTTAATACAACTTGTAAAACCTAATTTCACTAAAAATTTAATTGTATTTATGAATATTTTTAAACGTTCGTTATTAAATGACTTAAAATGTTTTTCAAAAATAATATGATATAATAAGACTTGAAATTTGATGTTTTAATAATGTTTTTATATAATCATATGGAATTAAATCAGTAAAAGTTCATTAATAATTATTATAAAAAATATATACAATTATTATTTTTTTAAGTCAATAAGATGTAATCCCTAAGCTCCAAACCAGAGGGATTCAATACATAAATATAAACAAAACCTACAGTTAAAGAAAAATAAAATGGAATATAGAGGAGCGCGTAGAGTGAATATCCTAAAATTGTGAGTTATAAAGTGCTGGACATTTAACATGTCCCCAGTGCACGCAACTCACTCTTGTGAGTAGCGGGAAACTACGGTCCACCTTCACAGGTTGCCTAACATATTAATATATAAAAAGGTTGAAGGCTAATCCCTCGCACCTTTTCTAGACATGGGATAATATGGCGTAATTATGTAATAGAATAAATTCAAGTCTTAGAATCTTTAGATTTAATTTATGCCAAACTTTATTAAATAATAAGCATATTATTTGAAGAGCATTTAATAATTCAGTTTTATATATATAATAGTCGTGAGTGAGCAAGCATTCTCAACATAAATATATACTATCCAATAAAAACATTGTTCCATAAATATTTACTCTTTTCCTTCTAATCATTACGTTATATATTATGTACCCTAAACATATTACGTAAATACAAATATTGATGCATAACATTAATTTAATATGATCATACGTAGTACAGTAAAAGATCTCTCCTAACTTACACATTTGTGAACCTGTTGCGAAAATGCCACATGTTACTAAAAGTTTTAGTTTCATCAAAAATACCTAATGTCAATTCCATTTATCTTTAACGCTAATAACCTACTAGCAGAACTCAACATAGCCTTCGCCTATGTCCTAAACAAGGATTATAGTACTATTATAAATATCGAGGATATTTCCTAACATTACCCCTTTAAGTTTTTTGTTACTATTTTGGTACAAAATAGCTATTAACAACACTATCCTAAAAGTAACAATCGAGAAACTAGTAAAAAAATATAAAGTTAAGTTGATATATATAATAACCTAGTGCAATACTCCATTCTACTAATATTGAAAATCTCGGCACCATATTTCAAACACATTCCCACCTTAATGTTTACCAAACCCAAAATGCCACATTTGCAATTGAGACGAAATAAAGTTAATTTTGAAATGTTTGACTTTCAATCATTATGGATAATATTGAAAAGTTTTATCTAACAACACTCTCAAATTTTCATATTTACTACACTCATCTAACCTAAATACTACTGAGAAACAAATAAAGTTAATTGGTTGAGTATAAGTTCGCGCATAATGCCTAATATCAATAACACAGAAAATGTCTGACTTTACAATACTCTCATTATAAAGTAAATCAAAGACGAAGATTTATGCAAATACTTTATAATTAAATTTGCTAAAAAGATCTAAAAAGAATTTTGACTAGTTCCCATAATTTACATTTAAGCCGAAATTGGATTTTATTCTTACATTAACGTAATATGTCCGTTACGCCGACGCTTAGTCCTACATGGTCGCAGCCAAGTCCAAGAATGACGTCTTCCTCGACGGATGGTCTTTTATATGGCACAATCATCGAACAGGATAGGCACAAAGGAAGGGGGCGCGCCGGCAGAAGAACATTCTATATTATTCTGGCAAAGCCTGGCAGTTACCATCTTCTTCTCGTTTCTTGAAGTTGAGCGGATTGATCATGGTAGTGGTGGTGCCGGTCTCTAGTGGCGAGATGCGGAACTTGGCTCAGTCTTGGCAGTTGTTCGCTTGTGGTTTGTGTAGTCGGATGTTTGTTGCGCGAGGTGCTCGGCAAGATTAGTGGTATTGGGTAAGTGATGTTTATACTTGACTGTCCCCATTCTGTTGACTTGGAGCAATAATTGCTACAAAGAGATTTATTAGTGATAAGTTCTTTTTCTATTTGAGATGTAAATTTTGAATAAAATTCAATTTAAATTACAATGACAATATAAAATCATTTGAATAAAAACGATATATTATTATTATTAGACGCGGTGTCTTACTACCCGTTCGGGTTGTATGCACTTACGCTAATGTGTAATGGTAGGGTGATTGTGAGATGAAATAGAGGACCTACAGTTAACGTGGAATCCGAACCACGCTGGAGGCCTGGAAAAACGATATAAAATGAGCTATAAAAATTGACTAATGATGAAGAGTTATTAGATTAAATAATTGTTTTTGTTAAGTAAAATATATAAAAAAGTTATACGTATTTGTGAAGACATTTTAAATAAACACCATAAGATAAATAAAATTGGAATTATATAGTATCCTGTTGGCACACTTTAAACAAATTAAAGTTTATCATTAAGGCATGTCAAATCATTATCTACATCATATATTGAAAGTAAAATGTAAATTTAAATTATATTCTTTATAAACACAAAATGTTAATAAACAGTTGTAATAATACAAAAGTTTAAAAGTAATAGTCAAGAAATAAAATTGAATAATAGCTAATCATGAAATAATATTTATAATTATGAATTTATTTCCTTAATTTAATGTGGAACGATATGGGATTTTGAAATCTTATATTGAAATTTAATTCCTTTCTCCTTGAAGTTAAAGATGGTTGTAAACCAGCTGTTGAATGTTAACTCAACATGTTTCAATATTTTAAATTACTATGATCAGGATTTCTAAATGACAAAATAAAGTAGGATTAAGTTTTATAATATATATAAATTAATTTAAGTGACATTTAATTAGTAATTAATTAGAATATTGCAAACGTTAATGAAAATAGATTAATATAAATACTACACTTGAACAGTCACAACTTATGTGTCTCCAAAGCACAAATATTACTGTTTACATCATGATTGCTAAACTGAACGGGAATGGAAGTATAATCCGAAAAATGCAAAACTCTCACGCCATTCTTTTAATTCATTATGAAAGGCTGTAAGAAATTTCAGTAAAAAAAATCGGCTTTGTTATATTTTGTCTAGTGGCAATACTATAAGTGTGCCAAGTTTCATCTTTCTAGGTTGTCATGGGGCTTCTGGATGGTGTATAAAGACACAGACACACTAGAAAATTATACAGAGATTTGGGTTAGGGGATATCTGCCTGAACATTTTAGGTTTTATAGCTAGGTTTTCTGGGCTTTTAGATTTATTCAACTCTAGTTTTTTAGAAACAACCTTCTATTTTGGGGACACGGTCACCACCTATTCTTGTATCCTTTTAGGTTAGAGGCTAACTGTCTGTCAAATTTAAAATTCCTAGGTCTTCTGAGCTTTGAGATGTTATCAACTTTTCTTTTTTTTCGAAACCCCCCACTTTTGGGGCTCCCAATTGGAATTTTCTGTCACCAAGTATTCCTGCATCTTTATTAGTTAGGGGCTACCTGCTTGCAAAATTTAAGCTTCCAAGGTCTTCCCGGCTTTGGGATTCCTTTGGACCTTGGATTTTTGGAAAAAACCCTCCTCCATTTTGGGAGCCACTATAAGAATTTTTGGTCACCAAGTATTTTCCCACCCTTTTGGGTTAGAGTCTATCTGCTTGCGAATTTTAGCTTTCTTTCTGTTGTTGATGTTCCGATTTTTTAAATTTTTTTTAACATTCTGGGGGCACACATGGAAATTTTTGGTCAGTAAGTATTCCTGCACTTGTTTGTGTTAGGGGATACTTGTTGTTTCCCAAGCTTCAGCTTCCTAAGCTTCTGGACTTTGAGATGTGTTTTAGACTTTGTTTTTTTTTGGTGAACCTCTTCCCCCCCCCCCCCCCCCGCCCCCACTCTTGAGTCGACAGAGGAACTGGTATAGTTTTTAATTGAGAAGAGGTCAATTAACCCATTTGTTTACAGGCAAGTGAAGGATGCACTACTATCATTGTAGCTCATCGCCTTTCAACAATTCGTGGTGCAGATAGAATAGTGACAATAAATGATGGCAAAGTGGCAGAGCAAGGTACTCATGAAGAACTTATTGCTTTGAAAGGTCACTACTATAAGCTAGTAATGGCACAAGTGAATAGTGGTGAAGAATCTTGGGCAATGGCTATTTCAAGTGAGTGTAAGAATTTTAATTTTCACTAAACATTTTTTTAAATTATTGGTGCTTTAGTTTCCAAGGCCAACTTAAAATATATTCTCTGAAATAGCAAAGTTGGTTTTGTTTGAATAAATTAACCAATTGTGTTGACACTACCAAACACTTATTACAGAAAACACTGAGGATGAGGAAAGGTCCATAGAAGATGAATTTGTTATACCCGACTTCCTGCAGGAGGATAAAATTGTGTTCTCTTCTCCTGAAGAAAATGTAGCCAAGGAGCCTCCCAAATCTTCATTGTTGCAGGTTATGCATCTTAACAAACCTGAGTGGCCATACATATTCATTGCCTGTGTTTGTTCCATTGTCATGGGTGCCGCTATGCCCGTGCTTGCTTTGCTCTTTGGAAGCCTAATACAGGTAAGCTTAGTCAGGCTTGAATTTATTTGCTAGCAAATAACCAGCATTTATAACATTTTTTATTGGGATGGGAGATAGGGCTTAGTAAAGCTAAAAATATAGTTTGAATTAGTGCCTAATTGCTTGGAAATGTATAATAAAAGGTGTAGAAACAGTGTATTATTATTATTATTATTATTATTATTATTATTATTATTATTATTATTATGATTAGCACCGCATCTTACTACCTGTTCGGGTTACACACACTTAGGCTAATGTGTAATGGTAGAGTGATAGTGAGATGAAATGAAGGACCTACAGTTTAACGTGGGATCCAAACCATGACGGAGGCCTGGCATTCCCCACATTCACAAGATGTCTTGTCAGAGGTGAAGGAAGGGTTTGGCAATCAATAAATCTGTGCCGGGCACGAGGAGTCTTTTTATACATAAAAATATATTTTAAGAGCTATGAATTCACAAGGTGTGAATCTACATTTAAAGTCTATACTTAACCACTTTAAAGATTAACAAAAAGTATTATTGATTTAATTAGTAATTGACATAAATGGTCGAACTTGTTTGTGGGAATTCTCACAGGCATGCTTGTAGACAGATCTATAACTTTCACTAAATGAACATTTATGCTAGTATCTATCTATTCTGTACTATGTGTTCCATCTGTAAAAATAAAGTGAAGCGTTAGTTACATTATTTACATAATCCATATTGGTAGATTAAAGACACTAATTTAAGGAGAGAAACAGCATTTTCCTGGAGAAATAATTGTAAACCATAATATTCTGGGGAAGGCAGGGGAACAATAGTTTATTCTAGCCCTATATATTCAATATTAGAAGTGATAATCATCAATAATCACCAACAATTTGTTGTTACTCTTAAAATATTTTTAGAATTGGAAAAATGTAATACTTTATCTGAAGCTTAGCTCAAAAAATGTGTAAAATAACCTTTATTACAATTACTATACTAAATTAAAATCATTACTTCATGTATAGGCCTACAAACATTTTACAAAATCAAGTTAATACAAAATAAATGTTATTTATTCCTTCTTTTTGTATTCTTTGTATTCTTTATAATTATTTTAATTTATTAATTCTTTACCAAATCGTGTGTGTTGTGTATGTGCATTTGCATTTGTGTGCACATGCATATGTGTGTGCAGGTGTGCGGGTATGTTCACATATGCATGTGTGGGGGTGGGGAATATAAATGTTTTCAAAACCAATTATATACTGGTATTCTCACTGTTGAGATATTAGGATATACTGTTGATTTAGCTTTGTTAGGCAATAGTAAGGAAGCTGTTGCAAGAAATGCAGAAATGTTATTAGAGGCTAGTAAGGAACTAGGTTTGGCAGTAAATGCTGAAAAGACTAAGCAAATGGTGACCTGGTGGTCTAGGGGTAAGGTGTCAGACTTCTGTGCTGGCGGCCGGGGTTCAATCCTCGGTCCCGGCAAAGATTTATCTGATTACCAAACCCTTCCTTCACCTCTGACAAGACATCTTGTGAATGTGGGGAATGCCAGGCCTCCACCGTGGTTCGGATTCCACGTTAAACTGTAGGTCCTTCATTTCATCTCACTATCACCCTACCATTATACATTAGCGTAAGTGCATATACCCCAAATGGGTAGTAAGACGCGGTGCTAATAATAATAATAATACTAAGCAAATGAATACACAGAGAATAAAAATTGGAGTCGATAATTTGGAGATTACTGCAAACCGAATATCATTTGACAGGGTTAATGAGTTTAAATATTTAGGAACAATTTTAACTACCAAACGATATTAGATTGGAAATTAAGAAAAGAATAGTTGAGAAATGCATGCTATTACGCGGCCAGTAAGTTGTTGACATCTTGTCTGTTTTCACTAATGTTAAACTCAAAATACACAAAACAATAATTTTACCGATTCTCTATGGGTGTGAAACGTGGTTTCTTACCTTACATGATGAAAATAAACTTATGATGTTTGAAAACAAGGTGCTTAAGACGATATGTGGGCCAAAAAGAGATGAGGCTATTGAGTAGTGGAGGATATTACATAATAATGATTTACATAACCTGTACTCATCACAAGACATTGCTAGGATAGCCTAGTCAAGTCTAGTAGACTATGGTGGGTAGGACATGCAATGTGAATGGGAGATTCTAGAACCGTGTTCAGGGTATTGACTGATAAACCCAATGGGAAGAGACCTTTGGGAAGACCAAGAAGTAGATGGGAGGATAACATTAGAATGGACCCAAACCCATAGTTTTTTGTAAGTGTGTAGGCCTTACTCTTCTATCCTCCTTTCAATTTATTATAATGGGCCTGAAAGAGTTGGGGTGTAATGAGGTGGACTCGATAGAACCAGCTCAAGAAAGGTATAAGTGATGTACTTTCTTAAATCAAGTGAAATTAGGGAAGTTTAGCGAGTGCAGATTAGGAAGACTATGAGTTAATCATTCTATTTATGAAAATATTTATATTGTATGACACACTACTGTAATAATTTCAACTCTATAAAATTGTTAGCCCCTCATATCTTTGTAGATTTAATTTCTTATTGGGTGAGCTAGGAGTGGATTTTTACTTTAGTTGTTTATGCATTCTATATTCAGACAACTGATGACACATTTCTTTTAGATTCACTCTTGTGATCCTATGTTTTTAGTTAAGTTGGAGATAACTTGAAAAAGCACTACATCACATTGTACTAAAAAAAATAATTAAGTAATTATGTACATATATTGTGTAAGAAAAATTGGATTATTAGATATATTACATAACCAAATTTTATTTTAGTTATCGGGTTCCAAAATAGATAATTTAACTTTTTCTTGGCACCTTATAAAAAATATTGTGATCGTCAAAAAATTCGAAACCAAGATTTTGATAAATGTCGACATTTCATGACCCCCTGAAACCAAAAAAGGTGTTTTTGCGATGTCGTCTGTCTGTCTATACCTCGAGCTAGAGCCGAAACTGTTTTACAGATTGGGCTCTAGCTTTGCATCTGGCGTGTTCAAAAGGTCCCCTGAGGGATTCTTGGAATTAGATGTCCAGCCTTTAATTTAAGGGTAGTTTACTAAAGGGCAAAAAAGAAAATTTTGATTTTATCAAAATTCGCTCTAACAATTTTGATTAAATTTTATATCAAACACTGTTTTTTACTTTTATTATAAACAAGATGGCAACTCTCATTTTCTCGTGAAAGTGACTTTGAGGTTACTTTACATCCGGAAAATTTTCCAATTTTCATCACTTCTCCGCCACCATTTGAGATATGAAATAACTTGTAAAGTTGTAGCTTTTATGTGTATATATTTTTATAAAATCTATAGTTTCTTAGCTATAACCAAATATATATACTTTTAAACTCAGGTATTTGAAAGCAATTTTATTTTTATGCTCTTAGGTGGACAAAGATATTTCTCTTTTCTCAACTTTTCTGTAACAGTGTTCCTAGTTCCTAATCCCATAGAGTAAGAGTAACAGTGTACATTATTTCATTTATGACCTTGGTGTAGTGTTTCCACAACAATGTATATACCTATTATTTCATTTCACAAGTCTTACAAATTTTTAGTAAATGTTTGTTTTAAGATAAAAGCGAGAGAGAAGTTTTTGAGGTGCGCCATACCATTTATTTTCTCATAAATCTGCATGTTTGCTCCTCATGTTTATTGTATATGTTTGTGTTTGTATACCTACTTTGAATGAGAATTTCAAGATATGTTTAATTAATTAATTATTACTTAATTTATTTCTTCAGGTTTTAGGCTTACCAAATCGGGCAGAAATTCATAATGAAACCAACAAGTACTCTATTTATTTTGTGACAGCTGGATTTGGCATTGGGTTATCAACAGTTATGCAGGTAACGTATAATTATTAGCTACTCAATGAATTGCTTAAACTAAAACACTAATCAGAGCATTAGGTAATTAATTTGTCAATTATCAGAAGTCATTTAATATATTAGCACTTCCTAGACACAAAGTTAATTTTAAATAAATATATTTTCTCACTAAAATAATTCCATCATTTAACAGTGTACTAATAATCTTAAATGGCCAGTTAGCCTAATGTATGATTATTCTTAGCTAGATTTTGGTAGAAGCTATGTTATAAATAAAAATCAAGAAACTAAAATGTAGATCCATGTCTGATTATTAGTTAGTGTCCTTTTCATGTATAAATTCCAACTTTCAAACCTAACATCACTTTCAGAATAAGTTATAGGTTAGTTTTGAAAACTTGTTCACTCCTCCTTTATTAGTTATGGTACTAATTAGTATTTCAATACAGTATACAGATTGGACAAGCCGAGTACAGTAGCTTAGCTATTTTGGGAAAAGTGGACTTTCTTAAACCATACATTCTAAATTAATCTACGACACTTGTTGCAACCGAAAGGAAAATATTTGAACCATTTGAAATATGATGCAACAGAATATTGTTTAAAATATCATGTATGGAGATGGTATCAAATACAGAAGTGGTAAGTAAGAAAATCAAACGAAGAAAATAAACTTTGGAAAGGTATACAGCAAAGAAGAGTTAACATGGTAGGCCATATACTGAGACATGAGAGTTTGACTAAGATAACACTAGGAAATATGGAAGAGAGCAATTCAAGCAAGAGACCATGACTTAGGTATGTGAATCATATAGCGGATGATGTTGGCAGAAAAAGTCACAAAATGGCCCAGGATAGGAAAAAGTGTAGAGCTACAGCAAACCAATCGCAAGATTGATGACCTAATAATGATGAATTTCAACCTGTTTGGACTTTATCAGGGTTGATGATACACTATACTGTACATTTTGAAAATACCTAACTTTCTCGGTTTTTATAAACCAAAAAATATGCATTTTTAAAGTAGATGGTTACATGGAAATATTTAAATAAAAAAATTCTAGCTATTTTGACTGTTTTCTATTAAATTTATAAACATAAGAGTTGTTTAGATACAAATATGTGACTGCTCTTTAAAATCACATTAATTGGAGATAAAACTTATAGTTTACACTGTGATGTTACACTCGTATGCTTCATATTTAGAAAATTATTACAAAAATAGGTATCTGAAAATTTCAGTGACTTTTTAAAAATTCCTTTACTTGTCCAGGATTTCTTATTTTCCAGGCGCATACCAGCCCTGTTCTTGTAGTGGGCCTATTGTTACAAATAAAAGTTTTTTTATAGAAATAGGAATTAACTTTGAATACCTGCAAATCTAGATGTCTTCATCTTTCTAGTTAAGTAGCACCCACTTCCCCCCTCTCATTTCACCTGCGGCCAAGATAGCTCAGACGATGTTTTTATTATATTATTATTATTATATCATCATCATCATCACCGTGTCTTAATACCCGTTCGGGTTATACGCACTTATGCTAATGTGTAATGGTAGGGTGATTGTGAGATGAAATGGAGGACCTACAGTTTAACGTGGAATCCGAACCACGGTGGAGGCCTGGCATTTCCCACATTTACAAGATGTCTTGTCAGAAGTGAAGGAAGGGCTTGGTAATCAGATAAATCTGTGCCGAGACCGAGGATTGAACCCCGGTCCCCAGCACACCCCTAGACCACCAGGTCCCCCGACGATGTTTTAAATGCTGGCCTTTAACCACTAACGGCCCTAAAATATTCATATTGTAACCATACCTATAATCCTCATTTGAAGTGAAGGTACAAGATACAATCAGTTCAAAATATACTCTTACCAGGAGGTTGCATTAACATTGATGTAAAATAAATTTGAAAGCTTGTTTTACCATTTTTATTTTGAGAAATTAGCTTTCATTGTTGGTTTTAGGTGTATACAATAACATTGACAGGTGAGAAGCTCACTCTGCGTCTTCGAAGGATGTTGTTTGCAGCTATGCTGCGGCAAGAAATTGCGTGGTTTGACGAGAAAGCCAACAGCTCTGGAGCGCTGTGTGCAAGATTATCAGGGGATGTTTCTCAAGTTCAAGGGGTTGGTCTCATATTATTCACATCACGCTAGATAGAGCATTTATTCTAGTTATGCTAGAAGTAACTCAAATAGCAATTTTGCTGTTGTTATATGTTTAAACACAAGGTTGTTAATGTCTTTCTTAAATTAGGATATTAATTAGAAGGATACGAATGATATACAAAGTAGCTTTCGATTTGAAATAAAAATTAGGGATGGGCCTTTGAAACTTTGAATCCCTTGAATCCTTAAGGGTGTTCGAGATTCAAGTATTAGAGGAAATTTTGAATTCAAGACTCAAATCCTTAAAAAAAATATTTTCAATTTTTCAAATGAAATTTGTTTTTGAGTTCTGTTGCTGCTTATTGGTGGTGCAGAACTTATTATAATTATAGGATGAATTTAACAACCAGATACCAGACCAGTAATTTAACATTTAACTGAATGTATGAATGTTATAGTGAATTTATAATGGTTTATAAGAAAGAATGATAACATTAAGTTGATACAGGATTATTATTATTATGGTAAATTTTAACCTCTACCTTATTACAGGCTACAGGCCAGCGTCTCAGCATTATTATACAGTCCATCGCTACGTTCCTGTTGGCTGTTGGTCTCGCCATGTACTATGAGTGGCGCCTAGGTTTGGTGGGCCTTGCCTTTTCCCCAGTCATAATGGCAGCACAGTACTACTTTATAGTTGTTCAATCTGGAGAGTTGCTCAATAAAAGGGAGGCTATGGAGCAAGCCATTCAAGTAAACAAATCACTTCTTTGAAGTGATGCACTTTATACACCACCTCTTGAATCGTTATGTATCCTTTGACACAACTTTCAAATTATATAAACTAGACCTGGGTCAATAACTGATATTGTGGTCAAGATAATTTCTGTTGATATATTGAGTGTATTAGATTAAAAACCAATATTATTAGTAGGCAAGTAATTCTTTTATTAATGTCAATATCTACATATTTGAGATAACATTTCAATAATATATATTAAATAATTAATAAAACTAGGTTCAATCTTTACTGACTTAATTTAAGATAATGTGTAGAGAGAGATGATTTTTCAAAATGTTGATATAGTTGTGCATAAAAATAAGTCCTTTATACTCGCTATATACACTCCGTTTATCAATGTTATTATTTTACCTTTTAATAGATATAAACATGTTTTATTATACATGAAAGAAGGTACAAGAAAGAGGATATCCCTATTCCTTATTACTTGTATATACAACATGTATTTAAAACATTGCATCAAACTTTGGCAGGCTATTCCATGGGTAAAAAAAGAATAATTCACATCAGCAACCTAGGGTTAATCTTAAATATTAAGGGTGGTATTTACCCCTAAAGATAGAGCTAAAAAGACTGTTGTGTGAAATATCATGAAAACTGCTTAGGGTATTACAACGAATCTTTGCATACTACTTATTGAAACCTTGATCATTAATAAACTAAATGTGCTGTTACGTTACCCACCCCCATCATGTAAAAAATGGGGGGTTGTAACACTTTTTTCTGCAATAAAATATGTTGGAGTAAGTATTATTAATTTTGACTTAAGATTAAAAAACATGGAGTAAAAATTAACAAATAAGGTGTCTTGGAGAAACTGTATAGCTTTCCCCGTTTCCGAGATAATCACACAAGTTTGATCTCAGAGACAAGTGTTAATTCCTGCCAGTTAGGCAGCCTGTATAGCTGTTGCGTGACCGCTCTCCTCACCTTGATTCATTAGACTTCTTTCTGTGGGTCTTTTTCAAAGCTTTGGTGTACGAGACAACCATTGAATCCGAGGAAGACCTGTTAGCCAGGATAGGTGCTACATGTAATAAGGTTCAAGTAACACCATGAGTTTTCGAAAGAGTGCACCAGTAATTGATACGCCACCTCAATTATTGCAATGACGTTAGGGCCGCCATTTTGAACATTTGATATGAATCTGTTTTTGAAGCTAGGAACTAAAACATGCAACAACTACAATTTGTATTTCTTAATTTAGCTTTCAATATTCCAGTGAGTGTAATGAATAAAATCCCACCCAAGTGTGAACTGTGTAAGCATAACTTACTAATGTAATAAATAGCAACACATCGGAGCTTATGAAGAAGGAAAAGTATCTGAGTTTTTCCATCATTACACACAAACCAGCCTTGTTTACCAAATGTACATGATACATAGTCACATGTGCTGGTAAAAATGGGTAAACGACTGCAGTGCGAAGTAACACTGCAGTTCTGGTTGCCTACCTGGCAGGCAATTACACTTGTCTCTGAGCTCAGACTTGTGTAATTATCTTGGAAACGGGGAAAGCTATACAGTTTCTCCGAGACACCTTATTTGTTAATCTTTACTCCATGTTTTTTAATCTTAAGTCAAACTTAATAATACTTACTCTGACATATTTTATTGCAGAAAAAAGTGTTACACCCCCCTTTTTTTACATGATGGGGGTGGGTAACGGTAACAGCACATTTAGTTTATTAATGATCAAGGTTTCAATAAGTAGTATGCAAAGATTTGCTGTAATACCCTAAGTAGTTTTCATAATATTTCACACAACAGTCGTTTTTAGCTCTATCTTTAGGGTTAAATACCACCCTTAATATTTAAGATGGACCCTAGGTTGCTGATGTGAATTATTCTTTTTTTACCGAAGGAATAGCCTGCCAAAGTTTGATGCAATGTTTTAGATACATGTTGTATATAACAAAACATATCTCAAAAACCCAAGAAGTTTTTCTTAAAGAAATAGATGTAAATATTAATTTATCAAGAAATACTACCTTTTACTAAATAAATAATTCCTTTAAAAATACTGATATCTTTTATGGCTCACATAATCTTTGAGCCATAAAAGATATCAAGATAATACAGTATATTTTCTTTATATTTATGGTGTTTCAGGTAGCAGTGGAAGCAGTAAGTAATATCCGCACAGTAGCAGGCCTAGGTAGAGAGCAAACATTTCATCAAAAATATATGAAAGAGTTGGAAACAGTTCATCTAGTTGCTTTATGCAACTGTCACTTTAGAGCGTTAGTGTTTGGAATGGCTTCTAGCATTATGTTCTTTGCCTATGGTGCCTGCATGTACTATGGTGGAAAACTAGTAGAACAGGAAGGAATACCTTATTCAAATGTTTTCAAGTGAGTTTAGTCATGGCTTACTGTTTTATTTGGGCATTAATTTTTCCATACATTGTACACTCTTATTTTATAAAATGTAAACCTCACGAAAAGAATATGAGCACTCACAAGACTTTGGATGCTAACATTATAGTACTACAGGGTGGAGCAAATTTTCCATACATAGACATTTAATAAAAATCTTTACAGGTGAGTTTGGGAGATGCCTTTAAGTAAGGACCATCTGATTTAGATCATTATACAGGTTGTTTTGGTGTTGCCGTGGCACAGATACATTCAATGCCAAGCACTGTCCTGGAACCAACATAAACAATGACACACTGGTCAAACTGATTGAAAGTTTTGGAAAAAGGGAAGAGTCAAAGACCAACTGATAAGCGGACGGCTGAGAACTGCCACAGAATAAGGGACCTCTACTGCACTGCTAGTGGTATTAGCAAAGAATCCGAAGAAGAGTACCAAATGCCTATCCCTAGAAAGGTGTGTAATTCGAAGGAGCATCCAGTGGATTGTCCACATGAACAAGTGACATCCATACAGCTGTTGCAACACCTCAGTGAAGAAAATTAGGATCGGCAAATTAAATTCTCTGAATGGTTGCAGGGAAATATTGTGGATGATGCTAACTTTGGGAAGGATATTCTCTTCTCCGACAAAGCCATTTTTACCTTGAGGTGAGAGGTCAACAGACAACATACGGTACTGGAGTAATTCCAACCCACATTTGATTTGGTACACAAAAATGCAGGGAAGCGTTAAGGTAGTGGTATGGTGTAGAATCTTGGGGGAAAGTTTGACTCACCCCATTTTCATTGGTGGTCAACAGAAGATTCGAGACACAAATCACCTCAAAGCATGCATCCTGGACGCATGCAATAACATTGCACCTAAGCTCATTGGCTATTTTGTGATTGGCAGGAGAATGTGGATAAGTACATTGAAATGGACAGTGTTCATACTAAACACACAATGTAGTGTGCAGTGATGAACAAAACCTAGAACAGAACTTGTTCTATCCATGGAGACTTTTGTCCCATCTTGTAGTTGGTGTAGTGTAACATTTGAAAGAATATAATTTTTTAGGTGACATCTTCTTCCTTTCTTCTGTCTTCTATAGTACAAGTAGTCACACACACATTTAAACACAAATAGAATAATATTTCGGCATTGTTGCTTTTATCAAACACAAAGAGAGATGAGGGAATAATACACTTGACACAAACACTACTAATTCATTTTGAATATTTTTTTAAAACCTGTTAGAAAAACACTGTTCCAACTATTTTTGGGAGTAAAGATAAATTTCTCAAAGCTTGGCTATGATTAATATCTATATATTTATATATGCTTCCTTTGTTTAATATCAACCTCGATTAATGTATCAAGTTACGTAATGATGATATAATTATTGTACCTCACATGGTCCCACGATCGCACACTCGTTGATCCATGGTAACTACGCACGTGTTGTGTAAATACAACCCCTTTTCACGACCCTCGCGTCTCGTCCACATCCACCCATCGCCATCTTCTCTCACTATCCTTCGTTTTCCACACTCACTCTTGCCAACCTCACGCAATAAGTTTAGGTGAGTTTCTAACATTATTAACATTATTAGTACCCTTATATATTAAAAGGGTATTATTAATATTATTATATTATTTTATATATATTATTATTATATTAATATTATCATCATTACATAACTTGATACATTAATCGGGATTGATACTAAACAAACCAAGCAGTCACCACTCCTAGATCAAACAATCTAGGATTTGGCAATTGACTCCTTCTAGCTAAGTCAGGTGACTGCTCTCTCCTCTAAAATTATCAAATAAAAAAAAAATCTCAAACTGGTTATGCTTTCTTTCTCTACTTTCTTAGTTATTGATATTGTTACATTGGTGTTGATGACAACTGTTTAGCTTCACTTGGCAGGAGATCGCCCAAAAGAGAATACATTTTTATCAAACCTTCTTCGTTTAGGCTATGACCAGGCCCATAGCAGTGCAGGTTATTAATGAGATTTACTTCCCTACATTAAGCTACAAGGGCAAATAAAATTTATATCTCAACTGGACAGAAAGATTATGGCTGCATCTTAAAAAAAAACTTTAGAAAGGGTAGTGTGAAACGTGCGACACAATTTAGTTAATGAATAGTTAAAAGGATATATATATTAACACATAAGAGATCCATAGAAATACAATTGAATGAAAGTGAATATCATTGTACTCTTCAGGAAAATCTCTTTTCACTGTTGAGGTAAATAGATTATTTCATAGGAGAAGCTACAGGCATCTTTCGATAGTTTGTGTGTTAACGAGCAATTTTCTTAAACTGACACTCATTACTTATAGTTCATTCACCATAGGAGTGGTGATAACTGACAGCAAACAATACCATATCTAATCTTCTGTATTCATTCGCCAAACCATATTATTTGCAAGACCAGACATTAATTTGTTGTCACTTTTGGTAGTCAAAACTTTCACAACAAACAGTAAAGTTTTTAATTAGTTTTTTCTTTAACCCTTTTTTACATCTTCTGATAGCTGTCAGTTACCACCACTACTATGGGGAATGAGCGCTATTTTGTCTCTGAGGCAGTAAAGTGTGAACTGTGTTTTGTTTTTTTCCTTGTGAAAGCTAAATTGTCCTCATCACTCATTCCTGTCTTTCTTTTCTATTATTCTTAATCCTAAGTTAACACTAACATGTTTTTCTCAGAGTAAGCCAAGCATTGGTTCTGGGCACGACATCTGTAGGCAGTGCTCTAGCCTTCGCCCCAAATTTACAAAAGGGGCTTGTTGCGGCCAGGAAGGTTTTCCAACTTCTCAACAGGAACTCTAATATAGTTGATCCGGAACCTCTTAGCAATGACAAATGGGTACCTATGCACACAAATCTTGATTTGAAGGTTTAATATATTTAGTGGATTTATTAAACCTATAAATTTATAACATTTTAGAAAACATTCTAAAAATAATCTTCTGTAAGGAGTTTAGAGTATGTTATAATAACAAAGACTACAATAAGAGTCTGCTTCCTAATTTCGATCTCATCGTGTCCTACCACCCTTCGGACTCCATGATTATGGTGCGTCCAATTGTTAGCACCGAAACATGTCGGTAAAATAGAACTTCTGTAGACATCATCAGTACAGGAATATCAATAACAAAGGAGTAAGGGAAGTCAATCCCAACAACAAGACTGTGATAATTTTTACATTTATTTATATTCATTTCATGGTATTAATGTTTTTATGAACTTAGATTTAGATATTTTAAATTAAATGAGTTTAAAGTTTCTAATTCTATTAAACTAATTTTAAGTGTATTTTAATTAGTCAACACTTATATGTATTTCCTATTAACTATATTTATTTATACTTTTTTATACTTTTAATCTGACCTGCATTTCATTTAAATATGCCAACTATGTTTGTACACAGTATTTTTAGTCCACTTTCTATCCCATATCATTGTTTACTTTAGTATATTGCTCAATCTCATGTATTAAACTGATTACACATTTACATCATTTTCGTCCATTCAACTTTTAATATTCATTTCAATTCTTATTGTAGTCTTTGTTATTATAACATACTATAAATTTATTTTAAGGCTCATTGATCTCATAAGACATATTTATCATGACAGTGCAACTAAACTCATAGAGAAAAATATGTATAGTTTAATTTCCAAACTTGAAATGACAATCATATTTTTTTCCATCTGTTATTGTGTTTGTGTTCTCATATACACAATTATTTGTGTTATCAGGTAGCTGAAGGCAGTACAGATTATTCCAAAGTGGTGTTCTCTTACCCCACTCAAAGAAGTGTTCACGTGTTGCAAGACTTCAGTATGAGTGTAAGGCCTGGACAGACGATAGCTCTAGTGGGGCCTAGCGGGTGTGGGAAGACAACATGCATTCAGCTGTTGGAAAGATTCTTCGATCCTTCTTCAGGAGTGGTTGTAAGTCTGAGAAATCATTAGGAACCATATTGGTTCATTCCACTGCATGAACGTATATTTCAATCAATTGATCTGTCAGCTAGAGCAACATTTTAAATTACATCTAATATACCAGGTATTTTCAATAGTGATGATTAATTTTAAAACCCATAAAATTATTATTTATGATCAATAAGGTTTAATTTGCAGAAAAAATGTGTTATGAATTGAGTAAAAGGTGTTACATCCTAATTTTTTGCTTTACTGTTTTTGAGGCTTTTACTGCCACACACTATTAATTCTGGGAATACTTATAATAATTGATATGCCAACACAAAGGTGTGAGTCTTTAGGTCATCTCAGCAATGGAACAATAGATTGTTTGTTATTTATATTAATAATAGTCTAACTTTGTGTCAAGATGTTGGATGGACGTGACATCTCTTCTGTGCCCTTGTATTCCTTGAGGTCACAGCTGGGTGTTGTATCACAAGAGCCTGTGTTGTTTAACCGCACTATTGCTGATAACATTGCTTATGGATGCAACATGAGGGATGTACCTATGAGTGAGATAGTAAAGGCTGCTAAACAGGCCAACATACACACATTCATAGCCTCCCTGCCCATGGTAAGTTCAACACTATATAAGTTTGGATCAAGGTTGTTTGAGGCCATATTCATTAAGACAACCTGTTTACTTGAACATTGAAGATATTGAAGTCATTCTTCTTTAGTTAATAAAAGTACATTAAGATAAAAAGTTAGAAGCTCTTCATTAATTGGAATTTATATTTGATTAGTTTCACTAACATTAATATACTTTTAGAGTTATGATTTCAATAAGATAAAATAAGGATAAGTAAATACATTAGATTATGTCAAAACTAAATACTCTTTATTGCTTCTTATTTATAAAGATAAAGTGATATACCAGTAAACAATAATTTCAAGCCTATTTTTTGAATATAATATCATTATTTATAAGAATGGTGGTTTGGAAAAATTTACCGTAGATTAAATTAATTTTAAAGGATCGCATATAATTTGAAGGAACAGTTTAAGAAGAGAAAATCAAAAGTATTGTGTTTAAGAAAGAATGCAAAATCAAATTACAAATGGTGATTTGCAAAAAAAGTTACCATAGATTAAATTTATTTAAAAGGATAATCATATAGCCTATTTTAAATGAACAGTTTAAGTAGAGTGATTAAGAAATCGAAATGATTGTTTTTAAGAAAGAACGCAAAATATATCCAAATAAAAAAAAAAGTTTAACCATTTACGGTCTAAGCCCTGATCTCTTGAGTCAGACATCAGGTATGCTAATCACATCATCATTCCTGCAGTATGAACCAGTTATTCTAATAACCAATTAGTCTGACTTATTACTTCATTTTATAAAATATGTTTTTATATTAATCTAAGAATTCCAGACTTAGTTATTGCCATGTCTAAAAAATAATTGGTGGTGAAATTGGGGTTTCCCCTTTAACAATGACCCATAAGCAGCCAGAGGCACTTCTAGAATTAAGTTAATTTGAAAGTCCAGCGCTGATAATAATCATTTGGTCTAGAAAATGCACATGAAATATCTTCTATTAGATTGCTAAAAACTCTGATGTTGCAGGGATACCAAACCTACATTGGTGAGAAGGGAGTTCAACTGTCAGGGGGTCAGAAACAGAGAGTTTCCATTGCACGAGCTCTTATCATAAACCCTCGAGTTCTGATTCTGGATGAAGCTACGTCGGCTCTTGACACAGAGAGTGAAAAGGTTAGTTGCTTTAGACTCGGTTTGATTTAAAATAAAATTGCAATATAAAATAGTTTTGTAACTACTAGCAACACTAGGCATTACTTGGGGCACACATTACACCTAGATTTGACAATTCCTAGCTTGGATATTCCAAAGCTAGTATTGAAGAAAGCAAATGTATTTATTCCAATCGACAGCAAGAATGTTTATATTTTTTTGAAAATCTTTTCTGGATATCCTCAATGATCACACTGAACCCGGCTCCCTGTGGGGCCAGTACCTTAGCTGTACCACCTAAGTCCCAACCAACCACCACAGTAAAGATTTATTGACTGAAAAACCACCTTCAACCGTTGCATTCTCATGCGACAAGACAAGGCAAATCTTTATTACTTCCCAAAGATGTTTGTAGTTTGTATCTCCTATTAGAAATCTACCATAAATAGTGTCAAGTCCTACTTCATCACTAAACTGATCACAAGGACGAAATATTTCTTTAAGCTGAGATTTTTTGAGGTTGCAAAAATGCAAGTATTCTTTCTTGGCATTTTCAGCCAGAACATCATTTATGATGTTGGCATGGTTGAGTTCCTCCAAAAGAAAAGAAAAAATCTCTTCTGACCCAGTTGACGTGAATATTGAATAACACAAGGATCCAATGAAGACAAACCTCTCACAGCTTTCTGTTTTAAGGGACTTCTTTCTTGTAGTTTTGCAATCATGGTGGTTAACATACTGCGGCACTCGTGTATACATTCTAGTTTTTCTCTTTCTGTTACTGTGATTGCAGTTTCTCCTAACAAACGTTTTGTTGCAAATCCTACATCAATATTTTTTTTAAGGATCAAATCTTCTGATTTTTTTTGTGTCGATAGATAGTAACTTTGGACCAGTGTACTTCATCAGATCAGGTTTCACACAACGATTCATAAGGTATCTTAGAAGTTTCTCTACAGCTTCAAAAAGATATGGAGTCATTGGTTTTGATGTCTGAAAACGTTGCAGGAAAGGATGACATTCATCTACAATTGTCTTGCAGAAAGCTAGTTTACACTTTAGGAATGGATCACAGGCTGCTCTTTTCAGTGTCTCTACAGGTTTTGCTTTAGGAAGTTTTGCTTCTTTGAGAAACTTAACATCATGGTCCCAAATTTGTAATGCCCTTTGAAAGCACTTTGCATTCTCTAACCACCGCACACCACAGAACTTCAATGGAAAAGATACACATCCTGTCAACTGGGTAAACAATGTTCGACGAGCTCGAGAGTCAGTAAACAGGTAGTACATGTGACACATTAAGCTACTTATATCCCAATCAACAGACTCCACTCCTGTTCTCAAGGAACTATGAACAACATGAAGCCCAAATGTTCCCAGATTTAGCAAACTACATACTTCATTGTCTGTGACAGATTTTATGTGTTCCTGAAGAAGTGTTATAAACTTTAAATTGACATTTGGGCCATCCATTGACACTTGTATCAACTTAGAGAGTGGTAGAGGAGAAATACCATCCAGAAAATGCTTAAGTAATTCTTCAGCGGTGCTCCTATCGAAAAACACACTGTTTAAGTAACGACTGATGACTTTATGATTTTCCTTGTCCCGGAATCTTATTACAATGTCCATTTGTCCTCTTTGAATAACTTTATTCAACGCTTCATCAAAACAAATTACAAAGTTGTTACATGATTTTAGGTGGTCCAGTAAATTGTTTTGAAAGAATGGAGCCAAGCCATGCACAATGAAGTATGCAGCCTTGTCTCCACCAACGGTAAAGGCATTGGCAATGTAACACTCGGGAAACATCAACTTAAAAATTGTACTTAAATTATTGCACGAATTGAAATACATTTTTTTGTAAACAACTTGCATAGCCCAAATTACTTCTGCCTTAGTTTTATCATCTTTTATAACAAAATTGTTATGGTTTCTTCGAGGCACTACACTAATTTCACTTTTGGCAACAGCTTCCTTCTGCGGCTTTACAATTTCCGATTAAACAGAAAAACACTTCGAGTAACCAGCCAAATCACCACTAGGTAGAATGTCTTTGTGTGCCAGAGGTTCTGTTGAAACAGGGGAGTCCGATGAACCTGAATCACTTGACTTTTTTGAGAAAAAAGTCAACAGAGAGTGTTGATTTGTCAAATTTTCAAGAGTTTTGATATGAGTTGGTCTTTTGCATGGGAAGCTTATGCTTGCTTTCCCATATTACTTAGGTTTATAATTTTTTTTGCACACTTTACAAAATGCCTGCAACTTATTACTTTCAACGCCACTGATCCAGTATGAAATTCAGGAAAATGCTCTGGGCTTAGCCAGAGCTGTTTAAAGACTGTTTTTTTGTTAGATATTGCTGGTGTAGCCGAATCAGTCCTAATTCACTGTATCCAACGATAACGATGCCAAACCTTGAACAAGAACCAAAACAATGGATCACTAAAGTTAAAAGAATTGTCATGTGCAGGCCAGGAGATTTCTGTGTTTACTTTCTGAAATAAAATGCTACCAAAACTTGTGTTAAAGCAAGTTTGAACATGGTAAGTGCCCCTCAGTTTCTTCATTGGGGCAGTGGCTTATGACGCAGTGAATACGAAAAATATTTTCGTTGTTTTTTTCTAAGTGTGGCATGAATTGACCTTTATAAAGCTTTCCTGACTATTATTTTTTTCTCCACTGAGTTTTTACTAAAAGGTTTTCCACTTTTCTTCCACGCAAATGTGAGTTCACTTCCTATATATTCAACTTTCCCAATTCCTGGCTCATTAGCGTGATTAGTACTTAAGCGTAAAACCCAATAGGTAGTAAGACGCGGGGCTAAGTATTTTTTCCCCTTGTTTTTACTAAACACACTAATAGACTACTATTTACTTCTGGAACCTTCTTCTCTAAGTGTGATAAAATATTATAACTTGATACTTTGTGTTATCCTCTCCGCATCAAATAGTCTGAAAAGATTAGTCAATTAATATTAGTAACAAGATATATTTATCAATTATAATTGAGTCAAATAAAGAATACATTAAAGGATACAATACATATAAATATAAAAATATGATGAAAACAATATGACACAAGCAAATTTTGAGATATAAGGGTTGAAATTAGATAACAAATAACATTATATATAAAATATAAAGATATATATGTGTGAACAATTTTAAGTTGATAGATATGTTTGCTACTAAAAGTTACTAAATAACAAATTAGTGCAATTGTAATATCTGAAGGATTTTAACAGAAAATTTAATTTGGCAATTGTGAAATTACTCTTAAGATTAAATGTTTATAAGATTCAATAGAAGTGTCTGTTGAAAAAGGTTAAACCAATAAAGGATGTTTTATGCATTTTGTAACAGTTATAAGTTTAAATATAATTTATAAAATAAAGTTTTGTGTAAGAAAATGGTAATAAATTAAGAATACAAAATTTCATTCCTTATCTGTGTATACTAGTGGTCTCATCGCCTTAAGAATTATGGATGACTATGTCATCAAACGTTTACAACGATATGTTTTGGTGTATCACGCATCTTCAGATCTGAGGAAATGCGAAAATAAACATTTTGACAAGACTATAATAGAAGTATATAAAACGTTATTTAAGGAAATTTTTATAAGAATGGAAAATGAATTATGTTGTAAAGAAACATTGAACCCTTGTTGATGGCTTTCATTAAAGATTGTCAGGTAGAATTAAAGTATCTTGGACTTCACCATGATTAGGAAATACGAGGTGCATCCAGAAAGTAAGGTAGGTCAGCAATTTAAAAAAAAACTGAAAGAATTATTTATTACAGGCTAAAAATAAATACATACATACGCACACATGAACACACACATGCGCATGCAGACACATGCATAACACACAGACACATAACATACACACACATGCACCACACATACACATACATCACACACACGCGCGCGCACACACACACACACACACACACCATACTTTATTTTCTACATAGTCGCTATTGACTTTTCACATTTTGTGTATAGTGGCACCAGCTTCTTTATATCAATCAAAGAAGTCTACCCCAACTTAGTTGAGCCATTTGCTCACGTTTGTCTTCAGTTCCTCATCATTCACATTAAGATGGAAGCTACTGCTGTAGGTGCAGGAACAAGTAATAGTAGCATAAGGTTGGGGCTGTAAAGTGGGTGGTCAAAAACTGTCCAGCCATACTCACTTTGAGACACATTGTTGTGTAATAGCATTATCCCGAAGGACAGCTAACGCGTCTTTTGTTATGAAAGGCGAGCATGTTCTGTCAGAAACATGGGGCTGCAATTTTCTGGTATACAAAAGAGGGATTGCTTATAATTTCCTCAAACAGAAAACCACAAATAATGCTGATGTGAACTGTCAAAACCTGAATAAACTGAGACACACCATTCAGAACTAAATAGGTGTCACGCTATTTGCTAGGATTGTGCGACTGGAGGACAATATGCAACCTCACACCACAGCTCAAATTGTTTAGCTGATTCAACTCTCTGGTGTTGGATTTCTTTGACAGGGTATAAAGAAGCTCATGCCAAAATACACAAAATGTGGTGGAAGTCAATGCCGTTTATGTGGAAAAATAAAGAACGTATGTAAACATTTTTAGCATGTAATACATAATTTTTTCTTTAGTTGTTTTTTCTAAATTACTGATCGGACCATACTTTCTGGACATGCCTTGTAATAGATACTAATATTCCATGATTATAATGCTCAGGTTGTCCAAGATGCCCTGGAGAGAGCCAAGGAGGGACGGACCTGCATCACAATCGCCCACAGGCTGTCTACAGTGCAAGATGCAGACATCATATGTGTTCTGAATAATGGCAAGGTGGTCTGAACAAGGATCACACAGTCAACTGTTGGAACAGAAAGGAGTTTACCACAAACTGTACAGTCT
>JBCFYV010000003.1:42738733-42753071 GCA_039000515.1 Timema cristinae | reverse complement strand
CCAGCGATGGATGCCATTTATAACATTATGCTATTATGTTGATGATAATTGCCTCGTGTTTGGGCGGTATTTGTACCATTGAAATAATACACAATTATTAGGTTAGATGTGATTTTATTTTAATATCACTATTGTCTTGATCGTAAAACTGATCATGTCGTTAACAATTCCAAGATGCGACTAATAAATAACACGACCGTACGTATTTGAAGGCTGGAGTGACAGACACAGTCACAGTGAGGGTGCTAGTGTCATGGCTAGTGAGCCAGTCAGTCAGTGCCGATTTATTTCACCATGCCTAGTATATAACTCGCTTCAAAATAACATTTTAGAAGGTGGTGTTAAAAAAATTAAAATAAAAAAAAAATCTCGATGGCAGTAAGCTGTCTCAAATTACCTTTTAAAATTTCTATTTGATCTTTCCAGAACAGGAAGTTATTATTTATTAAAAACCTTAAATTGTCATATTGACTCAACAGGTCCTACGTCATGCACTCTGATGTCATTGACAATGGCTCTTGCTTTCTTAGAAGAAGAAGTGCTTTAAGCGCCACGTAATATATTATAAACGTTCAAATGAAATTAAATACGTTTATAAAATTAGGACGATATTATTGTCAATTCTCTCACATATACCAAGGGCAAGTCAGTAACATTACAACAAAATAAATTTTTTCAAACATCCCCAATATGGATTTAGGGGGAAATCTGATACACTAGTGGCGGCTTATGAATTGATTGACAAAATACATTAGATGACAATACTAAGCTTTATTTATTGATTTAAAAAAGGCATTTGACACTGTCAACCATGAAATTCTATTATACAAGCTGTCTAAAATAGTAATAAGAGGAGTAGCTCTTGAGTGGTTTAAGAGCTATATTACTAACAGAAATCAATACACTGACATAAACAATCATGAAAGCATTGTAAGTGGTGTCATGTGTGGGGTCCCTCAAGGTTCGGTAATTGGACCTTTACTTTTTCTTATTTATGTTAACGACATTTTCCAGGTAAATTTTCAAGGCCATTTACAACTATATGCAGATGACACAAGTTTATTTTATTTTGGGCAAAATTTTAAAACTATAGCAGAGAATATTCAAACAGACCTGAAATTGTTATACCATTGGTTAAGGCTCTGCCTACCCATAAATGCACGGTTCTAAACAAAAAATCGTTTTTAAAAAAATATTTAATAATTCAACATTGTTGTTTTTTATTTATTTTAGTAACATATCTGGGCATCTTTCATAATTCTTATGGAATTTTCAAACCATGCTAAAAATAGTTATTGAAATATTTTCATTAAAATGTTTCCATTTCAATGCATTTTAGATGGGAAAACAAAAATTATTAATTGATTTATTTATTTTCTTTGTACAATTAAGCTAGAGTGTTTGTTTATAACATACTATTTAATGAATAATTTCTTTTTCTTTTTAGACATATTTTTAAATTTGGGTTAGCTTTAATAATCACGACGATATTGAGCTCTAACGACTCCCAAGTCGACACTCTAGTCAAAATACATGGTTTTAAATACAACTTTTCCTTCTGCAACTAGTTGTCTTAGCTGATAATAGGTGTCGTTAGTATGATCATTACCCATTTACAAGCTAGTATCGTTTTGCAAGCATTGGCTAACCTGCTGTATCGCATTGCAGGCGGCAGTGGAGGGTGAAGCTAATCTCTGTGACCTTCTTGAGTCAAAGAAACATTAATACCATGTGCATTAGGATAAGAAGGGCCAATGTGCAATTATGAAAATTTGCGTTATTAAATATAAACATCTTAATATATTCAGTAACTAAAATACTCACAGAGTCTTCCTGCTGTGTGAATATAGTTGATCCCTACTTACTTCAATGAGAGTATTACTCTAGTGATACATTATTTTCAAAGAAAAAACCACATGCTTCTCCACACACAAAGTTTTATGACATTAGCCCTTATTTATCTGAGGCAGTAAAACATGTAAAATTCTTCACTTTTATCTTACATTCTTTCTTGATTTTTCTCATTCTTTAGCACTACACGTTGTAATAATAAGTGTTAATATTCAAAGTATATTAAAACTACTGTACATTGAGTTTTTAATCCACTATTATAATAAATAAAAATAAACATTCCTGCTCATATCAAACATAGTTATTTTAAATAAAATTTTGTCTAAATGTAATTTGGAGACGTTCTCAGTATAATTTTATTTTACGGTCTAGGATTTGACCCTCATTGGACTTTGGAATAAGTTATTTTTCAAAAAGTTAATGAACGAAGTTTCTGGTAATCAAGGTGTGAAAATGTTAATTTTATTTTATTAGCTTGTTAAATGTGATTATTTTTAATTTGAACCTGTTGTATTCTCGCAGTTTGTGCGCTCGTTTCGGAAGAAATGTATCGAGTCTCAAACAATAAGTATCCACTGTGATTACTTTTTATATAATTAACAATATGTGACCTTTTTGCTTTCGAACAAAATCCAATGGATTGTATAAATTTTTGAGGTGGAGAAGTACTTACAAAATATTATTTTATATCCTTGTGAATAACAAGTTTATGAAGCATGGATCGATGTAAGAAAGGGTAAACAAAGAAACTCAAAGATATAATTGATTATTTAACTGCTTGCCGAAAAGGGTAAGTTTTTTTAATGGTATGCATATTACTGGCGCTTAGGCTATCTGTATCTACTAATTTAAGTACAATGGATGAGTAGCGATACTTACTGTAGAAATAATATCAAAATTAAGATACAAATAAATATTTATATATAACAATGTAGCTATTATTCTGATATTTCAAGTACTTTTTTTTTAAAAAAAAGCTCTTAGCTGAAAGTAAATGTTACTAACACTCTGTAACGCACTTGTATGTTCAAAATCTCTTGTGCCTTGGCCGAGTTCGTATCACGCTAGTACTAAGTAATTTCAACCTAACAGGGAATCGAACTAGTCAAGTTACTAGAGCTGATTAATTTACGCACTCAGTGATCAGTCATAGCACTTTAGCAATTTTGACCACGACATGGAGCCGATGATAAGAAAATATATATTTAAAACCATTAAAGTTAATGAACTTTTGTGTTCCTTATGCCATAAAGTAAGTAAGAAAGTAAGTAAGTAAGTAGTTGATACCCGACCGCCTCTGTTGTATAGTGGTCAGATTTACTGGCTTCAGATCCTGAAGTCCCAGGTTCGATCCCCAGTGCCCCTAATTCTCTCTGTGAAGCAGTGGGTCTGAAACAGAACCAAAATCAAACTCGTGGGGACAAATGAGGAGATAATTGAATGAATAAGTAGCGCTTCAGTCTAGAAAACTGAGATAGAAGTCTGTAGGGCTCATTGTGCTAACCACATGGCACCCTCAGCTTGAAAATGTTGGCACTATCTTCGCCAACATACGACAGCCTCTCGATTGGTATAGCCTGCTTGCAGGCTGACACCATGGAGATATTACTCAAGTTAAACTCTACCAATAGGATAAAAAATTATTCCCAAAAAAAATTATTTCTGGAAAATTGTGTAAATCCTATAGATGTTTGAAAACTGTAAACACCGTATTAAATAACAGATACCCACTTCAGTGGCTGAGTGGTCTAAGGTTTCCCTACAGTGTTAATTTGGCCTGCTGATAGCGGAGCACTTGGGGTGCAAATCCTTGTCGGGTCTATTGAGGGTAGTTTTTCCTTAATTGTTTCCCCATCTACCAAAATAAAAATGCTGGTAGATAACCTCTCAAATGCTTCTTTCCTCATTACTACCCAATTAGATTATCATATATGCGTATAACATGAACAGGTAGTATGACGTGGTGATATCAGTAATAAAAATAACAGATATATTTATAGTCAAAATTGTTCTAGTCTTCGAAATGAAACTGCTTTTAAAATATTTTATTGCCTCTTTAGCCTTTAAATTTTAAAAATTAACCAAAGCACAGTGGCCAAATTTAGCACATTAAATTTTAGTTATTTTTTATTTTACCTGCTAACTAATAAACTCAAATAAATGGTACGACAAAATCGTAAGCTACATACTCTCTCGTATAGGTTATTAAAGTTAGTGACAAAATCTTCAAAAATAAGTTATCTCTAATTTTACCTTAAATAATTTTTTCTCTGATAAATAAGTATATATTATTATTTATCACTACCCTCACCAGATATTTATTTGAAAAAAATTCAAAAGTGGTACAACAGCATTAACCTGGAATACACCCTTTGATATGC
Organism: Timema cristinae; assembly: GCA_039000515.1. Lineage (NCBI taxonomy): Eukaryota > Metazoa > Arthropoda > Insecta > Phasmatodea > Timematidae > Timema > Timema cristinae. The sequence goes on along the minus strand of JBCFYV010000003.1, from coordinate 42,748,839 downwards.
TAATTACTCAAAATGAGTACGGGTACAAAACTTACTCTTTGTGGTACAAAACGGTACAAAACTAGTATAAAACTTTGGCATCAAAAAAAGTTAAAAATTCAAAATTCAACCGCATTTACCTAGAGTAGTCACTTTGATATGCTAATTACTCAAAACGGGTACGGGTACAAAACTTTTTCATTGTAGTACAAAACGGTACAAAACTAGTACAAAACTTTGGCATCAAAAAAAGTTCAATATTCAAAAGTGGTACAACAGCATTAACCTGGAGTCACCACCTTTATATGCTAATTATTCAAAATGGGTACAGGTACAAAGCTTTTTCTTTCTGGTACAAAACGGTACCAAACTAGTACAAAACTTTGGCATAAAAAAAAGTTCAAAATCAAAAGGGGTACAACCACATTTACCCGGAGTAGTCACTTTGATATGCTAATTACTCAAAACGGGTACGGGTACAAAACTTTTTCTTTCTGGTACAAAACTAGTACAAAACTTTGGCATAAAAAAAAAGTTCAATATTCAAAAGTGGTACAACAGCATTAACCTGGAGTCGCCACCTTATATGCTAATTACTCAAAACGGGTACTGGTACAAAACTTTTTCATTGTGGTACAAAACGGTACAAAACTAGTACAAAACTTTGGCATCAAAAAAAGTTAAAAATTCAAAAGGGGTACAACCGCATTTACCTGGAGTAGTCACTTTGATATGCTAATTACTCAAAACGGCTCCGGGTACAAACATTTTTCATGTGGTACAAAACTGTACAAAACTAGTACAAAACTAGTACAAAATTTGGCATAAAAAAAAGTTCAAAATTAAAAAGTAGTACAACAGCATTAATCCTGAGTCACCACTTTGATATGCTATTTACTCAAAATGGGTACGGGTACAAAACTTTTTATTTGTAATACAAAATGGTACAAAACTTTGGCATAAAACAAATTAAAAAGTGGTACAAAAGCATTAACCTGGAGTCACCCCTTTGATATGCTAATTACTCAAAACAGGTACGGGTACAAAACTTTTTCTTTGTGGTACAAAACGGTACAAAAACTAGTACAAAACTTTGGCATCAAAAAGATTCAAAATTCAAAAGTGGTACTACAGGTTAATGGACGTCTAGCTGGCTGGAATGGATAAGCTAATTTTTCTGCTCGAGAGTGTGATTGTGTCTTGACGTTATATCTCCCCACTTAGTCCAACTTGGTCGCCTACACACTTTACGGTCCGGCACTACTCTTCTTATCTCTATCAGTTCTTGGAAAAAGTTTGCTTGCTGCCTTTACTGATTACCGGCCGCGGTCGCCAGTCTCCCAATTGTTTAAACAAACCAGTAATTCTGCCAACCTGATGGCTGGAATTCACCAGTTTGTATAACGTTAGCAACGCCATCTATTTTGAGAGCTAAAAGCTCAACACATTGCCAGAGAGGGTAGGCAGGGCCTTAAGAGTCAATAAACTTTTGCTAAATTTTGAAAAGTCTAACTACGTTATTTTTACTAGACCAGGAAACAAAGATAGAAAGAATATAGATAATTACCAGATAAGCTTTGGGAATAACGTTTTGAAACAAGTAAGGAAAGCAAAATATCTTGGTCTGACCATTGACAGCTCACATATAAACCATGTCACAAAAAAAAATTAGGGGTCCAGTTGGGATACTAAAAAAATTCTCCTACAAATTCACTCCAAACGTGTTTGACGAAATCAAAGCATGGGCACTGTGTCGATCTCCTGGGACTGATCAAGACACCCGATGAGTCTTCAGTTGTTGTCTCGGGGGGAAGTGTTGGAGACACTGATTAAGATGCACGATCCAACCACTGCACCAATCACGAAAGGCGCTGCAGTAGCGCGAGCATCACGAGTTAACCCATCACATAGCTTTCACTTACACAGTTGTTCTTTTTCCGTCAATAAACCGACCACATCGTATTGCGCTCACGCTAACCCTTTTTGTGTTAATTAGCCCACTAAGTGTATTTATAGATCCTATATTTTTCTCGGACGTTAATTTTGTGTACTTGACATTAACCTTTGCTAACAGTTTTATTGTATTTTTGTATTTTGCTATTACATTACAATTAAAAGACTACTAATATTTAAAAAGGTATCTCTGTCAAGATAGTTTGTTTAACTTTTAATTATCATGCATTAAATATTTGTATCTTTTCCTTAATAATGAGAAAGATCTAAAATGGTCAGATAAAGTATGTTGACAATTGTAAAAAGAAAATGATAGCATTAAAATTGAGGTGTATGTATGTGTTATAATAATTGTAAGCAAAATTACAAGTGAAACATTGCAGCCATGTCTACAAACTATTGCGTTAAGATGTATTCACAACTTTTTATAGGGAAAAGTTCTAGAGAATGAGGCCTCCCTTGACTTTTTAGTTAGAGTATTCTCTAGATTGAAAAATGACACCCCAGGACCTTTGACTTATCATGCCAATGCTCTACTTACTGAGCTATCTAGGGATAGTCCCATGTCTCTGACAGACAGGTGGAAATCGTCAGCTACATATCTGTCATCAATTAATTCCACGAGCTATCAGATACCGCAACCACCATCAACTCGGTCAGGATTTATGCTGTCAATAGTACAATTACAACTATATGAATGCGCATATCATGATATATTGAATATCTAAGCTATTAATTTTGGTAATTACAGCTCTAGCCGCATCTAAATAGCATATTCTATAAATTGAAAAATGATACCTGAACACAGAAATCAAATATGTAACCGACAATTTCCGCACATCCATTAGTCTCTGCCTTAAAATATGAGTGAAAAAAGACCCTGGGCACAGGATGATTCCTGGATAGCTCACTGGTTGAAGTATTGGTAAACTAAACCAAAGGTCTTGGTTTCGATTCCTATGTCTAGCTGCTATTTTTCAATTTAAAAAATATTATATTTATATACGGCTCTAACCATAACTAACAAATATAATAGATTGTCTATTTAATTGATCATGATATGTGTATTCGTACATTTGTAACTGTAGCCTACATTTGGCAGCATAAAGACTTACCGAGTCAAAGGTCTCTGTGTTATCTGATAGCTTGTGATCTTAATTGATCACACATATGTAGCTTACGATTTATGCACGTTCATCACTTACCTTAAAATATGAGTGAAGAATGACCCTGGGTATGGGACGATTCCTGGATAACTCGGTGGTTATAGCATCGGTGTAGTATGCCAAAGCTCCTGGGTTCAATTCCCTGTCCATGTATCATTTTTCAATTTAAAGAAAATTATATTTAGATGCGCCTATAATCGTAACTATCAAATATAATAACGTTGATACTTAATTCATTATTCTAGTTAAAGGTTTACTCTTCTAAGGCTATCAACTTTAATAGATCTAGAGCTTTAAGTGTTTAATTATAAGCAAAACGTATAATTTCTCCCTTTACAAAACACAATTATAACCTTTAAAACGACCCCTCTTACAGATCTATTTTTATTTGTTGTACTATACCACCTAAGTAAGCAATGAGTTATTATTTTTATAAAGACGTGTTACTTTGCACAAAGGAAAAAATCTGTAAATTTACTAGGAAAATCGTTTTTTTCGTTGGAATATAATAATTTTGCCAACATCCTGTGCTCTTAACCTTTAAAATGAGCGCTTGTTTGTAAACATCTGTTATGATGTTTGGTGTTTTCTCGTCATTTTATTTACCAAAAATGGACTTATCAAATTGTATCTATCGATATGTAATACAATGACTACAAAGCAAATTTATTTTTGATACATTATACACCTTCCTCTCATACACACATTTATTATAATTCATATTATTCATTAATATATATATATATATATATATATATATATATTTGCCTTTTAATACATTTAAGATGGGCAAGATTGCCTTCTCGTATGGAAAAAATTATATAAATAAATCTATACAATTTTGGTGTATTAAGCATTTTATAATCATCTTAGAAAATGTTTGTTTAAACTTTGAATATTCTTGGCTCAAATCCCAATAGCAACAAATATGTCTTGTGTTCAAGTTAGAGTATAATTTCAATCATAAATAACTTTATTAAGGAATCAATAAAAATTTTACCTAACTAAAATAGTTAAACTATAAGTAGGTAATAATAAATTCAAGGTGTCTACTCAGAGGAACAAAAATTCGTGACTTTTTTTACCACAAAATACCTTCGGGGGCGTATATCCCAAATAGGCAGTAAGACGCGGTGCAAAAAAAAAAAATCGTTCGGTAAACGGTCGAACATTATATTGTACATCGGGCCTAGATATTATAATAACAAACACAAGTAAAAACTATTACTATAATCATACCAACAAGAAAACTTACTTGTGTAGCGTGTCAATCAGATAAATTGGACAGCTACAATTAAATATCAATATTTTAATAAGTTACTAAAGAAAGAAACAATATTGACATGTTTAAAAAATAATCGACCTCAAAGTTTATTTTTTATGACTAGATGCAGTCACATATAATTACGTGTTTCCCTAAATTGAAACACGTGGTTGTTCAAAAATATTGCCTTTTGATCAATACTGTAGCAGATATTAAAGAAGAGGATTAATATCATATTTATGAATAAAATACTTTAACGCATGCTCTCTGCCATTAGATGATGTATGATAAATTTACATACACTTGCCATGCTGCTTACAAGAAAATATAGTAAAGTACGTTTATATCACAAATTCTCATAAAAATAATAGCTGAGCCTAAATAATATAATCATACCAGATATATTTAAATAGAAGATGCTTTGGTATCTACTCACTATTTCAAGACCTTCTTGGATTCATTCGCCAAGCCTCAGAAAAGAAAATTATTCAATGATGGCTGCCACACATGTTAACACAACTACATCTGATGACGGAAAGAAGAGTGAATTGAGATCGACACACTGACACAGTCCGCACCTGAGATGACTGGCGGCTATCCAAGGAACCATGTTTCCCCCCTTGCCTGAAAGCGGCAGTCCCTGGTTCACTTCTCTTTCCCCCCGCCTTCGTCCGTCTTTCTTCCTGAGTTTATCACCCTTTCTGCTTTGTTCCGTTCGTATCAGATTTTTGGCTATATATAGGGCTGCTCTCAGGTTCACATTATACCCATTCTACTACAACACAGCGTCGAAGGAGAAACTTCTACACCATCACGTCACGAAGAATACAACGACAGGACGACATAATTCCAGTACTTAAGTATCCTGTAAACATCGTCAAGTCCTTATGACTTAGAGTCTAGTTTTTGTTGTAAAACTAGACGTCTACTCAAATATATTTTGTAACCTGTATATTGTCGGAGATGATTTTCTTTGTTTTGATAGTATGTCGAGTTGACAGTTAATCTACTTCAAGTCTTGTTCACTCCAAAAGTAAAAGGTTTATTTTATTGGTTAGATATTGTGTCCTCAAGTCTGAAGGACAAGTCTCATTATGACTATTATTAGATTTTGTACATCAGTCCTAGATACTATGTTTCTATGTATTCATATGATACAGACTTTACGTTGTGAGCCTTTGGCTTGGAATGCAGTAATGTTTTAGTCAAAGACTTACTTATCTCCACAAGTTCCATTTATATATTTTGAGCTAATGTTTCTCAGGACGCCGTGAACGGCATGTGCACCTGTTTAATTTTAGGATGGCTACAACCAGGCTGTCTGTCTTGTTTTCCAAATCACAGTTGGGTTAACGGAAATCTATATTTAAGGTAGTCAAGTAGTCACGCTTCTCGTGCGGTATTAACTTCGGTGAGCAACCTGTGGAACTGCACTAGTCATAGTGGGGTCCACGCAAATAATACCTTTTTTATTTGCCTCTTTTTAGGCTCCTATTGTTTTTGTGTTGCTCTTAGTGTAATTGCAATTACATTTGTTTGTACTATTGAATGCTCTGGCAGTACCGAGAGGGAATGAGACCAGCCATAGTACTTTTTGTTCACACCTGTTTATTAGCCGTCGACCACCATTAGCTACAGACCTATCTATTGTTTATCATTATCCAAAATGTTTTGAGGAGATTATCTTAAAACCCAGCCAAGCAAGCTGATTAAAATTTATATGTATATCTTGTTTGATACCTTTTGTTAATAACTACTTAATTGTTTTCTCCTTTAGAAAACGTCTACCTGTAGCCTGACCCCAGCTCAGCCTTTCTAGCTACAGCAAGACAATCTAATTTCACAAGTCTTATAATTTGTAACTATTTTCAAAACTATACTCTTGTATTACTATTGTAAACCTAATCATAATTATTTCTGTTTTTAATAAATTTATTTATTGTTTAACAAATTCTTTTTTACATTTAAATTTCACCTTGTTTGTAACGTTATAAAATTACCCCCATAAGGAATAATGCCTCACTTGTAATTAAATATGTTTGAAGCTCCCAGAAGCTGAAGTCTCTCAACAAACATAAAAATCTAATATTGTTCAAATTTGTCACCTAGTATTTAGTTTATACACAAAATCACAACATACAGGATTTAAATCTGCCTCAGTTGTTTGTTATCCAGGTCGATTTCAGTTTGAAGTGCTGAAGCCTCTTCTTCAGCCTGTTGGAGAAGTTTTCTTTTCTTTGACTCGAGTTTATTTACAATTTCCAATGTTGTTTTTGATCTGTTAGCTTCTTCACTTTCTTTCTTCTTCATTTCTTCAATTGCTTCCCTCCTTTTGGAACTTGCTCGCCTAGCTGCATGCAGCATCCCACTTGTAAATTCCATATTCTTTATGCCACCTACCGACTGAACCATTGAATATATGCTGCGTTGGGAGATTAGAGAATGATCGTTCATATTTTCAACCAAACATTCTTTGTTTACTGAAAAAACCTCTCTCAACAGTAGTGTTTCCATGGAACATTGTTTATATCATCGTTTAAAATGACAGAAATGCCTTGCAATCTTTTGCATTAATGAAGATGCTGAAGAGAAAAGAATCTAGTCTGGTTTCATTGAAATCAAATGTCTTCAGCTCTTCTTGAACAGAAGACCGCTCACAGATTTCAAGGTAGTTTTTTCTTATATGTTCAGCTTCAATGTATGCAATATGGTAGTTTGAAGTGAGTTTTTTCGAGTGCTATGTTAACCCGTTGTACTCTTAGAGTGCCACTAGTCATTACTGCTGGTGAAAGGCATGAAGCACCTTTCACCATGCACTTTCGTATGGAGACCTAGGCCCAGTCAGTTTTTGAAACATTTCCATTAAGAAGTGACTGAAATCTTTTCTAAAGAGCTGTACATCAAGTTCTTTCACATTTTTACAAAATTTCTTCGCATCAAAGCCTATGTCTACGTCCGAAAAGCTAAATAGAATTTCATTTTTGACATCAATTGCCAAGAGCTGCCCTGAGTTTTTTAACACTGCTTATAACCTTTGCCTTAAGGATGGGAGCAGCAATGCCACGTGCCATTGAATACAGTTCGGCATGTACAAAGGGCAACATTGGATTGTCATTTTGAAACATTTTAAGATATTGTTCCACTTCTCCTACTACTGACTGTAAGAAAACAGTTTTGTTTCAAGAAGGTTATCTTTTAGGAAGTCTCATACAACATTGAAATTCTTTGTTTCAGGTAGTTTGGAACACACAAAAACCACATATTTCTTTAAATTCAGAATCATTTTCAAGGCTCTTTCAATTACTTTTGAGTTTTCCACCCATTTGATGGAACACATTTTAAGTGGAAAGATGTCTGATCCACTTTAGAGGATGTAATCATATCTTAGAGATGGAAAATCTTTAAACAGATAATACAACGAACGCAGAAAATTATGAACTTTCCAATCACATTTATTATGAGCTGTCTTATAAGCCCCATAAACTGTATGAAGAGAGAATGTGCCAACGTCAATAGGTTTCTTGTCTTCAGAGTTATCTAAATTTTTCCCCATCATTTGATTGAAGTCCTTAAGGAATTTTAAATTTACATTAGGTTCATCAACAGCAATCTGTAGAACATTCTTTAAAGGCAGTCCTAATTCAGACATACCTGATGTAAAGGGATCAAGGAAGTCAGCTGCAGTAGAATGCCCTAAAAACACAGAGTTCAAGTATCGGGTCGAAACCACATTTAAACTTGAGTTCCAATAACAGACAATGATGTCTATTTGTCCTTTTTGGGCAATTCTATTGAGACTTTCGTCAAGTGAAACTGCAAAAAATGCCATCTTCTTTAACTCCACCGAGAGTTTTTCTTGGAAGAAGGGGCCAAGACCAAAGGTTGTCGAATAGCCAAGTTTGTCTTTTTGCATTTTGAACTTCTGTGCTATTTCACTGTCAGGAAACATGATTGAGAAAAGATCACTGGAAATACATGAACCTCTGTCAGAAGTATGAGTCATAACTTTATTCATGGACCACAGAATTTCTGCTTTCAAGGTATCATCATTTACACAAAATTTACTTAAAGGTCCTCCAAGAGATGAGGTAAATGAAACAACTAATGTAGATGAAGCTGAAACCAAATATACATCATTTTCAGAAGTAGGCCTACTTGTGGAAGGTAATAATTCTTTTGCTGGTTCTGGCTGTTTAAATCCAACTTTTTCAGAAGATTTTTTGCTTACCTTAGAGTAGGGCAGAGGTTAGTTCCAAATGCTCCTTACCTTTTCCATGAATTTTCACTCCATTCAATCCATTGTGGCTTATATCAAATTTTGATTTACAAAATGTACAATAAGCCTTATATTGGCGATCTTCAACTGGGCGCTACCACTTTGAGTATTTATTTTCTTCAACAGTCAGCCAAAACTCTTTGAACGAACATTTAACAGGCATCTTTTAACAGATTAGCCTAAACTTCACACATAAAATCATTGAATGCCCCCCAAAATAATTATGAATTTTTTTCGCAACACACGATTAAAAAATAATTTTAAAAATGGGTAAATTTCAACTGTTTTGAATGAATGGTCTTTAAAATTAAATGAATTACGTCAATGATCAAATATTAACACTAATAGTATTATTTTATATTTATAAAAAATACTCCATAATTCACTGCGAAAACGATTGCTATTTGCTGCCAACGTTAATTTGAAATTATAATATACATTTTACACCGCCTTCAAATTGCAGTCGGATCACTGAAACTGTAAAAAAATTGATAATTGCCGCCAACATCTTGATCCAGATCCACAACACAGATGAACGCACGGTTTGTGTAGAAAATGTCCTGGTATTTTCCAGTATCATCTACAAAACCTCAATTCCAATTCATTCACTCGAAAACCATTATTTGTAGACACACACACGGCATAATGCATTCACACACACACCCCACGAGACAAGTAGCACGCCACATTAAAATGTAATACAAGATGGCGAACGTTAACCTTGTAGTTGGAATCACAAACAAAACAATCAGGCAACTTCCGACTGGCGCATGCCATCACGTGTGGTGGATAGCGCTATCTTTGAAGCATTCGCGTTGTTACGATGTGCGGGAAATTCAAACTAAAATTATTTTTGTGACTTTATGACCGAAATATTAAAAATTCGTGAATTTTTCGTGACCTTTTTTGTTGGTGCAATTAGTGACCTTTTCGTGACTTTCGTGACCCAGTAGACACCCTTAAATTAAAATCTTAGAGGAATATATTCAAATATGTATTAAATACCCTAAGCATATTTATTTTTAGCTCACAGTTATAATTCTGGCTCCTCAAAAATAACTGTTAAAAAGGCCTGTGAACATAGTCATGTTTAGCTTGTGCCATTAGCCATACAAGTCCAACAGTCATCCAAGTAAAAGCTTGGTCACATTTTTGAATATCGTGCAAAGATTTACTTGAGGGATAGTTGAGTTCACCACATGTATACACAATTGTTCTAAAAAATGCACTATACCTGTTCTATGCAAGTTCTGATTGGCACACCAATTGAGGTCTATAAATCAATGCAGGGCCTGTGAGAAGAATTTTATCAGGGGTAGAAAGTTTTTTCGGGCCCACTTCCATTTTCCATTACTCCTGTCTAAGAAAATTAACTAAACTATATGAAAAAAAAAAAAAATAAGGATACATAATCTATAATTTTATATATAAAAGAACGAAAAAATTATACTCAAACTATATTACTAGT
>JBCFYV010000003.1:42632588-42738633 GCA_039000515.1 Timema cristinae | reverse complement strand
CTATGTTTAAAATATTTCAAAGCTCCTAGTTTTTTTTTTAAATCAATAGAACCTAAGTTTTGACTTTCTAGACACACAAGTTCTTTTATCAAATCCAAAGAGATTTGATATTTCAAACTCTCTCCCAACAATAGAATGAATTTGAACCTTACAGTTCAGGCCTGCTTGCTGTCGTAACATTGCCAATACCTAAGAACAGAGGTAATCTGTTATATTAAATTCAGAAAAGACCAGCATGTCTAACTATGATACTATAAAGCGAGACTGTCCCAAAATGTTTGTGATAAAAATAATAGCTTAATTTTAAGATAATTCCATTTATTGAAACTGCCTTTCCAAAACTGTCATTCTAACAACACCACTGCTTGTAAGTAAGATGTAGGTATTTTATAAATATAATTCTCAACTTTTAAGCTTTGGTTCCTGGTAAAAGAGAGGTTAATAGAATTTTGATCCCACCATATCAACAGCAGTATAGTAAATCATTCTATATCCATGATGTTAGTTATTTAAGTTCACTAGCGGAAATAATTAAAGGTTTTTTTAATGCTAAGTTAATTAAGTACATAAATATTTATTTGATATAAATGGCTACTCTCATAATGTTTTATGGTGAATACATTGCATAAAAACTTGATCCATGAAAATAATTTATGCTAATCCTCAAAACTGAGCTCAATAATAATTCATTGCCAAAATCAACACCATATTATATTTGAATTCTCTCCAAGTAATGCATTTCTAAAACTATATTATATATTTACTTAACCATTAGAGCCTCGTACCTTAACATCAGGTCTTGATGGATATTTAAAGTGAATATTTTTAAACTCTATTGATCCATTTATTGAAGAAGGATGCTTCCCATCAGGTGACATGCTGTTAATAGGAGAAATCCTGTCAATGAGAGAAAATACTTTGGCTGCTGCTCCTTTAGAAATGCTAAATGTTTCAAAGTAGGGGGAAGACATTCCAATGTTCATAGAAGCCATCATAACACTGAAGAAAACCTAAACAATAAATAAACGTTAGAAAATACTAGCACATTCAGTAAAAGACATGCATATTGAAAACGTGAATAATGAAGGGATGGGATCAAGGTGGACTACAGGCTTGTGAAATGAAATCTCAGAAGCGCAATTGGGTGAAGATAATGGAGAAGAATATGTTGGATATGGTAGTGGGGGGCAAGAGGCCAAGAAGAACACCAAGGGACGAAGTACAAAGGAGTGTGTAGATGAGATAACTGGGCCATATGAGGAACAGGGGATATGATGAGAAGAAAGGAGGAATTGGGGCATTTTATATTTCAAACAGAATTGGCCAATGGCTGAAAACTGTTGTTGTTAATAATGATTGAAGTTAATGAGCAAAAAAAAAAAAACAGCTAGAATAAAAATGTAATTAGCTCATCACATCAATATATAAAATTTATTGTTAGCATCTAAGATTTCACTGAGATTAAACTTTAAATCATTCATACTCTCACTACTTACAAACTATGTTCTGACCTTACTAAGATTTGAACCAAATTCTCTGCTAAGATAGTTTAAGGATCTTGCTTTGAAGGGCAACGTTCTTGGTGATCATAACAATACATGATCCAAGATTGTTTGTTATTATTTAAAATGATATATTTAACTACATATGTGCTACACATGATTATAGTTTTTAAATGAGTCCAATAAATTTATGGATCAGGATAAAATATTTAAAAAATGGTGACCAGTTAATTAGTGTATTTTCTTAAGCTCAAAATTTCCAGCCCATTTATGGTTATGTAAGGAATTTTTCCATTATTTAAAAATATTATACTAATAATAATCCATTCATTCACTTCTATTATAAGACCTACTTATAAACCCGCAATGGTGGTTTAATAGTTAGGCATCACTCTCTTGTTATTCTGGATTGTTGTTGGCAGTGGGAACGGGTTTGAATCACATCTAGACTTACTGAGGCTGTTTTTTCCTTACTGGTCCCCCAATCTTCCTCCATGTGTGTGCGGGTATAGGTATTTATTTTAAAGTTCTACCTTCAATTAGTGTATGTAATGTATGTGTGTAACCCAAACGGGCACTATGAAGTGAAAATATTTTTTTAAATTATATTCATGTAAAATAATTGATGAGAAGTTGCACACTACTTAAATTTAGAGGGTACCCATTGAAAGACTTTTATTTGAAAACGGGAAACTCATGCTGCCACAATGGTATGAATAAAAATATTACAAATGTATTTATATTATTAATTCATTTAATTGATAATGTAAAGGGAAACTGTACAGTAATCCACAAGGAATTATTATTGAAAGCTTTTGATAATTTTATAATTAATAAATCAAATTAAACATATTTCTACAATGCCAAATTTTAGTGACTTTCAATCAATGCTGGTGGTCGAAAATTGGCTTCTTAAAAAAATCAGGACTTAGCTTGATTACTTTTGGCAGTATTTTGAAATTATACATTACTTAATTTATATAATTATTTTTCACTCAGTTTCACCCTATTATTTGGGCTATAAGCATGTATACTTATTACACTAATGAGTAGGGATAAGGTATAATTTAGAAGACATGTAGGAGGCCTACCCTTATTTGTGTGGAGTAAGATTGGGAAAACATTCAGAAAAAACCACAGTCAGTACACCTGACAGGGATACAAACCCTAATTTCCCCATCATCAGAAGTCCAGAATATTGTAAGAGTGATTCCTTAGATCATTCTGTTAAGGTTTAGGTTGATAAACCGTACGTACTAATTTATATGTGTTAATATTTAATTATGCAAAGTACAACATTATTAAATGGTACAGAATAAAGTAGACTACGTTGTAACCTCACTGACGCCATGTACAAGAGTAATAAAAAAAAAAGCAGAAATTACGTACTACTAGATGAACAAAGCAACTGGACTACTTGAGTCATAAATTCAACACATTCAAATACTAAAGTAGGTCATTACTTGATTATTTATTATTTTAACAAATATGATGTTACTTTAAATAATGTTAAGTGAGGCCTTTCACCCACAATCAGAAGGCGGTTAGTGCTGAAGTCTCTAGCTGAGCTAGACTCGGATCACAACCCATTCCTGTGAACCTGGGACGCGCGGTGTCCTTCATAGACCCCCCCGAAAAACCCGACCTAAAGCGCACTGACTGGGACAGGTTTACGAATGTGTTGAGAGAGAGGTTGGGACCCACCCTACCTTTCGAACAGCAGCAGAAATCGATTGTGGTGCGGAGATCATAACTTCCGCCGTCAAGGGGTCGCTTGAAGCTTCGACGCCGAGGTACCGTCCTAAGAGGGCGCCACAGGCTTCTTTGCGCGATTCTATCCTCAGGCATGTCCGGGAGAAAATTCGGCTGAGGAAGGCTTGGCAAATTTTGAGGGACCCGGTAGACAAGGCCAACTGGAGCTGCAAAGTCCATGCGGTTCGGGAGATGGTCCGAGAATACCGGAACAGTGTCTGGGAGGACAAGATTGAGAGCCTGTGCGTGCAGGACAGGTCCCTGTGGCAAATGACGAGGAACTTGATGCGGATCCCCGCACCAAGGCCGCCTATTGTGGGTCGCAACGGGGTGGCCAACTCCGACCAGGAGAAGGCCGATGCTCTCGCTGAGCACTTAGAGGCGCAATTTGTACCACTGACAACCCGTCGGACCCGATGCACGTTGCGCACGTGGCGCAGGTCATCGGTGCGGTCTCGTACAGACCCTTGGTTGAACCTGAACCCACGGAGGTGACAGAAATGTCGCGGGTGATAGCCGATCTAAGACAAAACAAGGCCCCCGGATCTGACGGTATCAGTAATGCGGTCCTCAGAAAGCTGCCCTTGGAGGCGATTAACTTCCTCATGGAGTTATTCAACGCCGTCCTATTCCTGAGTCACTTCCCCGAGCTCTGTAAGCATGCCAACGTCGTCTGCTTTCATAGACCGGGTAAGAACCCGGCCCTAGCTTCGTCCTACCGACCGATCAGCTTGCTCGAGTGTCTGGGCAAGTTGTTTGAGAGACTACTACTGACGAGAGTGACCCGACATGTTCGCGAGGCGGGCATCTTCGTGGACAAGCAGTTCGGCTTTCGGGTGAGACATGCTACGTCTCACCGACTTGTCCGGCTCGTGGAGCAGGTTACGAGGAACTTCAACATCAACAGGCTGACTGGTGCTGTCTTTCTCGACGTGGCAAAGGCCTTCGACCGTGTTTGGCACGAGGGTCTCCTTTTCAAACTCCTCTCCCAGAACCTGCCCTTCTACCTAGTTAAGGTTGTTCAATCTTATCTTTCCCACCGCACCTTCTCCACTACCTTTGGGAACGCCACCTCCCAAGTCAGAAGCATCCGGGCTGGAGTGCCGCAGGGTTTCATGGTGGGCCCGCTGCTCTTCAGTCTCTATGTGAACGACATTCCAAAATCCCTATACCCGAGTTGGCTCTATATGCGGACGACACGGCTCTAGTAGCGGAGTCATGGCGAGGGCAGCTGGTGGAGAGGCGACTCCAGACGCACCTAACGCAGTTGGAGGGGTGGGTGACCACCTGGAGAACAAGTATTAACGTGGAGAAGAGCACTGCAATGCTCTTCCCATGGAAAAGAAAGTACTACAGGCCGGCCCCACTCCGGCTGTTCGGAGAACAGATCAGATGGGCGGACAGTGTTAAGTACCTGGGACTTACGCTGGACACCAAACTGACCTGGAGATGACACTGTAACGAAAGACTCAACAAGGCGAGGCAAAGGCTGGGAGTCCTAGGCCAACTGCTTAAAGGCGTAGCGCCCTGTCCACAAGGAACGGTCTGATGCTGTACAAGCAGCTGCTCAGACCGATCCTCGACTATGCGTGTCCCGCTTGGGGCCACCTGGCGGACACGTATATGAGGAGGATGCAGGCGTTCTAGAGCGTGTGTCTGAGGATCATTGTGGGCGCACCTTGGTATGTCCGGAATGAGACTCTACATCGCGACCTGGACATGCCTACCATCAAGGACCACTTCCAGAAACTGGCGCAGTCCTTCTACGCCAGACTTCCCGGTGCCACCAATCCTCTTATCTAGGGGCTTGGGAACTACGTCATCGACCCTGGTGGGTGCCATCAGCGTCCCAAAGCCATGCTCGGATAAGCGAGATGTGTCAACAGTGGTTTGGGAGGCTCTCACCCAGCCCCCATAGAGTAGTGTCTCCGCACGTAACTCTAAAAACCCTTAGTCGGTTTACCCAAAACTCTTTACCCCCCAATATTACTAATAATATGTTTTCTCTGTTCTATGTTCCAGAACTTCGCGAAACGCGACAACCCGTCCTAATTTTTGCGAACCACATGGTGTGACCAATTGGTCAGTACGTGTTGGAACTTGATCTCGTGCTCCCCTTCAGGGAGCATCAGAGCATGCCTTTTGTCTGTCTGTCTGTCTTTCACTCACAGAGCTTCTCAACTGTGATTTAACTGGTTATTGACTGAAGTTACAGACAAGTCAGTAACTGGTTGTTATTTATATTTAGCACACAGTGCTACTCAAAAGTGGGGGAATTTCAATCAATGTCATAATATATAGCTGCAAGCAAATTCTTTGTGCTTCTAGGATATTTAATATCTAAAAATATAATGTTTAGTGACTCGAGTGCTTAGAAGAATTTGGTGCATTATTATTATTACAAATTTAAAAGACATAACCAAATAACATTTTGTATTCATCCATACAACGAAAAGAATATAATCTGCAAATTAATGATAAACATAATAAAATTAATCAACTATTATTTGTGGCAGAGGGACTGCAACAAACTGATCCTAAATGTATAACATTGTACAGAATGGTGAATGAAAGCTACCTTGAACAGTACATTAAACATTCAGTAATTGTTAATTCATTATGATTGAGTTTGTAACTGATGTAGTCCAGCAACCAGCATTGTTGAGTTTCCAACAACTAATCATGGACATGCTGTAGTGTAAACCGGCTCGCCAAACAGTAGGATCCCTATCGGTGGACACAATTGAAATAAGTGGTGACACTCAAACTTATGGTTGGTAAATTAGGTTTTACTTGCGTCACTTTGGATTCTTATTTGAGGAGCACCCTGGGCGAAAGGCCTAAGCATTTGTTTATTCAGATCACAACTCTGAATAACAGAAAAAGAAGGAAATATTTCCTATAGGTCTGTCTGTCCATTGAAAATATAAGGCAGATTCTTCCAAGATCAATGCAAATGCAACCCTGGCACCTAGATGATTATAGTTATAGTTTACTAATTAGATTTTATTAATATGTTATTTAGTCTAGTGTAATGCAAAGCGTAGTTAATTATTGGGACTTTAATTTTGTAAAATAGTTATATTTTACTTATTACAGCTACATTATGGAAAAGTAGTTTTAAATTATAATACTATATTTTAAAAGTAATCCCATCACTGCATACGCCTATGCCAACAATATCATTGACTTTATAAGTAAAGGTAACATGATTAAGAGAGTGAATTTTACAGAACTAAATAAGCATTTGTCTGTGTAAAGCAGGAAAACCCATCTTAATCATCCACACAACCTTCAAATCAAAATCTATGTTTAGTTAAAATTTACTTATTGAAACATGACAACTTGACACAAAACTAGAAACTTTAACCTTTGTCCTAGTGCACCATTACTCTACCATTAAGCTAATCAGGGTTCATTATGTGCTCAGAGTAATTCATCAATCATAGTTTAAGACAAAGTTTGTAATGAATTAGTGAAATTATTGGCTAATTGATATCTAACAAAACAATAACCATCACTCTCTTAACCATAACTAATGCAACCTCTTGTACACATTTATATTGTACATGGTTTGCGTTTGACAAAATTCATTCAAATTATCAATGGTAGCGAGAATTATACTGCCAACCACAGGAACTTATTTAAATATGGTTGAAAAATTATATCATATTTGAGTTTAAAAAAGTGTTGATGTATTGTCTCTCCAACTTACCGTGAACATAGTGGACACATCATATTTGTTTTCTATAACAAGGCCAACTGCATACCAAAATGAAAAGGCATAATTTGAATAAATACAGAACCATAGACCTCCAAAACCTAGTCCACTAAAGAAGCCTCTTTTAATATTATTGTCCTTTGCAGCTCCCAGGTTGACCTGATACCTGAATAACAAAGATTATATTACTTCCACATCTAACTAGAATAAAATGTTAGCCAACTATTGTATTAGCCTGAATATAGTTAGAATTTTTCTCTTAAAATGTCCTTGAAAACAGATTGTATTAATGCTCAGACCATTTACCTTTTATTTTTCATGTAGAACATCTTCAAAATATTAAGGTCTTACTATGTGCAAGGCTGTACTATATTCGGGCCAATGCATTTTTTATTATTGATATTTAACATTTTAATATATTCATAGTATTAGGGCCTATCATAACTTGCATTGTTATGAAGAATTTTTAAAGGTGATAATTAGTCTAAGCTATGTCATTTTGGTAATAAACTTACAATATAACTATTATTGGTTCTCAGTAAGAAACTTAATAGTTTCACTTTTAAAACACTATTTTATTTGAATTGAGTTTTTAACATGTTTTTAATGAGTCTTTTACACTTTGAAGAAATAACATTTAAATTATAGTATATGAATGAATCTTGTATTGATTGCAGATACAGTTTTTTTTTTTTTTTTAACAGGTGCTCATAGATCATTGAAGAACTCTGATACACTTAGACACACACTCCAATGCCACTTTGAATAATAACTACTGGGATTCTTTTTACATGCTTACCTTAAAGTGGGTGGTCATCAATGTAAGACTGTGCTTCATAAAAGTTTATTTTAGAAACAAAACTCATAAATACATAAGTAAACCCTGATGATATAACTTAATATTGGCCAAAATAGGGAAAAATGTCACTAGAATATTATATAAATAAGGCTTACTCACCGATCTACTTCCTTAGATTCACCCCCGAATGCCACAACAGTTCTAATAGAACTGAGCACCTCCTCTGCTATAGAGCCTGCTTGGCCATACACTTCTAACTCTTTCCTTGAGAGAGCAGATGCTATCTATGTTAAAAACAAAAATATGTGGTGTTCTTAAAGTATATGTGAGACATTGCAGTATGAGCTCAATACAAGGAATGATACATATAATAAATAGTCTTACAGTATCACTGGTCATGTATCTTCTTTTTAACATTGTCACTTATAAATTGAATATTTACAATCAAAACTTTTTAATGCTCTCGTAATTTGTATGGACTTGAAAATCAAAATGGAATGTTCTTAAAAATATGTCAAAACTGAAGAGTCAAAATATAATAAACAAATAATGACACCATGTCTCCAACTTAGTCATAGTCTCAAATAGAAAAAATATATGTATCATGCGAATTTTTGACCTCAAGCTTATTGGTGATCTTAATTTTGAATGTGTTCTCAAATCCAAAAACCTACAATTATGTTTGTACCTGGGGCTAACCCAAACCAGATTGATGTATTTTGTTACCATGAGGTGAAATTGTAATTTTAATTCTACCTCTAATGGATTAATTTATGAAAACTCAGGGGCATCTCGGCCTGTCCTTGGAGGCCACAGGTGCTAGGCCCCACAAACATTTTTCCAACATTTTTTAACGTAATATTTTTTTCATTCTTTCTAGTTATCTTATAAAATATTTTAGAAAAAACATTAAAAAAGTGGAACACCATTCTCTACACCCAGTGAATTATTGGATTCGTTACACAGTACTCAAGTAAAAATTATTCATTACTCGCTCCAAATATCACAGGAGGGCTGTGCCCCTGTTGTGACTGAATGTTGAAACTGAGTAGGGCCAGCTGAGCCTTCAAAAGCCACACCCATTGTGAGCTTTCTCTCAAGGTCAATCCCCCTACCATTCTAGTGCCAGCTTTACACTAATGAAAAGGGCCAGTCTGAGTGGGTCCGCTATGCGATAAAAGTGGTCTATAGTTTGTTTTTGCCTTTATGTGTTTTTTTAGTATGTGATAAGAACCAAGAAGTAAGATGTCGCGTGAAAATGATTAATTAAAATGAATAAAGTAAATTCTTTATTAAAAACTTTGTTTTAGTAATTAAAACTGCAATAAAAACTGAAAATTAAACGGTTAGGGACACACCAGCTAATGACTTTACATTTATTTAGGTGGATGGCAAGGAAAAAAAAAATTTCTTATGCATTGTTTGGTAAACAATTGTGGTTTACTGTGAGTGAAGAAAAACAGAGTTTATTTTGTTTTTATTGTTTATTATTTGGTAGTGACGGGTTGTGGACACCGGTAGGCTGTAAGAACCATAAACATTTAAGTAAAAGAACTAAAAAACATGAGAATATGGAATTCATTTTGAAAATGCATTAAGGTTAAACATTCGGAAGAGTAAATATTGTATCAAAGATAGATTCATTGGTCAAAATTCCATTCTAAAAAAAATTGAACAGGTGTAACAAAATAGGCAGATTAATAAAATGCTTAAAATACTGTGGTACTCATAAACTTCACTAAGAAACAGACAGGCCTAACTTTGTACAAATAATGTCATCACTTGGTAAGTTTAATTCAAAACCCGTATTCTTTTATTCTTTCTGTTTGTAGATTTGGTTAGTGATTTTGTAATTCTAGTGATATTTAAAAATCAGGAAAACTTAAAAATATATAGTTGGGTCTTTCCCATGATAAACAAGATTGTGTTTTTTTAATCATCATATGAAAGTTTACCAAATGATTTTTGAAAGTTTGAATTTTCTTCAATATTTGCAACAATTTGGTTCAAAATTTATGTTTGAAGAATGTTTCATATGATTATCAAAATAAAATGTTTGTTTTTGCAAGAAAAACACATTTAAGGGCTTTGTACAGAGAGTCAATATTTGAAAATTTGGATCCTAGCTATAACTTTGTATTAAAGTATGAATGTTTATGCTCTAACAATTATTTCTAAACAATTTAAGAATACTTAACCATTCATATTTTATGCTTGGTTATTGTGGTGTAAAATATAGTTGTAAAAATTTTACAATAAATGCTAGTAGGTAATATTCTTATTATTAAATCAGATATTTCTTTGTTTCTTACAGTGAACCCGAGGATACAATTTATTTGAAAATCATAATTATATTTAAAATGATCATTACTTTTTGTTTTAAGCAAACCATTCAAAAATACTAAAACAAGACATGATAGGTTATCATAATTTAAGTATAAATGTGTATGATACACTTTGATAAGCTGCCAGATACACATATTTGTACAGATTTGCAAGTACTCACTCTTGTAGTTATTCCAACAAATAGTAATGTTATTGGTAGTGATACTAAACATATCAGTGTAAGCTCCCATCCCTTGATGAAGGCTAGAATAATGCTGCTGATAAATGCCACAAGATAAAACTCGCACATGGCCACTTTCTCTCCTATTCCCTCTTCTAGCTTGTTCAGATCTCTGTCAACAAACAACAAAATTAAAAAATTCCTTTCAATCCACAACAGATATATGTACATGCTTTAACAGTATGTATCAAGAATACTGATCAGGATTTGAAAATTTTGAGCAGCACAACAGATTATTTGGAATGGCATTTTCTGGCTCTTTTTAAAAGTCTGTTTCTTGGCTTTTTATTGTATCCCTGTTGGTGGATGATTAATGCATTACTCTCTCTACCTGTTTGTTAAAATTTAGTTTTGGGTGGAAAAGAGGGAGAAGTTGGAGGGTCAGAGGAGAAAGGTAGAGGAAGAGGGTATGGCACAGAAGTTCATTGGAATGTCAACGTCAACAATTTAGCAAACTTCTTATTGAAGGGAGGGTTAAAATGCATAAATGGAATAGGTATAGAAAGGTATCCCTGTGAGGCTTTTAGAAAACACAATTTCAAGTATACCTTAATTCAAAAGTATACTAAGTATATCTTAAAAGTCATTAATGATTTAATTCTCCTGATAGGAGGGCAGCATCAAGTGAAGAGTGGCACTCCAAACAGGCAGGGAATTGATGAAGCAAAGGTTTTTTTAATGCTAAATTTGGACCCCTAAACCTGTATTCATAAATGTTTATTTTAAATAATGCAAGCACACATTATTTTATGTTTTAAAACATGTGTTTTTTAGTAGTATATATGTACTGAGATTACTTTTATTTCAACTATAGTTTTTATTTAAATAATTATGTTTTAAAAGTATATATTTATCTAACTCTAGCTCAACTTGACTCAACTCTATGCTCAGGAGTTTTAAGAAAAGCTGGCTCAATATAGATTTGAGTCAAGAAACTTGCGCTTGCAGACACCTAAATACTGATAATATAAACATATACATTGCTTATTTTTTTATGCAATTGAAACAAATACTATTTTTAAATCAGGGTGGGCCTATGTTGATAATTTTGCTGTTTTGAAAATATATTATTGACATTGCCATTTTGGAAGGTTATTTAATAATTTCACAATATGTGCATGTATATTATTATTATTATTAGGTTCTGTTTTATGACAAGTATATTCCTTTTGTCAATGAACTTAGACCGCCAATGCACCCTGTCCTCTGTCTCCTTAAGCTCCCTGAATTTTATAATTTCTTTCAAGTCATCCAATATTTGAATCTTCCTTCCTCCTAAGAATGTGTCCGATAAAGTTTGCTTTGTACCAAAGAATCACATTTAAAATTGTTCTTATCTCACCCACTTAGGACTTATTTATTTGTCACCCTGGGTGTCTACTAGATCTTCTCAAGTCCTCATACAGCCCAGTGAAATATACTGTATTCTAAGCCTTAAAATTAGCTGCAAAATCCAGGTAACTTAAAATAATTAAATTACATATTAAGAAACATGAATAAATTCATTCACTTTAGCTAAGGGAATCAGTTTGGTGAAAAGCGGCTCTTACAGAATCAATAACACTAGGTGAAGTTTGAGCTTTCCACACCAGAGCTAGCATTGTAGTCCCTTGGCGTATGGGTAAAGCATGTCATGCATGGTTAAGATCTTTGCTAGGCAGCTATATACATTCCCCTGAATAATCAGGTGACAATATCATAGGTGGCTAACACCCACAAAAAAAAAAAGTTCTGCATGAGTTGTTTTAGTTGTATGCTGTGTGTAAATCATAAATGTTTGTGGACAAAAATAAGTTGTATCATTAATAAACTTTTAGAAGGAGACACAATTTTGTGTGCACAAATAAATTAATGTTTTAAGATAAAGCATTAAACTCTTCAGAAATATATTGTGTTGTTATAATATACCTAACTAAAGTATTATTTATATTAATTGACAACTAAAATTCTTTTATTTTGCAATTATTTTTGTTAAATAGAACTTTATACCATGAAAGGGGGTTGGTGAGGGATTAGGTAGACTTGGTTTTGAACCAAAGATGCACCACTTATGTAACCCGCAACTAACCATTTTCCCAATCAATACATGACAAAATGTTTTAAGTGGAATTGTCATGTCATAGCAATGCTAATGTACACCTATTAATATATATATATATTCATTAGTTTCCAAACACCTGCTTACCATTAGCTATTACATTTTCATTTTTTCATTTATTAGAGGTAGGGCCTATTTAACATGCACTTTCTGAACCGGCTGATTATATCAGCACACAACTAATGAACTAACTTAAATCTAAAACAGTCACAATACTCAGCCCCCAACTGTTAATTCATTTACAATTTCACTAATGATAAATTTTTCGGCCATGCCAGGAATCATTTTACTGTAACTGCATATTGTACTTTTATGCCAGTTTATTTGGGGACACAGGCATGTGTCCATGGTAAAATTAACTTTTTTTCCTAACTTTAATTGTAAAAATATGGTTTTAAAAAATTAAATAAACAAGGTTCTCAAATACTTTCTGTATCAGTGGGTCAAGAATAAAATGCTTATTAAATGCCAAGAGTTTGAAACTGTCTTAAGTACCTGATTATAAAACATGATATTGCTTCCAGTGAAACAAATCATTGTGGTACATCATTATCTACTACTTACACTGGGTTTAAAATATGTTAATAAATGGGACAGATACAAATAGATAATAAATAAAGTTTTAACTAACAAATTAATAAAATTTCTCTTATTGGCTTACAATGATAAAACTGCACTTACTCAGTCATTCTACTGGCAAAATCCCCTGTTTGGTTCAGATCATACCAACTTATATCTTGAAGTAAGGCAGACTGCAGAAATAAACTACGAATCCGGAAAATCTGGAACAAAATAGCTTTTATGAATGGATCAATGATGGAGTAAAAGAAATGATAGTGAAATAAATTTAAATTAAACTGTTTTTTCAAACACTAAATATACATAAATTTAAAACTAGAATATTAAGATTAATATTTGGCTAGAATTAGGTCTGTACCATTAGTAAACATAATTCAAATACCTATTTGTTTAGAGAATACAACTGACTACGGGAATTGAACCTAGTAACTTTAGTTTTCTGATTTCAAAGCTTTTTTATTATTTTTCCAAACAAAACATTATTATTCTATTTATGTGAGGAATGCCAGGCCTCCACCGTGGTTCGGATTCCACGTTAAACTGTAGGTCCTCCATTTCATCTCACAATCACCCTACCATTACACATTAGCGTAAGTGCGTATAACCCGAACGGGTAGTAAGACGCGGTGCTAATAATAATAATAATAATAATAATAATAATAATAATAATATTATTATTATTATTATTATTATTATTATTATTATTATTATTATTCTACTTTATTAAAAACAGAGACATTCTTGGTTAAAATGGGTTCCCAGCAATCTGATGATATTATGAAGATGCAGGGGACTACCGGATTTAAGAAAATCTTATGTGTAATCTAATCTTGATAAAAATCAAATTTAATTTTCATAATTGTGGTTACTTTTGGTCTAGTGTTTTTTAGCACCACGTCTTATTTACCTGTTGGGCTATATACCTTTTTGGTCTGGCTAATATTGGTTGCAAACATGTAGAGATTTTTTTCTTTTTCATAATATCTTACTACCCTTATGTACTATCACTTATATATTCAAATTAATGGAATAAAGGTAGAATTTAGATTAAATGTACCCATATTTGCGTGGAGGGAAAGTGGAAACACACTTAAGGAAATCCACCCTTGGTATCACCAGCCAGGATTCAAACCCCACCAGCAATCCAGTATATCGTGAAAGTGATACTCTAGTCCAATCAACTGCCTATGTGGGTAACATATATATATATATATATATGTGTGTGTTACCCTACTCTAGTCCAATTGCCTATGTGGGTAACATATATATATATATATATATGTTACCCACATAGGCAGTTGATTGGACTAGAGTATCACAAACTGGCTAGACTTCAAACTTTGAACATAACATATACATAAAACTTTATAAGTATATATATATATAGCCAGTTTGTGAAATGACCGGCCACTTCTAGCTTTGGTCACGGAAATTAGCTAAAACACAAATTATGTAATAATTTACCAGCAGTTTGGGCTTTGGCTAGCCAGTTCTAGATAGCTAGATATGTACATAGGAATCTGGCCAAAGCATGAAATGGGTAATATATGATATTTCATTAGCAGGAATAGTTTTGATTATTTCCTATCTAGTACATTATATAATCTATTTTATATAGGGGTGACCTGTTGGTCTAGGGTTAAGGTGTCGGAATTCTGTGCTGGGGGTCGGGGGTTCAATCCTCAGTCCAGGCACAGATTTATCCGATTGCCAAACCCTTCCTTCACCTCTGACAAGACGTGTATTAATCACAACTTGTGAATGTGTGGAATGCCAGGCCTTCAGCGTGGTTCAGTACCACGTTAAACTGTAGGTCCTCCATTTCATCTCACAATCACCCTACCATTACACATTAGCATAAGTGTGTACAACCCGAATGGGTAGTAAGACGTGGTGCTAATAATAATAATAATAATAATAATAATAATAATAATAATAATAATAATATACCATGTGGCCACTGAATTACATCATAGCGTGTCTGAGGAAAGGTAAAAATTGACTTAATGAAAATTCTCATTATAATACAAACTTTCTTTACTTTCTTTACAGCAAACATGTCAATAACATCTTTGAAGTCAGTTTCGTGAAGAATATCACTTCCCATGTTGAGTAAGGAAAGGAATGTTAAATTATCTTAGGTCATGACTATACAAAGCCGTTTTATTTTCAACTTCATTTTTGAAAATGACCTTTCTCCACTACATTTTGACACCATAAGTGATAAATATATTCTTAAAAGCATGTAAACATGGGAAAATGTTGCTCTTAAATGTTGTTCATTGAGTATTTTTTCAAAGAAAATTTACTTTGAAAGAATCTTTGTAGTTTTTTTCATGTCCACCACTAGTTCTGCAAATTGAATTAGTTCATTCTTTATGGATGGTTTGAGATCATTTATGTAACTGATGAATCTGTGGACATTTCAACTCGTGGTTTTGGTAGGATACAAGGGTGAAGACAGCATTCTGAAAGAATTTATCTTCTGTAGTGCTCTGTCAACTACCACTACAAGAGAATACATATTTACTATGGTGAAGAATTTCAAGAAACATGACCTTGACTGATTTAACTGTTTGGCTGTGTGCACTGATGGAGTTCCATCATTGATTGGAAGCCATGTTGGATTTATTTGCATTAAGGTGAAAACCCCGACTTCATAATAATTCATTGTTTATTGCTTATGGAAAACTTGGCTTCTCAACATTTGCAACCAGAGCTCTATGTCACTATAAATTATGCCATCCAAATTGTGAATTTCGTCAAGGCCAAAGATTTGAGCTTATGCATTTTCCATCAAATGTGTGAAGAAATGGGATCACATCACCAGGACTTATTGTTTCACTCTGATTTTCATTGAATCTCTTGAGGGAAGATTCTTGCACTGCTTATTGAACTAAAAAAGGAACATGAAATTTCTCTGGGAGAAGAAATTCCTATTGACTGACTGCTTCAAAGATGTTGCTTGGCTAGCAAAACAAGCTTATTTGTTTGACATCTTCAGGCACATAAATGAAATAAATTCTGGTATGTGGAGACCAAATCAACTATGGTGGACATTGGTGAAAAAGTGGCTAAAAGAAAAACTGCCACCTTTCCTGAATTGAGTGCTATTCTGGAATGTGCATAAGAAATGTCACTCACTGACATTTGGACTGTTTTAAAAAGTCATATGAATAAGCTAGAGGAATAAATGAACAGGTATGTGCCAGAAAATGTTGACCTCCAGATGCACAGCTGTATAAGAATGTGTTTAATGTGAACATCAGTGCAATCAAAGAAGATATCCCAAAATTTCAAGAAGAACTTCTAGATCTCCAGGAAAATCAAGTGAAAAAACAATGTTTTGAATTTTGGATCCAGCTCAAGGACAAGCCCATCCTAGCTCAGGAAGCTAAAAAGGTTCTTATGCTTTTTCCAACAATATATCTTTGTGAACAAGAATTTTCAGGTCATGTGACAATCAAGACTAAAGAAAAAAAATTGTCTGGATCCTCAGCATGGTTTGCGTTGTGTCCTGTCCATAAACATAAAACCAAAATTCAAAGAGCTCACCTACAATATGAAGCAGCTTTATGATATTCATTGTAACACTTTTTGTCACATCAAAGTTTATAATGAAGTCAAATTTTCATGATAAATTATTAAATTATTAAATCATTTTCATTTTAAAAAGTCATTGAAATAATTTAAATTTCTTTATTAATATTCACCAATATAGAATATTTTTTCTAAGAAAACAACAACAAAATAAAAAGAATGAAACCTCATCATAGTATCAGTGGTGGATTTAAAAATTTTGCGCTCCTTGGCACAATTATAATATGCGACCCCACCCCCCTCACCCTCAATTTTTTTTCAAGGGTTTTAGTAGGTTTCGGAGTAAAGAGATCTTGGGGGGAAGGGGGGGGGTGCGGAAGTTAGTATTCAAGAAAAGATTTCAACAAAAGAAAATATGGCCTGTACATGCCCTACAGTAACTTAAGTTAACATTATGAAGAAGGGGAGACTGACGTCAGTTACAAAGTAATTGCAAAGTACAGTTATTTAAAAATAAATATTGTCGTTCTGACTTTAACTTTAACTATTTCGATAGCGTTGGTCAATAATTTTTAAACGTAATTATTAAAAACAAAATATTAAAATTAAAATAATGTTATCCAAAATGTACTGCCCCCTAAAGCCGCTGTCCCTAGTCTCGTGCCTAGTGGGCCTATAGTGTAAATCTGCTTCTGCATAGTAGCCACTGAATAAATTAATTTTGGTTGCCAACAAATATTCTATAAAAGGCACATTTAAACTAAAAGTTGAGCTTTATTACTTGTCTGATTGAATTCAATTATGTATTGGCCATTAAAATTAATTCAATTAAGTTAATTTAATAAACACTAATGGATAGTTGAAGCTACATATGTGGGCCTTTGGGTTGCCAGATCTGGAAAAGTTCGTATTTAGAGTTTCAATCAAAATAGTTTGGGAAACACTGCTTTAAATGGTATCTTCTAAATGTTCAAACAAAATCAAGTCGATTACTACTCATAATAGCTTCTAGAGTTATACAATTTTCAAAAATTTGTTGAAGGAGAACCACTTCAAATTTCTTCTGCGAGTATCCAAATTTCTAAAAAAAAAAAAATTGGGGAAGAATACTTCAAATGGTTTACAAATATATTTTAATTTTCAAAAGTTTAGAAGGAGGACCCCTCCAAATAGATTTTAAAGACATATAATTTTCAAACCTTTATCGGGGTGTGGAAGGGTTGGAAGACATGTCAATAATTACTTTTTTTGCCTGGTAGCCTTAGATAATATCTGTAATAGAACGTTTAAACTATTGTTTTTCTTCTTGTGAGGGTTTGTGGGGGCCCGGGCCAATCGCCCTGATCCCCCCTCTCCTTTCATTAAATCTGGTACTGGATACTACAACAATTTAGCTTGATAAAATAAAATAATCATTGTTTAGCCTATTCTATATATGTCCTACCTGTTTTTGGGCAGCGTAATTGAATGTTGTAATAGATATATAGGTGCACACCAACATTACAGCTCCGACACAACTTATTCCAATAGCAAACCTCACTATCGCATCTACGAACTCCTGGACCACCTCTGGTGGTATAATGGCAGATTCATTCATGCTTGCTATTCCGGCATAAGTGCCAAAGTCGACCATACTTCCTGTAAGGTCTCCATATAATAATGAGTTTGCTGGAGTGCACAATCCACATGCGATACCAGAGATTAAGCCAATAAAGAGAATAAACTTTTCAGATGCTGTTGAAAATCTAAACTGAAAATAAAGTATAAAATTATTTGAAAGTCATCTGTTTTATCTAGTTTATTACAGTTTAGTCAAAAGAAGGGTGTATTTATTAATATATATAAAAATCATTATAATAAGTAAGAACATATCTTTATATTTAATTAATACATTTATAACCAACCAGAATTAATCTCTAAAACAGCAATGGAAATTTAACTTATGAGAAATAGTATTCTATAATTATGATTTTTTTTACAGGATTAATTATAGCTACCCTTTAAATATTTGAAATGGACATTTTTCAACTGAGTTTAGAAGCTAGTGTAATTTTAATGTGATTAATTGTTCGTGTTGGTATAGCACTAAGGGACTCTTGGGTAAATGTTTTTTATAATAATTTTTATTATTATGAGAGCATTCGGTGAGCTTAAGTGTGGGGGCATGGTATTACTTGTGTCAATTGTTCATTGTGTGTGCTGGGATTACGAATGTTCATAATGATTGGAAGAATGCGGTAACTGATCCTCCATGAAATTTCTAGGATAGAGAAGGATCTGTTTGAACTGATTTATCCATAACTGTACAAATATTTTCCATAACTCAACTTTCTTAGAGTAATCAGAATAAATAAAACAATTTTGTATTCCATACATACCAATTTAAAGAATGCAACTGGTGGAGAGCTATCATCAGACGAATCTTCTTTTTTTGGTTTAGTAAGTTTAGTAAACTCTCTAGATAAAACAAAATGTATCAACATATGAACCACACAAACATAATTTCTTTATTTAATAAAGCCTACAAATGCAAAAATATTAATTTTATCTAGGTACTAAATCTTTGCATTAAAAATAATTGAGGTGTGAAAGTGTCCACAAGTTAAAGTGATGAAGTAAAAGTGTACACATGAAAGATAAACATTCTACCAAATGGTAATGATCAAGTAGTTTGAACCATATATTGAACAAAACAATTAGATTATTTTTAGCAAACACATCTTTTGACAATTTTCATAGACGTGTGTGTTTTATCATAGGCGTGTGCAGGGTGTTGTTGATGGGGTTTCCTGTTGGAAGACAAAGATGGGGGGATCAACGCACGCCCCTCCCTACTTCCTCTCCCCAATCTGTTTGATTTTTTTAAATCAATTATAAATTAAAGATAAGAAAGAATCAATGTTTTATTGTATGATATTATTCTTTGAAAAACATACATTATTGATTACCTACAATGTCATACGCCGGCTAAAGAGTATACTTTTTTTAAGCTTGTCAATAATGTCATCCACATCTGTGTCTAAAACCAACCTTTGTTCAATGAATGAGACCATGAGGTGTTTTGGCAGGATCTAAAGCCTACACTAACCAATACCCTTGGAATATCCATTGATGCAATTTCTAAAAAAAAGTTAGGCACTACATTCTTTTGTCACTCCAACATTTCCTCTTTTTTTTTTATGGCTGGTGGGCACTCACACTGTGCATGCCTATGTGTTCTATTCTACCATTTTTCTTAGATTAACACTTGGCACCTCTGACATCTTCACTTTTCGTTTATTTATTACTAATTTAGAAGCACTAATAAAATGCCAAACATTATATTTTTAACAATCTAAAAATGAAATGGTAAACTAATTTTAAAGTAATATTTTCCAAGATTTCGCTTAAAAATTACACAGCATATAAAAATGTATTATTTAAGTTTATGTCATACAAGGGTGTCTTAGAGACTTACATACCTTTCTCACATATTTGGTAGTGAAAAGTATTAAAAATAATTATATTAAATCATAGAACTTAATATCAATTGTGACTCATAAAATTATGTCATTTTTCTTTTGGTCACCATCACATCACATTTACCTAATTATAAGCCAATAATATTGACCAATCATCACACAAATAAAAAGGCCACATTTTTTAAATTTAAAGAGGTTACACCAATTAATTAAATCACGGTTTCAAACATGATATATTATGTTTCCCATGGAATTCCCATTTTAAATACAATTTGGGGGAAAACATTATTTACAAACGGTTTTATATAAATAATATACTATATACCGGTACTAGCGCAGTATTTAACTTGAGCATAATTATTTTAAAAACTTATCTTTGTTAATTTCTCTAGGTTTAGTATGGTAGGCCTATTATTTTAATTTTTGTTCATATCCATAAGCATCTACAAATATAGATATCAATAAATACCAACTATGAGAAAACAAAACTATTTAGGTGATAGAGACGTGCATATTTTAAGTATGAAGGCCACAGCTAAAAAAAAGGGGAAAAGTCATTTTTTACACATTTTTAAGAAGGGCGGCAACTTTAATACCTAAAATCACGCTAACCATAATATAAAGTGCATCAGGCAGGCCTCATTTTGTCTAACATCTGGCAGCAAGAGATACTTTGAGCTAAAAAATGGACTTTCCCCCTTTTCCCTTGTATCATTGATAATAGATGATTTCCTCTTTAAGGTACTTTGTGTGTTTATGAGGAAAAAAAAAGACGATAAGCTGATTTTGCAAATTAACCTACCAACATTTTTAGAAATTCTAATAACAGTTTTTTCCTCACTTAAAAATATGACAAAAGTCTTATTATATTTTTGCTTAAGAATACTATAGCTTTACTAAATAATCAGCCAAATATTTATGAACTAATAAAATAAGATTCACATAAAATGGCTGTGTAAATTTACAGTGAAACATATTTTGACACTCACGGCTCCAATGGACTCCCTTTTTTCTGTGGAGTGATAACTTCATCTTCATCCAGTGACCTTACACGGGTGACCATAACCCCATTTGAAGAGCCATTTTCCTTTGGAGGTTTCATTTTTGATTCCTAAAAGCTATTACAAATAACCATCTATGACCAGTTATTCAACATAGCACAACAAAGTAAAGAATCATTTTTCATTAAATTGCAGAAACTAAAATTTGTTACTCTTGAAGTCAATTTTAGTTTGAATAGTCACATATAAAATTATATGTTATTCAACTTTGTCTAAAAAAAATAAGTCTATTGGTGGCTATCTAAAATGCTACATTTCAATTTTTCTTTGCTTAAAAAAAACATCAATTTTATAAATCATAAAAATAAACCCAACCGGCTTATTAGTGTTTCTCACATGGTGGGTTTTAAACTAGTTTTGTTTTTATGGGCATACAAAGAATGATGGGCATGGTAGTGGATGGACGGAGGGCATGGGGCGGAGTTGGTGGAACTAGAGGCAATCTCGGCTGAATTCAGCGACAAAGATCAAATTTAAAGGGTTACTTCAGTTTATTTATAGGTAGGTAACTCTAACATTTTTGAAATAAAATATTTAATTAAAACTTTTCACTAAATATTAAATATTACATAATTTAAAAACATTTCAGACAGTCAAAATATCTCTGTTAAATACATTTATAGATAGGTATCATACTAAACATTAGGATACACCATTTATTCACTTCAGTAGGTAGTGCTTGTTTCAATCAGAGATGTTTTAATGACATGTTTCTATTTTCAGGGATATTAATTGTCCTAATAATTATTTTTTATCGTCCCCCTTATAGACAAGTGAAATTCAACCAAACTTGGAACAAGTAATTTTAGAAGAAATTTATTTTTTCACAAGGTTAATTCTCTTAATTAACTCCTAATTTTTATGTTTCTAACTTTATATTCATCATACACAAATATAATATTAATATTCATAAATACCTAATTTAAAAAAAATCAGCAAACTGTTTGACTCCAAATCAATGCACATACAACATCCCCAAAATATTTTTAAGTGCTTGTTTTAAGTATTAAAAACTGAATATTGGCTATAAAACTGCCTAAACTACCAATAAATCAAAACTTGATTTGATTGAAAATATTTATAAATAAAAATAATGGTTGTTTGTTCTATAGTTTAGTGCCTCTACCAGGGCTCATACTTGGTCCCTAAAGTCCCTTAATTGAAAAAATCCATAAACATCCCTTTTTTTTAACCCTAAATCTCTTAAGTCCCTTTTAATAAATATTTAATTTTTTGTATATTCAATTCAAGTAAGCTTGTATGATTTTCAGTATAATTTGATGTTTTAAAAAAAAATTTCAACCTTTGGTCTCATGGGAATTGTTGACGAAGGCATTGAAACATTTTGGAAATAAGTTTTTGAAATAAATAATGTCATGAGTGACACAAAATACAAGGCACCAACAAAAGTAGTTAAAGCCTGTCTTTCATTATCACATGGTAATGGCGATGTTGAGTGAGGCATTTAACATTTGGACATGTGATTACATAGCAGACAGCTGATATGAAAGAAAAAGCTTTGAATGCATGATTGGATGTCCTAGACACCTTGAAATTGTAACATGTAAACATTCCTGTACATTGCAAGGGAGATATAGTTAGGGAATGTAGGTAGACTACCCTCCCAGTCTTAAAAATAACCTGGGCCTGTTGTGTAACTACATCCTTGTAGGAATGTCCAGAGAAAGATGGAATTCCTTCATCGAGGTATGTTGGTGTGTGTGACCAGCAAACCTATGGTTAGACAAGTTGTCTCTTGGCATTTCACCAGGACTAGTATATGAGAGTGGGTGCTTTGTTCACCTTCACATATATTTGTAATGGATATATGTCAACAGCAGTTGGCCGGAAGCTTAAATCTTACATTTGTGTGATTCATGGAATAAAGTATTGAAAAAAAATTGATAAAATAAACTTATTTTCTGTTTAATACAAAAACCACTAAATGATCTATGAAAAATGCTTGTGCAAATAATAGATTATTTGTAAATTGCTAACACGCTAAAAACATTGTGTTACAAAGTCTTATGGCAATAAACCTGCTTGTGTTCCAATCACAAAAAATCTCATTGTCAATGGAAGAACTGAAAGAAATATAATCACTACTTAGAGGAAACCAAGCTAAGAGAAATGAGACTTAAAGAAGACAAGGAGAGAGAAAAAGAAAGGACAAAAGAAGAAACCTTAAAAGTAGAAAATGAAGATGGCTTTTGATTATATGAAGAAACATTTTGTTATGAAAATAAAAGAAGTCCAGAAAAAGAGTGCAGCTGACAAACTCCTTGAGTAAACATCATCATGTGTTACATCTGTGTTGAAAAGAAAAAGCTTTGAAGAATTTCATGAGCTCATTGATGGTCTATTGGGAGAAATAAAGTTTTAAAACTCAAAGAGAACAAAGCCAATAAAGAAACATAAATACAAACAAAGACATTGGGGGGAAAAAAAATCCTCTAGTAACTTAATTTTTTTAAAGAGGTCTGGTAAGAAAGAAAAGTAAAGTAGTAAAAGGACCAATTAACTGTTAAGCAAAGTTAAATGTGATGAGCAATATTTAAGGTGAATATTAAAAAGAAATAACCTGTGGTAGTGTAAAAGTATTCTGTATATTTCTTAGGCTTACCCCACCCAGGGTAAATCAAATAACATTATTTTTGGTTGTTTAATAATGCTAAGATAATCAATGAACTTAAAAGTTGAGCTAAAGTTAAAAGGCAACTAAAAATTGAATTTATGAGTTAATATGCCTTAAAAAGATCTAACCCTTTTTTTTTACCTCACTGGCTGACTGGTAAGGTTTTTGTACAAAATAAACAACTTTTGCTTGACTTTTTGTTGTTCCCATATTTTGGTTCATTTTTTTTCTTCCTGAAATTACCCTTAAGTCCCTAAAATAGACCTGAATATGGAATATGAGGCCTTCTCTACCGACAATCAATAGAGGCCTATGTATTTTCCAAACTTTATCTTGTACAATTGAATCTTCTAATTATTTGACTGTCAAAAACTACATGAAATCATAATTGCATGCATTTGCAGATGAAACACATTTTTGTATTAGTAAAATTATGGCACCAAAATACTAAACTTACAGCAGAGAATCTACTAGATGCCATATTTTATCCAGTTACATACCTGTAAAGCTAAAAAAAAATAGAGATTAATATTATTTTAGAATATCTTTCAAAGTTATTTTCAAATAATTTTCAAATAATCATAACTTTCCACTTTGTAACACAATGGACTCATCACAACTAGCAAGATTATCAGGAAATTAACGGTTTATAACTGACAAAGAGGTTATATAAGTAAACAAATACTTATGTTGTGTAAGCTAAGAATCAATAGTGAAATACAAAGAAACTTGCAAAAATAGTTTTTTTCTTTGTGGAACGTAATACTTCTATCACGTAACCAACCAAAGTCTGCTGGAATGATTGATTAGACTATGTGATTAACCAGACATTGGCAGTGAGGATAATTTTATTTATGAGTGTGGTAGATAAGATTCTAATCAACTTTGAAATTATTTCATAGAAAAGTTTCCAACATAATAAAAGACAATTAAAGTGTCATAAAATTTATTATGAGTTGTATAAACTGTCCAAAAGATGAGGACAAGTAAAATAATTTAACTATAATGTGAAGGCGCAAAATCTTTATGTTTCTGATGATTGTGTCCGATTCCAACAAAATAGAATATCCAAAAAAAGATAGAGAAGCTACTTCTATATCACAGAGCAACATAATATGAATGTTGAAAAGCGATAATAATTAATCAGGGAGATTATAAACCAATTTTCTGACACCTTAGCTAAGTGAGTAGTATGTCTCCCTACTGAGCTAAGGGTCCCGAGTTTGATTCCCGCCATGGGCGAAAAATGTTCATTGGTGAAAATATGGGGTTACCCTTTACATTGATAAATTAACGGCTGGGGACTGAATGCTGTGATAGATTTTAAGGCATATGAAGTGATGACAGGCCTAGACAGCAGGTACTGTAAAAATATATGACTTGATTAAAAAACTGACCAGGCCATAGGCAGGAAACAGTAATGGATGTAAATTCATAAACCAATCATTCTTTCAATAAGGATCAACTGGGAGCACAGTATTCTCCCTACTTTTTAAAAATGTACTTCAACCCCACCTCTATTTAGGTTAAGCTCCTAAAGGGACGCAAAGTAGCCTTAGTTGGTATTCCGTTAAGACTGATATAATATTAATAAATCAAAGCAGTTGCGTTTATTTTTTAAATAAAATCACATAGATATTTATATTAATTTTTAGATATTTAAAAACTTGCTTTGGAGGCCATGTGGTCTAATGTACTACTCTCAATGTAGACTAGACTGCCATTGACTTGGAAATCCACGGTTCGAATCTCGTTTGGGTACATTAAAGGGGGGGGGGGGGGGTTTCCTACATTGTTTTCCACTCTCCTCCACACGAATGGGGTTACACTTAAAATAATATAACCTGAATGGCTAATTGGGTGGTGCTGAAAAAAACTATCTAAATATTTATTAACATACATTAAAGTCTTTGAGTAAATCAATTTGGGGAAAATAATGATAATAAAGTATTGCAGGCAGCAAAGTTTACCATGTTCTATAGGATGGGAAACTTACTGCAAACCCTAAACTGGGAAACATCAGTTCTAAGCATTTTCTTTTAACTTTGTGCAGCAATATAATTTCTTGGGTTACAAAACCCATACTTGCATTTTCTGTATTTTCTGAAATTTTATGCTATTGACATGCTGCCTCATTACATACACTTTCACTATGGAGACAGATTTGATAGCTATTTCAGCATTTTAAGCTCAATACTTACAAAACCCTAAATGACCAACTTAGCGATGTAGGTTCAATACAAGTACAAGGCCAGGCCAACATTTTGGGTGAGGGGGAGGAGGTTCCATAAGCAAATAAAATATTTTGACAATTAAATGCCTCTAGAAGCTATCTGGAGTTTATTTTTTATGTTAACCAAGGGTAGGGATTTAAGTGTTAAGCCTTGGTTAACGAAACTTAGATAGCATTTTCTCCCTCCAAGGACGAAAGTTTACATTGAGCACTTCATAAATAAAGGTATAAGCTCGTGGCATAATTAGGGAGGAAGGCACATTGCCCTTGAAAAGAATTCCCCCCCTCCCCCTCTAATTATCATTTTATTCGTCTTATATCTTTTTGAATGTGATATGATTATAAACAAACTCCAAATTGTTTCCAAGCGAATCAATATTTAAAAAAAAAACTGCGAGAAGACCACTTTAAATAGATTCTATAGGAGTATGCGAAGGCATCCAATTGTCAAACGCTTACCAAAGAAGGGCTCATGAACTCTTTAGGCCTGGAGGAGATATACAAGTTCCTCAAAACCCCTCTTTGGTAACTAACCCTTTTCCCTTTACACAAATAAAATTCCACTGTCACTGACCCAACCAAGACAATTTTAAAGATTATTTTGTCTTTCTCTAATAAAAAACTGTGCTTGGAGAAAAGGTTGAGTCACCCCAGCCTATATAGGCCAATATTATATTAAAATAAAGGTATCTCCTACTTGACCACTAAAATACAAATGTATCATTGTATGTATTGTTCGTTTACTAGACTTCACAGTGTTAACTTATAAAACGAAATTTAGCATTCGGAATAAGTATACCACTTCCACCTATACAATAACTAATGGATTAATAACATTGTATACACTGCACACAAACTAGCAAAACTAAAAGCATTCTCACACCACAGAATTTATAATGTGCATTATCTTTTTATATTTTCGCAAACTGAGGACAGTTTGAGACTGATAGCTGGACCCCCTCCACCTGTCCCTCAGTGTCATTTTATCCTATCTCTTACACTCTTATACTTCTTACTTTGCAGGCTTATTGGCAATGTGTTATTGCAACTATCATTTGAATAGTTTTTAGTTTAAAGGTGTTATTGTATCCTAATCTAAGAGACTTAACAGCTCTCACATTTCTCCCCAAACTCACTAATACTTCATATTTCCTTTGTCAATATTGTGTCTTAGTCTTCTCATAATTGTTGAATGATTAATGAACAAAATCACAACTCTTTTTTGTTTTTAATTTACTTAAACATTAGAATAGTGACAACAACCTAACTTGTATTTTCTTCTTTTATTTGAACCATAAATAAGGTAGTTTTTCGACAACTTTTAGGGAGAAGGTTTGAGCCATCAACCCACTTCTACCTACGGCCTTGGTTGAATATTTTTCTTTGTGGCATGACAGAATGTAAATTTTGTACGGTCCTATATTCATAGGAAAGGCCTTATCTGACAGATAAAATAGTTAATAAATCTACTTTCATGTATTCATACACCAGATCATGTAATATTTATCTATCATTTTTGATAAATAATAAATACCTACCTGCATAGACTAATATAAATAATATATAATGTTATCAATTTTGGCCAAAAAAGGTGTTTGTAAATTATAAAAAAAACTTTTTGTAAATATAGGACTGTACCATAATGAATATATTAGTATCAAAAAACACTAGCACCTTATCATTAAGGTGTGGGTGTAGGTGACGTGAGAAAAGGACAGTGATTTTGCCGTTTTCATAGCAAAATTATTTTTTTTGGCCAAAATGAATCAAATATTTCTCTAGTAGAAACATAGAGTTTAATTTTCTTCTAATGGTGACCTCAATAGTTCTTGAACATCTATCAAGGCTAGCCAAGTGGTTTTCCAAATGGGGAGGCAGATTGGGGTCTCAACTTCCAGGGATTTGGCGCCCCCCACCCCACCCTCCTCAAGAGAAAATTTCAAGAATTTAATCTTGTGGGAGGAAATTTTAGTGTATCTGAACACAATTCTGAGCTAATCATGTTTCAAGAGCCAAATTTTGCAAAAAAAATTATGAAATATGAATAGCAAAAAATAAAATGTAGTTGTTGTGGAGTCCACTGAAAATAAACCTATTTTTCTTAAGTTTATTGAACAAGACAAAATGAAAAGAAAGCTATTGAAGAGTGAATTGGAGGAAATCTTCATTTGATAATTTGTATTTCTCTTAACTTAAATATCGATGACTCAAAGTCGCTAGTACCAAATAGCAGCCAATCCTAAATACA
The DNA here is from genome assembly GCA_039000515.1 of Timema cristinae. NCBI lineage: Eukaryota > Metazoa > Arthropoda > Insecta > Phasmatodea > Timematidae > Timema > Timema cristinae. Next base: position 42,710,438 of record JBCFYV010000003.1, on the reverse strand, counting down.
CAATTTTATTTTTTTCATAAAAATTAACAAAAAATGTAAAGATTGCATCTCTGGGATGCCATGAGGATACCCTAGAATTTAATGACTTTTTATTTTGATTTAAAAAGTTTCCCATCAAATACTAACATGCTCATGTAGATATTCAAGAACTGTTGATTTCACCATGTGAATAAAATTAAGGTCTATGTTTCTACTGGAGCAATATTTGATTAATTTTTGCTAATAAAATGTTTTGCTATAAAAACTGCAAAGACACCCTTTTTCTCATTCTCTACACTCCCACCTTAATAACATTGCCTAATTTAGAGTAACCTCCATCAGGCTTAGAATGCTTTCACTATTTAAAACACAACAGATACAAAACATGATTTAGAAATTGCACCCCCAAAGGGTTTAGGACCTACACAAATATTTGTTTGATTAAAATATTTCAAAGTTTTTCCTACTTTATTAAAAGTAGTATTAAATAATATATTAAATTCACTAATGTCAACCTACCTTTGAAATGTATAAAGATTTAAAAAAATGTTAATGAAGAAATATGTGTTAAACACAAAACACATGAAATGTATTGAGTCATGGGTGTTGCAAAGTCTTCACTATGAGCACTAAATATGAACACAGTGTTAAAAGAATTGAGACCCCTTGTTCAGATAAGAGAATATCCAGATAACACTTTCATATCAATATACTTGTCAATCTATTGACAATGGTATAAAAAATTCCAAATTAACTCTCCTTCAAATCCACTATCAGCATAACCTTGTGTCATACCATGGAGTAAAAATTAAAGGCAGCCTTTCAGCAAATTTCACAACAGTGAGTATATGATTATTTAATATATGGCTATTTATTTAGTGATATATTTTAATCCAAGGTCATTACTGACCTGGTTTAAAGGATAGGGTTAAGGCACTAAGTGTAACTTTACTTTACATCCATAACTGTTTACAGCCTGTGGCCTGGGTCAGTTTTTTATTCAAGCCACATATTTTTCACTACCAGCTTGCTGGGCCTGTTGTAGCTTCAAATGCCTTATAATCTAATTTAAGACTAGTACTACCCGCTTCGGCTGCCGCGTACCCTTGCAGCAGACTAGACTGCTGATGACGGGGAAATCGAGATTTGAATCTTGGTTGGGTGTACTGAGGGTGGTTTTTCCAAACTGGTTTTCCACTCTTCCTCACCTCCTCTGAATATTACCTAAAGTAAACCCACATTTCACCAATGATACATTTTTTGGCCATGCCGAGAATCAAACCCGGGACCTTTAGTTTAGTAGACAGATACGCTACCGATTGAGCTAGGGTGCCAGACTCTTAAGTATAACTATATGAACTAAACCTTTATTACCAAGAGGGACGATATAAATGTAACCTCTTTGCCACCTGTCAAGATTTAACCTTGGCCTCTTGGTTCTGAGGTAGACACACTATCCGTGCAGTCAACCATATCAACGTATATCAGATCACATATTTTGTTCTGATAAATATATGAAAACACCAGTTATTAAATTTTCAATAAGAATAAAAATTTACCAGTTTCTAAGTAGTTTATGTTGGGCATTCAAAACCATTTGCAATTTTCACTCTACACCCATAAGTATATAGATATAGATATTAGTCTCAACTTATATTGCTTGCCATTGGCAGGGAGATAAGGGTTTAAGTTTAAGTTAATATTGTTTGAATGACTTTACTCTGCTTAAATAAGCTTTGAAAGTGCAAGAAATCTAGATTCTTCGAGTTCAATTGGTAAATTTGCACACACACAAAAGCTAGAAAATCAGATGTTAAATAAAAATGAGAATGTTTATTACACAATTCTAAAATGTTCTCTTTTTTTTTGTATTAAAATTGTTATAGTATTAAATGTAAACAATTAAAATATCATTAAAGTATCATTGTTTTCACACTTCTTAATTCTTTAATCTACTATGGAGGTCTTCAAAAATGTAAGTGGCACGAGCCTTCCATAAGTTCTTTGAAGGCCTGCTCATGATCTATTTAAGCTAGGGGATATCAGCCTGAAAAATATAGATTTCCTAGGTCACATGGGCTTCAAGATTTTTTCGACCCACCTTGGTTTGGGAACCCCCCATGAAAGTTTCTGGTCACCAAGTATTTCTGCACCTTTTGGGTTAGGCGATATCTGTTTGCAAAATTTCAGCTTCCTTTGCATTCTGTGCTTCGAGGTTCTTTCAACTTTGGTTTTTGTAAACCTGCACCGTCCCCATTTTGGGGTCACCTTGGGTATTTTTGGTCTGCAAGTATTCATGCAATTTTTTGTGTTGTGGGCTATCTACTTGCAAAATTTGGTCTTCATAGGTCTTCTGGGTCTCAAGATGTTTTCAACCCAGGTTTTTTGGTAACCCCCCCATTTTGGAGGCCCCCATGGAAATTTTTGATCAGCAAGTATTCCTAAATACTTTTGAAACAAGGGCTACAATCAGAATTTCAGCTTCCTAGGACTTCTGGGCATCTACATTTTTTTCAACATTAGTGTTTTTGGAAAAACCCCAATTTTGGAGGCCACTATGGAAATTTTCTTGAACCCTTTTGGATTAGGTGATACCTGCCATCAACATTTCTGGGCTTTGAAACTATTTTTTTTTTTAGCAAACTCCCTATTTTGTGAGTCTCCACAATAATTTTTCTGTCACCAACTAATCCTATGTATATAACTTCACAATTTCAATATCTTTCATTAAAACTATGCAGTGTGAATTATAAAAACTGAACACAACTGGATGCCGGTCGTGGTCAAACTCGGCATGCAGCCACTGCGAGGTATAATGCTGCACAAACCGCAATATTGACCGTCTGTCCGCGCTGGCATGTGCACGTCCATTAGATAGCATAGGTTACATCTGATCGTCGCAGTGGCCCCCCTCCCAACACTCGCCACCATGCCTGCCTTCATCACTGCACTGCATTGTGAAGTTATTTAAAACTTGCGAAGTGATTACTTAGAATAGCATTTTAGCTTTTTACTTTCTCTCAGCCCCTTGGAGAGAGAAGTATTATGATCACAAAAAAAAAATCAATCTCTAGTTTTTGATAAATGTTGAAGTGTCATGACCCCCTGAAACCGAAAAAGTGGTTTTCACGATGCCTTTTGTGTGTCTTTCTGTATCTCGGATTAGAGTCAAAACCAGTTTATTGAACGAGCTAAAACTTGGTATCCAGGGCTTATATAGGGTTCAATCAAAGTGTTTTTAGAGTTATATATCTAACCTTAAAATTAAGGGTAGTTTACTGAAGGGAAAAAATTATTTTCTCAAAATTTGCTCTAGCGATTTTGATTACATTTTGTTATCCAGGCATTGTTTAACATTATAAACACAATGGCATTTCTTATTTTCCCATAAAAATAGCTTTAAGGGTACCTTGCATAAACAAAATTTTTCTATTTTTTTCATATCACTGCAACTTTTTGAGATACAAAATAGCTCATCATTGTAAAGTTGTAGTAGTATTCGATATTAAACGCTTTAATTTGGAATTTATTTTTATAAAACCAAAGCCTCTGAGCTATAAACATATACATCATTTTTTATGGAACTCTTTGACAATTATTAAAATTGATCACTATGCTCGTTGGTGGACAGAGATGTTCTTTTTTTTACTGTGTATGTTATTTAATTTGTGTTCTTTGGTATAATTTTTTCTCCAACAATGTATGTTAATTATTTTGTCTCACAAATTTTATTAATTTTGTTGTAAATGTATGTATTTTAAGATGAAAATGAGAGAAAGTCCTAGCAGTTCACCATACAATTTATTGTTGAATTTTTAAGATTACTAAAAGGAATACAATTTAATCAAGGCAGCCAAAGCGATGATATTTGTGGAATTTAAAAACAAATTTAGATAATAAATAATTTGTTCAAATATATTTGTCCTGCAAATATAGATAACAGTAATGATTGGTAATCTAGATACCATTTCAATGTATCTATTTTATAGTACTCCTATCAAAAATTATTGAGATTAATAACAATTCTATATAAAAAAAAAAGCTTACACGATGTTATTACTGTTTCATTAGCAAAACTATTATACTTTACATCAAGCTCAATGAATTCTTGATATGTATGTAGGAAAGATAATGATGATAACAACAGACTTATGAGGTGACCTGGTGGTCTAGAGGTACGGTGTCAGACTTCTATGCTGGCGGCCGAGGTTCGATCCTCGGTCCCGGCACAGATTTATCTGATTTCCAAACCCTTCCTACACCTCTGACAAGACATCTTGTGAATGTGTGGAATGCCAGGTCGCCACTGTGGTTCGGATTCCACGTTAAACTGTAGGTCCTTCATTTCATTTCACAATCACCCTACCACTACACATTAGCATAAGTGCATATAACCTGAACGGGTAGTAAGACGCGGTGCTAATAATAACAGACTTATGGCATTTTATTTTTATACAAACAGCATATGAGAAAACTTCTCCATTGAAAAAGTTATTGATATAATTATAATTTTGGATTGTCAGTCACAAAATATACTTTAATAAGTTTTGTAAAAGAAAAAAAGCCTCCTCTTTTAGTTTAAAAAATAAATTTTAGGGTTCAATTTTATAAGAACTACTTGCATCATTATAAATTACCAACATTTTCTTCACAGCTTTAATTCACCTTGAGAAACGGAATTACAGTAATAGTTTGATAATTTTATGGTTTTAAAATAAGTCCATCATTTACATAGTTGATAGTGCTCTAGTTGAGGCTCAATCCCAAACAGTTGCAATGTTTTGTTTCCTTCCATTGTTTTTTTTTAACCATTCTCTCTCTAAGTTGATTGTTGCATGTCTTAAAATTCATTCTCATCCTGCTCCTTAGTTTATATAGTTTAAGTCATCATTCTTAACCAATATCACACATTCACTAGAGTGTAATTAAAACTATAACATCATTATTATTATTATTATTATTTCTCACCACGTCTTACTACCCGTTCGAGTTATACACACTTACACTATTATTGTGAGATGAAATGGAGGACCTACAGTTTAACGTGGGATCCGAACCACGGTGGAGGCCTGGCATTCCTCACATCCACAAGTTGTGGTTAATACACGTCTTGTCAGAGGTGAAGGAAGGGTTTGGCAATCAGATAAATCTGTGCCGATACCGAGGATTGAACTTTGGCCCCCCAGCACAAAGGTCTGACATTTTACCCCTATATCACCAGATCACCAACTAGTATATTAAGTTTGAATTAATTTGCCTTGTTTTTGTTAAATGTTAATAATATTAGATATACACAAATGTTAACATTAGCAAGTGTAATTGTTTTGTTTGGAAGCATTTTTAGTTGAAACATTTTATTTTATTCATGGGATTTATTTACCTCGTCTGCATCAAGAAATTACATGAAAATTTGATTAAATACCTTTTCTTACAAAGTAACTAATAAAGACTGTAAACTGCACATCACTAAATCTAAGTGAAATTTATTTATGGTTCAAATCTGTACTCATATGAATAAAAAACATCACATATTATTTGCACACAACTTTATTAATATATGACTTGGCTCTAACATCATTTGGATACAGTGAAGATAGTTTTCAGCAGTGTGATTTTTATCAGAGAGTTGAATCAAATATTTATCGGTCTTGTTCTTATTCCGGTTCTCAAAACAAATATTTTAAGATTTTAAATAGAGAGAAATAAAAGTTCCCTTTCTTTTTAGTTCTTAATTAGGTTTCAGGTCTTTCAAATTCATATTTTTCTAACTCTACAAGCATTATAAAATTTGTAAACAGATTAAAATATCAAATATAATTCTCAAAAAATATAAGCTACTTAACAAAATAAAACATGAAAAGATTGTATATCATTTTGATTGCCACAAGAGTACAACTCATAATGTTAATAAAAGGAGACATGATCTTTTAAAATAACTAAATTTTATTTTCAAATAAATATATCTTAAATCACTTTTTTCAATGCTTATTTCTAATTGAAAAAAAATTATTAATTGTATAGTTCTGGTTTGATCCAGTCAACCATTTAATTACCATGTTGGTAACATAATAAAATAGTATATTGTTTGAAAAATTTAAACAAATCATATAATTTTTTCTCTCAATTATGTCTATGTACTAAAACATAATTATAGGTTTAGCTAATAGGTTATCAAAATAATATAATGAGTCTGGGCTTCAGATCTCTATGCATGAAAAAGTGACAAAATATGCATGCAATTATACATTAATTTAATACAAGGCTCACAATTAGAGTGGTATTATAAAAATTATAAGTTAAAATGATTACTTACTGACAACAGATTCTAGTAGGCAATAAATTTAAATAAAAACAGTTAAAAATCACACACATTTCTTTAATTAATTAAATATCATCAAAAATAGACCTCGGGTAAAAAGGTGTTTCATACAAAAGTTACCTTTTTTGTTCGTAGAATACAATTTTGTGATAGAAAGTACAGTGTCCCAATTGAAGAACAATAGTTTAACTTGAGATGGATGACCTTGAAAGTGTCCACTAAATAAAAAATAAACTATGTAATTTTGTCCGCGTCTCAAAACCAAGCAAATTTGTATGAAACATTTTTTTCTCAAATGTATTATTTTTAAAGATATTTTGTTGTGCCAACTTAAAAAAAAACACCATGTATTAACTATTTCAACTACATTCTCTAAGCTGAATTGAGGTTCGAATAGTTTTTGTAAGTAGTTACAGTGTTGAAAAAATATTAAATTGTGCTTATTTATATAACTTTATTGACTAAAACAACTTGGAAAATGTTTTATTGCACAATTATTTGTAATAATTCATTTTATTCTGATAAATAAAGTTACTTTCACAACTTAAATTAAATTCAGATTGTTTCCATATAAATATTAATTTGTAATGAAAATAACAGCTCAGAATGGCAACAAGTGTCCACAAATTCACTATGTTAGCTATCAATATTTTTATTGGCAAATCTTTGTGTTTTTCAAAACCAGAATTTTTTTCAAAGCAAAGTCAAAGTGTTGAAGCTTTGCAAACTCATACTGTACAGTAATTTTAATGTATTATTATTAGCACCACATCTTATTACCCTTTCGGGTTATATGCACTTAGGCTAATGTGTAATGGTAGGGTGATTTTGAGATGAAATGGAGGACCTACAGTTTAATGTGGAATCCAAACCATGGTGGAGGCCTGGCATTCCTCACATTCACAAGTTGTGATTAATACACGTCTTGTCAGAGGTGAAGGAAGGGTTTGGCAATCAGATAAATCTGTGCCGGGACCAAGGATTGAACCCCGGACCCCCAGTACAGAAGTCCGACACCTTACCCCTAGACCACCAGGTCACCTAGTTCTAATGTAGCACTACAATTTCCACGAATACATATTTATTTAAATACATATATGTATACATAGCCTATATAATATAATCAAAGGAAAAATTTAACCAAATGGTTATTTTAAATTAAACATTGAAAATAAGATAGAAGGGCAAGGCCTAAATACTTACCAGAAAACTGTAGGCCTCAAAAGTTCACAATTAAAAACACAACAGAACACATAATTATGAAATTTTCAGGGTGCATTAGTATCCTTCTCTAGCAGAAGAGAGTAAAACACCAAACACCTTCTATATAATACAATATAATTTTAAATATTGGCTTTAGATATACACACAATAACACAAACTGGATATTGTTCAATCAAAGCTATAACCATGTGAATGGTCCGTTAATCTGTTTTTATTTCTTTGCTATTAGATTAACCAGTTCAGCATTAGAAGAAGTTGCACAATCACTGTTTATTTCCACTCTACCCTCACCTGCCTATAGTTCATATCCATGAACAACAAAGGTAAGTTCCTTCTATATAATACAATATAATTTTAAATATTGGCTTTAGATATACACACAATAACACAAACTGGATATTGTTCAATCAAAGCTATAACCATGTGAATGGTCCGTTAATCTGTTTTTATTTCTTTGCTATTAGATTAACCAGTTCAGCATTAGAAGAAGTTGCACAATCACTGTTTATTTCCACTCTACCCTCACCTGCCTATAGTTCATATCCATGAACAACAAAGGTAAGTTCCTTCTATATAATACAATATAATTTTAAATATTGGCTTTAGATATACACACAATAACACAAACTGGATATTGTTCAATCAAAGCTATAACCATGTGAATGGTCCGTTAATCTGTTTTTATTTCTTTGCTATTAGATTAACCAGTTCAGCATTAGAAGAAGTTGCACAATCACTGTTTATTTCCACTCTACCCTCACCTGCCTATAGTTCATATCCATGAACAACAAAGGTAAGTTGGGGTTCGAATGTCGGCTAGGTATACCAAGGCAATTTTTCATAAATTATTTTCCACACTTCAATGCAATCACCCATGTACTTCTTCCAAATTTTACCTTACTCAGCCCACCCTGTTAGGGTATATATTTGGATATCCCAGATAGATGGCAATGTGCAGCGCATGTGAAAAATATTCTAGCATATTAAGAAAAGATTACAATTTTCTACAAACTTCTTAAACAGTTTTTTTGTTTGTTCAGACAGTTAACTTTATTGAGACCTCTCGCCTATAATGAACATATAAAATGTACTTATAACCATCCTTTTTTAAAAAATTCCTTAACCGCTTGGCTTATTTTAGTTTTGCATTCCTGAGTATCGTTAATCACTTGAAATGATTCTATATTAAAGTTTGCTAAATCTGGAGGTATGTCTCTACTTCTTGTGATTGGGCCCATTATCATGAAGATTATAGACGTAATTACCTTAGGTGCAACAGTTTCTATCTCTTCTTGAAATTTCTCAAAAGAAAAGGGTGTTACATCAACTCCCAATTCCTCAAGCCAATCTATGAAGTTTTTATGGTAAATTCGAATCAAATTAGCATAGTGGTCAACAACCACTCCCGCTTCAGTGCTAGTATATAAAAAGAACACAAAATCTCTAATTGGAGAATCATAGCAGATGGATTGAAAGTCAATTATTTTATAATCTACAGGACTGTTTACTTCACCTGATGAATCATATTTAAACATCATATTGTTTGTCCAAAAATCATTATGAGAAATGGTAGCAAAGGGTTCTTTGGGTTTTGTTTTATTTTCATTCATGTCTTCACTCTTTATCATTGCTTTCAATTTATCTATGTGCTTCAAACAGTCTGGAATATCTTCCAATTGTTTAATATGTGATTCTATCATTTTATCAAATCCTTTTTTCATTTCATCATTGGGCTTGGGTCGAGCATTTTCACACACCTTCATAATGACTTCCTTGAAGACAGAAGGTTTTTTAATCTTGATAGCAATGGAAGTAGCATGGAACTTTGCTAATCGTGACACAACCATTTCAGAGTGTTCTAAGTCCACACCAGTGATGCGATCGCCACAGCGATACCCAAGAGGTGTTAGGTTTTCTATAAGAATAGCAGCTCCTTCATCTGCAAGTTGGCCAACATCTTCATTACGACTTACTCTAGCACCATAACAATGAGGGAAAATATCCAAGTAATCCTTTTTTGAAATATTGTTTTCTCTTTGTATTTCTTGAAACTCTTTAGACACTTTTGTGTAAATATCTATCTCTGTGCGCACGGTAACACCACAGTTGAATATTTCTCTAAGGAATGGGGAGAGGGGAACCAGTTTAGCAACTAGATCCAGTTTCTTGTAGTCTGGGAGCAACGTCACTTCAACAGACAAGATGTTACTGCCGTAGTTCTCTCCTGGCTGAGTCAACTGTTTTGTAGCTATGCTGTCTACTCGAGTGTCTGGACCCAGCTTGGCACTCAGTAACTGCTCCAGGTCCCATTTGGTCAGTAGCTCTTCCGACTTGCCCCCAGAATGTTTGTTTTCTAAAGCATCTGCTCCTGGCATGGTGATCTATGTCCTATAACAGTCTAAAAACAAATATATTTTAAAACCTATTTTTGTGAAACATTTGATAACTGTATTTGTTAATCAATCTATTATTATATTTTTCTGTAAGCTCTATAGTTTCAAACATTTTTATTAGCAAAGCCATAATACCCTTGCATACACTTTCTAATACAGTTATAAATTTTAAATATAGCTCATTTCTATGAACAATTTATTATTTATTTGCATAACCATCTAAGTGAACATAGTAAAACCGGCACCAGACTGATATCCAAATATAAAGTGGGGCTTACACTCTTATGTTTTATTGGCATCAGTCGTTACTGCTCTGCCAACATGACAATTTAAACCTCTATTTGCATGAAAATTAGAGAGTTTGCATGATATGTTTTGCTTGTATGAATAATTCAGCACCATACGGCTAATTGTTGCACCAGCTGAACATGTGCAAAAGTTGTACTTGCATTCAGGCCCTATGCGAGGAAAGTGCAGGGGGTATACCGTACTTGAGCCTGAGGGTATAAAAGGGGCCTGGGAATTTCCTGGGATCTCAGAAAAGGTTTGCATACTATATTGAAGGCTAACATTCACATTTCCACTACTAGTAATATAGTTTGAGTATAATTTTTTCGTTCTTTTATATATAAAATTATAGATTATGTATCCTTATTATTTTTTTTTCATATTGGTTTAGTTAATTTTCTTAGACAGGAGTAATGGAAAATGGAAGTGGGCCCGAAAAAACTTTCTACCCCCTGATAAAATTCTTCTCACAGGCCCTGCATGGATTTATAGACCTCAATTGGTGTGCCAATCAGAACTTGCATAGAACAGGTACAGTGCATTTTTTAGAACAGTTGTGTATACATGTGGTGAACTCAACTATCCCTCAAGTAAATCTTTGCACGATATTCAAAAATGTGACCAAGCTTTTACTTGGATGACTGTTGGACTTGTATGGCTAATGGCACAAGCTAAACATGACTATGTTCACAGGCCTTTTTAACAGTTATTTTTGAGGAGCCAGAATTATAACTATGAGCTAAAAATAAATATTCTTAGGGTATTAATACATATATATTCCCTCTAAGATTTTAATTTAAGGGTGTCTACTGGGTCACGAAAGTCACGAAAAGGTCACTAATTGCAACAACAAAAAAGGTCACGAAAAATTCACGAATTTTTAATATTTCGGTCATAAAGTCACAAAAATAATTTTAGTTTGAATTTCCCGCACATCGTAACAACGCGAATGCTTCAAAGATAGCGCTATCCACCACACATGATGGCATGCGCCAGTCGGAAGTTGCCTGATTGTTTTGTTTGTGATTCCAACTACAAGGTTAACGTTCGTCATCTTGTATTACATTTTAATGTGGCGTGCTACTTGTATCGTGGGGTGTGTGAATGCATTATGCCGTGTGTGTGTCTACAAATAATGGTTTTCAAGTGAATGAATTGGAATTCAGGTTTTGTAGATGATACTGGAAAATACCATGACATTTTCTACACAAACCGTGCGTTCAACTGTGTTGTGGATCTGGATCAAGATGTTGGCGGCAATTATCAATTTTTTTACAGTTTCAGTGATCCGACTGCAATTTGAAGGCGGTGTTAAATGTATATTATAATTTCAAATTAACGTTGGCAGCAAATAGCAATCGTTTTCGCAGTGAATTATGGAGTATTTTTTATAATATATAAAATAATACTATTAGTGTTAATATTTGATCATTGACGTAATTCATTTAATTTTAAAGACCATTCATTCAAAACAGTTGAAATTTACCCATTTTTAAAATTATTTTTTAATCGTGTGTTGCGAAAAAAATTCATAATTATTTTGGGGGGCATTCAATGATTTTATGTGTGAAGTTTAGGCTAATCTGTTAAAAGATACCTGTTAAATGTTCGTTCAAAGAGTTTTGGCTGACTGTTGAAGAAAATAAATACTCAAAGTGGTAGCGCCCAGTTGAAGATCGCCAATATAAGGCTTATTGTACATTTTGTAAATCAAAATTTGATATAAGCCACAATGGGTTGAATGGAGTGAAAATTCATGGAAAAGGTAAGGAGCATTTGGAACTAACCTCTGCCCTACTCTAAGGTAAGCAAAAAATCTTCTGAAAAAGTTGGATGTAAACAGCCAGAACCAGCAAAAGAATTATTACCTTCCACAAGTAGGCCTACTTCTGAAAATGATGTATATTTGGTTTCAGCTTCATCTACATTAGTTGTTTCATTTACCTCATCTCTTGGAGGACCTTTAAGTAAATTTTGTGTAAATGATGATACCTTGAAAGCAGAAATTCTGTGGTCCATGAATAAGGTTATGACTCATACTTCTGACAGAGGTTCATGTATTTCCAGTGATCTTTTCTCAATCATGTTTCCTGACAGTGAAATAGCACAGAAGTTCAAAATGCAAAAAGACAAACTTGGCTATTCGACAACCTTTGGTCTTGGCCCCTTCTTCCAAGAAAAACTCTCGGTGGAGTTAAAGAAGATGGCATTTTTTGCAGTTTCACTTGATGAAAATCTCAATAGAATTGCCCAAAAAGGACAAATAGACATCATTGTCTGTTATTGGAACTCAAGTTTAAATGTGGTTTCGACCCAATACTTGAACTCTGTGTTTTTAGGGCATTCTACTGCAGCTGACTTCCTTGCTCCCTTTACATCAGGTATGTCTGAATTAGGACTGCCTTTAAAGAATGTTCTACAGATTGCTGTTGATGAACCTAATGTAAATTTAAAATTCCTTAAGGACTTCAACCAAATGATGGGAAAAAATTTAGATAACTCTGAAGACAAGAAACCTATTGACGTTGGCACATTCTCTCTTCATACAGTTTATGGGGCTTATAAGACAGCTCATAATAAATGTGAATGGAAAGTTCATAATTTTCTGCGTTCGTTGTATTATCTGTTTAAAGATTTTCCATCTCTAAGATCTGATTACATCCTCTAAAGTGGATCAGACATCTTTCCACTTAAAATGTGTTCCATCAGATGGGTGGAAAACTCAAAAGTAATTGAAAGAGCCTTGAAAATGATTCTGAATTTAAAGAAATATGTGGTTTTTGTGTGTTCCAAACTACCTGAAACAAAGAATTTCAGTGTTGTATGAGACTTCCTAAAAGATAACCTTCTTGAAACAAAACTGTTTTCTTACAGTCAGTAGTAGGAGAAGTGGAACAATATCTTAAAATGTTTCAAAATGACAATCCAATGTTGCTCTTTGTACATGCCGAACTGTATTCAATGGCACGTGGCATTGCTGCTCCCATCCTTAAGGCAAAGGTTATAAGCCGTGTTAAAAACTCAGGACAGCTCTTGGCAATTGATGTCAAAAATGAAATTCTATTTAGCTTTTCGGACGTAGACATAGGCTTTGATGCGAAGAAATTTTGTAAAAATGTGAAAGAACTTGATGTACAGCTCTTTAGAAAAGATTTCAGTCACTTCTTAATGGAAATGTTTCAAAAACTGACTGGGCCTAGGTCTCCATACGAAAGTGCATGGTGAAAGGTGCTTCATGCCTTTCACCAGCAGTAATGACTAGTGGCACTCTAAGAGTACAACGGGTTAACATAGCACTCGAAAAACTCACTTCAAACTACCATATTGCATACATTGAAGCTGAACATATAAGAAAAAACTACCTTGAAATCTGTGAGCGGTCTTCTGTTCAAGAAGAGCTGAAGACATTTGATTTCAATGAAACCAGACTAGATTCTTTTCTCTTCAGCATCTTCATTAATGCAAAAGCTTGCAAGGCATTTCTGTCATTTTAAACGATGATATAAACAATGTTCCATGGAAACACTACTGTTGAGAGAGGTTTTTCAGTAAACAAAGAATGTTTGGTTGAAAATATGAACGATCATTCTCTAATCTCCCAGCGCAGCATATATTCAATGGTTCAGTCGGTAGGTGGCATAAAGAATATGGAATTTACAAGTGGGATGCTGCATGCAGCTAGGCGAGCGAGTTCCAAAAGGAGGGAAGCAATTGAAGAAATGAAGAAGAAAGAAAGTGAAGAAGCTAACAGATCAAAAACAACATTGGAAATTGTAAATAAACTCGAGTCAAAGAAAAGAAAACTTCTCCAACAGGCTGAAGAAGAGGCTTCAGCACTTCAAACTGAAATCGACTTGGATAACAAACAACTGAGGCAGATTTAAATCCTGTATGTTGTGATTTTGTGTATAAACTAAATACTAGGTGACAAATTTGAACAATATTAGATTTTTATGTTTGTTGAGAGACTTCAGCTTCTGGGAGCTTCAAACATATTTAATTACAAGTGAGGCATTATTCCTTATGGGGGTAATTTTATAACGTTACAAACAAGGTGAAATTTAAATGTAAAAAAGAATTTGTTAAACAATAAATAAATTTATTAAAAACAGAAATAATTATGATTAGGTTTACAATAGTAATACAAGAGTATAGTTTTGAAAATAGTTACAAATTATAAGACTTGTGAAATTAGATTGTCTTGCTGTAGCTAGAAAGGCTGAGCTGGGGTCAGGCTACAGGTAGACGTTTTCTAAAGGAGAAAACAATTAAGTAGTTATTAACAAAAGGTATCAAACAAGATATACATATAAATTTTAATCAGCTTGCTTGGCTGGGTTTTAAGATAATCTCCTCAAAACATTTTGGATAATGATAAACAATAGATAGGTCTGTAGCTAATGGTGGTCGACGGCTAATAAACAGGTGTGAACAAAAAGTACTATGGCTGGTCTCATTCCCTCTCGGTACTGCCAGAGCATTCAATAGTACAAACAAATGTAATTGCAATTACACTAAGAGCAACACAAAAACAATAGGAGCCTAAAAAGAGGCAAATAAAAAAGGTATTGTGAAACAATAGCCGGAACTATTGTTAATGCATTTTAGTGAGGATAACACCTCTCCGATATCATATTCTGAAAATTGAAAAATGACACCCGTGTCCAGGTGTCATTTTTCAATTTTCAAAAAAGGTATTATTTGCGTGGACCCCACTATGACTAGTGCAGTTCCACAGGTTGCTCACCGAAGTTAATACCGCACGAGAAGCGTGGTTGTGGTTTGTTCTAAATGTTAGCTTTCTATTTCACGAGGCACTTTTAAATATTGAAAGTGATAATAAGTGTGCAACTGATGCCACACTATAATATTTTGAGCTGCTTGAGAAATTGAAAAGCAGGGAAAATGCTGTATACTTGCCAGTGAAAGTACGAAACTGTTTTAGCAACATTGAAACAATCAGCAAGGTGAATTACAGAAGTGATTTTTCTACAGAAGCTAAGACTTTCTACTCAGGTTGCATTGCATATTTGGAAAAATGGACTGATAATCTGCAACAGTTAAAACTTTTTGAATGGGTCAGATTACATGAGCAAGTTACGTGGGAGAAGTTGCTGGCTTCTTATGAGGCTTTCGAAGGTGCTGGTTTCTTATGAGGCTTTCAAAGATGCCATTGGCTCTACTATGGATGAAGATAGTCTTTTTGACGAAATTACAGCATTAAAAAAACTTTCTATCCGGGGACAAAATTCCTGAGTGGAATGAGAGTAAAATTCCTATTCAAACCAGGTGGTTGGAAGTGTTTACTTTTATGAACAAAAAGCTTCAACCTCTTAAAAACCTGCGGTTGATATGTGAGTTCATACTTTGCCTGCCTGCCACAAGTTCTTCAGTTGAGAGACTTTATTCAATAATAAATAACTACTGGGGGAATGAAATAACCCAAATGAGTATTGGGACATTAAAGGCTGTGATGCAGGTCTACACCAATTTTGATGAAACTTGTATGGAAATGTTCCAATACCTAAAATCTGAAGAAAAGCTTCTAAAAGCAATTCATAGCTCAGATAAATATGAATGGTATTACTATGAAGCAAAAGCCAGCACAAGTAGTTCTTAAATTGTTATTTTAAAACTTACTTTCTCGTTATTGAATTTTTTAAGTACTGTAGTCCTATGTTTTATTTACCAATGGGTTTGTACACCTGGTTAGTACTAAAATATTTATTTTTGCATGTTATTTTTTTTTTAGAAGTTTTAGGCACAAGTATTATTTACAAAAAATACTATGTACAAAATAATAAAAGCCAATCTAATACTTGATGTATATAGTTTTGACTTTATGTAACTCGCTCTCTTAAACTAGTATCCAAAATTGAATTTTAATAAATGGTTTTATCTTTAAACTATTGTTATTTCTATATCTCTATTATTTTTCTTCTATCTACTTTATACATAAGTTATACACGCACGTCGCACACCATGCTACTCGTATATGTGATATATTTTAATGTCCTGTTTTTTCTAAAAAAAATTACGGTCACTGTAAATATAGTGCACACATCAATATCTTTTAATACATGCATCATATTTACTTGGAAAAGAGAAAATTGTTGTCATTTTTTTACATAAAATAAATGATTTTATGATTATTTTATCGTATTTTGAAATATTTAATTGAATAAAATATTTTCATCAACTGCGTGCCTGCATCATTGTATAAAACTTGTTTACCGTTATGTTCAATCATATGGTTTAGATTCGTCAGTGGCCATTTTGAAGCTATGTTTGTTATTAGTTTTTGTGAAAGTGGTGTTAATATTTTTTTAAGGGGAATAAAACTATAAATAAACTTTGTGTCTGACCTCAAATAAATATATAAATAATATTGGCCTAAATTACTGTGGTTAACGATCAGATTAATATATTACTATCTGTTTTCATTACGGTCATCCAAAGTGATAAGATGTCAGCTGTTGGCGTAGTGATATATTAGGGATTACTTCTAACTAGTAACATTTCGAGCTGTCATCCAGGTAAACTTAGCTCGTGAATGACACACGGTGTACATACACATTCTGCTCCAATTATAATAACGTTTCACCCACATATCACCTGGTCAAAATTAATTTTACAGAATGGTTCTTTTAACTTCCTTTTTAAAAAGATTAAATTTTTTCATCTTTATTTCTTGTGGTATTATATTGAAAAATCTTTATTGAGTAGGCCTAAAGTCCAAAAGTAGTGGGGTTTACTCTGTTCTGGAAATAATTATTCAGACTTCTTGTAGAGTAATTCCCCTTTTTGTGTTGCCCAATTTTTAGCTTACTAATAGGCTGTTTTCAAGTTTATTTACCATAACAACTGTATCAAAAAAAATATCTTCAGTTAATTTCAAAATACATTTTAAGCTTAATGGTGCTGTCCTCACCGCTGGGCAGCCGAAAAATATTTCTTAGTGCTGTGTTTTGTAGTCTTATTAGTGGTATTAAATGACTTTTAAAAGTATTACCCCAGATTACATTAATGTAGGACAAATGCGAGTTAACCAGAGCAAAGTAGATGGGCTTTAACACGTTTGGAGTGAATTTGTAGGAGAATTTTTTTAGTATCCCAACTGGACCCCTAATTTTTTTTTGTGACATGGTTTATATGTGAGCTGTCAATGGTCAGACCAAGATATTTTGCTTTCCTTACTTGTTTCAAAACGTTATTCCCAAAGCTTATCTGGTAATTATCTATATTCTTTCTATCTTTGTTTCCTGGTCTAGTAAAAATAACGTAGTTAGACTTTTCAAAATTTAGCAAAAGTTTATTGACTCTTAAGGCCCTGCCTACCCTCTCTGGCAATGTGTTGAGCTTTTAGCTCTCAAAATAGATGGCGTTGCTAACGTTATACAAACTGGTGAATTCCAGCCATCAGGTTGGCAGAATTACTGGTTTGTTTAAACAATTGGGAGACTGGCGACCGCGGCCGGTAATCAGTAAAGGCAGCAAGCAAACTTTTTCCAAGAACTGATAGAGATAAGAAGAGTAGTGCCGGACCGTAAAGTGTGTAGGCGACCAAGTTGGACTAAGTGGGGAGATATAACGTCAAGACAAAATCACACTCTCGAGCAGAAAAATTAGCTTATCCATTCCAGCCAGCTAGACGTCCATTAACCTGTAGTACCACTTTTGAATTTTGAATCTTTTTGATGCCAAAGTTTTGTACTAGTTTTGTACCGTTTTGTACCACAAAGAAAAAGTTTTGTACCCATACCCGTTTTGAGTAATTAGCATATCAAAGGGGTGACTCCAGGTTAATGCTGTTGTACCACTTTTTAATTTGTTTTATGCCAAAGTTTTGTACCATTTTGTATTACAAATAAAAGTTTTGTACTCGTACCCATTTTGAGTAAATAGCATATCAAAGTGGTGACTCAGGATTAATGCTGTTGTACTACTTTTTAATTTTGAACTTTTTTTGATGCCAAAGTTTTGTACTAGTTTTGTACAGTTTTGTACCACAATGAAAAATGTTTGTACCCGCACCCGTTTTGAGTAATTAGCATATCAAAGTGACTACTCCAGGTAAATGCGGTTGTACCCCTTTTGAATTTTTAACTTTTTTTGATGCCAAAGTTTTGTACTAGTTTTGTACCGTTTTGTACCACAATGAAAAAGTTTTGTACCAGTACCCGTTTTGAGTAATTAGCATATAAAGGTGGCGACTCCAGGTTAATGCTGTTGTACCACTTTTGAATATTGAACTTTTTTTTATGCCAAAGTTTTGTACTAGTTTTGTACCAGAAAGAAAAAGTTTTGTACCCGTACCCGTTTTGAGTAATTAGCATATCAAAGTGACTACTCCGGGTAAATGTGGTTGTACCCCTTTTGATTTTGAACTTTTTTTTATGCCAAAGTTTTGTACTAGTTTGGTACCGTTTTGTACCAGAAAGAAAAAGCTTTGTACCTGTACCCATTTTGAATAATTAGCATATAAAGGTGGTGACTCCAGGTTAATGCTGTTGTACCACTTTTGAATATTGAACTTTTTTTGATGCCAAAGTTTTGTACTAGTTTTGTACCGTTTTGTACTACAATGAAAAAGTTTTGTACCCGTACCCGTTTTGAGTAATTAGCATATCAAAGTGACTACTCTAGGTAAATGCGGTTGAATTTTGAATTTTTAACTTTTTTTGATGCCAAAGTTTTATACTAGTTTTGTACCGTTTTGTACCACAAAGAGTAAGTTTTGTACCCGTACTCATTTTGAGTAATTAGCATATCAAAGGGGTGATTCCAGGTTAATGCTGTTGTACCACTTTTGAATTTTTTTCAAATAAATATCTGGTGAGGGTAGTGATAAATAATAATATATACTTATTTATCAGAGAAAAAATTATTTAAGGTAAAATTAGAGATAACTTATTTTTGAAGATTTTGTCACTAACTTTAATAACCTATACGAGAGAGTATGTAGCTTACGATTTTGTCGTACCATTTATTTGAGTTTATTAGTTAGCAGGTAAAATAAAAAATAACTAAAATTTAATGTGCTAAATTTGGCCACTGTGCTTTGGTTAATTTTTAAAATTTAAAGGCTAAAGAGGCAATAAAATATTTTAAAAGCAGTTTCATTTCGAAGACTAGAACAATTTTGACTATAAATATATCTGTATTTTATTACTGTTACCACGTCATACTACTGTTCATGTTATACGCATATATGATAATCTAATTGGGTATAATGAGGAAAGAAGCATTTGAGAGGTTATCTACCGCATTTTATTTGGTAGATGGGGAAACAATTAGGAAAAACTACCCTCAATAGACCCGACAAGGATTTGCACCCAAGTGCTCCGCTATCAGCAGGCCAAATTAACACTGTAGGAAACCTTAGACCACTCAGCCACTGAAGTGGGTATCTGTTATTTAATACGGTGTTTACAGTTTTCAAACATCTATAGGATTTACACAATTTTCCAGAAATAATTTTTTTTGGGAATAATTTTTTATCCTATTGGTAGAGTTTAACTTGAGTAATATCTCCATGGTGTCAGCCTGCAAGCAGGCTATACCAATCGAGAGGCTGTCGTATGTTGGCGAAGATAGTGCCAACATTTTCAAGCTGAGGGTGCCATGTGGTTAGCACAATGAGCCCTACAGACTTCTATCTCAGTTTTCTAGACTGAAGCGCTACTTATTCATTCAATTATCTCCTCATTTGTCCCCACGAGTTTGATTTTGGTTCTGTTTCAGACCCACTGCTTCACAGAGAGAATTAGGGGCACTGGGGATCGAACCTGGGACTTCAGGATCTGAAGCCAGTAAATCTGACCACTATACAACAGAGGCGGTCGGGTATCAACTACTTACTTACTTACTTTCTACTTACTTTATGGCATAAGGAACACAAAAGTTCATTAACTTTAATGGTTTTAAATATATATTTTCTTATCATCGGCTCCATGTCGTGGTCAAAATTGCTAAAGTGCTATGACTGATCACTGAGTGCGTAAATTAATCAGCTCTAGTAACTTGACTAGTTCGATTCCCTGTTAGGTTGAAATTACTTAGTACTAGCGTGATACGAACTCGGCCAAGGCACAAGAGATTTTGAACATACAAGTGCGTTACAGAGTGTTAGTAACATTTACTTTCAGCTAAGAGCTTTTTTTTAAAAAAAAAGTACTTGAAATATCAGAATAATAGCTACATTGTTATATATAAATATTTATTTGTATCTTAATTTTGATATTATTTCTACAGTAAGTATCGCTACTCATCCATTGTACTTAAATTAGTAGATACAGATAGCCTAAGCGCCAGTAATATGCATACCATTAAAAAAACTTACCCTTTTCGCAAGCAGTTAAATAATCAATTATATCTTTGAGTTTCTTTGTTTACCCTTTCTTACATCGATCCATGCTTCATAAACTTGTATTCACAAGGATATAAAATAATATTTTGTAAGTACTTCTCCACCTCAAAATTTATACAATCCATTGGATTTTGTTCGAAAGCAAAAAGGTCACATATTGTTAATTATATAAAAAGTAATCACAGTGGATACTTATTGTTTGAGACTCGATACATTTCTTCCGAAACGAGCGCACAAACTGCGAGAATACAACAGGTTCAAATTAAAAATAATCACATTTAACAAGCTAATAAAATAAAATTAACATTTTCACACCTTGATTACCAAAACTTCGTTCATTAACTTTTTGAAAAATAACTTATTCCAAAGTCCAATGAGGGTCAAATCCTAGACCGTAAAATAAAATTATACTGAGAACGTCTCCAAATTACATTTAGACAAAATTTTATTTAAAATAACTATGTTTGATATGAGCAGGAATGTTTATTTTTATTTATTATAATAGTGGATTAAAAACTCAATGTACAGTAGTTTTAATATACTTTGAATATTAACACTTATTATTACAACGTGTAGTGCTAAAGAATGAGAAAAATCAAGAAAGAATGTAAGATAAAAGTGAAGAATTTTACATGTTTTACTGCCTCAGATAAATAAGGGCTAATGTCATAAAACTTTGTGTGTGGAGAAGCATGTGGTTTTTTCTTTGAAAATAATGTATCACTAGAGTAATACTCTCATTGAAGTAAGTAGGGATCAACTATATTCACACAGCAGGAAGACTCTGTGAGTATTTTAGTTACTGAATATATTAAGATGTTTATATTTAATAACGCAAATTTTCATAATTGCACATTGGCCCTTCTTATCCTAATGCACATGGTATTAATGTTTCTTTGACTCAAGAAGGTCACAGAGATTAGCTTCACCCTCCACTGCCGCCTGCAATGCGATACAGCAGGTTAGCCAATGCTTGCAAAACGATACTAGCTTGTAAATGGGTAATGATCATACTAACGACACCTATTATCAGCTAAGACAACTAGTTGCAGAAGGAAAAGTTGTATTTAAAACATGTATTTTGACTAGAGTGTCGACTTGGGAGTCGTTAGAGCTCAATATCGTCGTGATTATTAAAGCTAACCCAAATTTAAAAATATGTCTAAAAAGAAAAAGAAATTATTCATTAAATAGTATGTTATAAACAAACACTCTAGCTTAATTGTACAAAGAAAATAAATAAATCAATTAATAATTTTTGTTTTCCCATCTAAAATGCATTGAAATGGAAACATTTTAATGAAAATATTTCAATAACTATTTTTAGCATGGTTTGAAAATTCCATAAGAATTATGAAAGATGCCCAGATATGTTACTAAAATAAATAAAAAACAACAATGTTGAATTATTAAATATTTTTTTAAAAACGATTTTTTGTTTAGAACCGTGCATTTATGGGTAGGCAGAGCCTTAACCAATGGTATAACAATTTCAGGTCTGTTTGAATATTCTCTGCTATAGTTTTAAAATTTTGCCCAAAATAAAATAAACTTGTGTCATCTGCATATAGTTGTAAATGGCCTTGAAAATTTACCTGGAAAATGTCGTTAACATAAATAAGAAAAAGTAAAGGTCCAATTACCGAACCTTGAGGGACCCCACACTGACACCACTTACATGCTTTCATGATTGTTTATGTCAGTGTATTGATTTCTGTTAGTAATATAGCTCTTAAACCACTCAAGAGCTACTCCTCTTATTACTATTTTAGACAGCTTGTATAATAGAATTTCATGGTTGACAGTGTCAAATGCCTTTTTTAAATCAATAAATAAAGCTTAGTATTGTCATCTAATGTATTTTGTCAATCAATTCATAAGCCGCCACTAGTGTATCAGATTTCCCCCTAAATCCATATTGGGGATGTTTGAAAAAATTTATTTTGTTGTAATGTTACTGACTTGCCCTTGGTATATGTGAGAGAATTGACAATAATATCGTCCTAATTTTATAAACGTATTTAATTTCATTTGAACGTTATAATATATTACGTGGCGCTTAAAGCACTTCTTCTTCTAAGAAAGCAAGAGCCATTGTCAATGACATCAGAGTGCATGACGTAGGACCTGTTGAGTCAATATGACAATTTAAGGTTTTTAATAAATAATAACTTCCTGTTCTGGAAAGATCAAATAGAAATTTTAAAAGGTAATTTGAGACAGCTTACTGCCATCGAGATTTTTTTTTTATTTTAATTTTTTTTAACACCACCTTCTAAAATGTTATTTTGAAGCGAGTTATATACTAGGCATGGTGAAATAAATCGGCACTGACTGACTGGCTCACTAGCCATGACACTAGCACCCTCACTGTGACTGTGTCTGTCACTCCAGCCTTCAATAGTACGGTCGTGTTATTTATTAGTCGCATCTTGGAATTGTTAACGACATGATCAGTTTTACGATCAAGACAATAGTGATATTAAAATAAAATCACATCTAACCTAATAATTGTGTATTATTTCAATGGTACAAATACCGCCCAAACACGAGGCAATTATCATCAACATAATAGCATAATGTTATAAATGGCATCCATCGCTGGGTGATTAATTCAATAATGTTATAAATGGTGCACAACGTAGAGGCAGTAACAGGATTGTCTAAAAACTTAAGTAAGTTAATCTCACTTTCATTATTTTTTCTAATATTTTTGATATGGAGGATATAAGTGAGATAGGCCTGTAGTTTGATGGATCACATTTCAAGTGCCATCCTTATATACGGGAATAATTTTTTTATATTTTCAGCTGTTCCGGAAATTGACCTTCTGTTATAGTTTTATTAAATAGAACAGATATATACTCTGCAAAAAAAAAAATTGAGCAATGTTTTAGTAGTTTATTAGAACATTTATCAAAAGGCAGACTTTTTGAGTTACTAAGATCTCTTTATCATATTTTTTACTTCCATTACATCTGTTAGAAAATTGCAAATGAGACATCTATAGTGGTAGTGTAATATATCCACTTATCAGGATATACAGGAATATTCATTGCAAGATTATTTCTACTGCTTATAAACTTTCTTGTAAAATAATTTTTCATCAACCTTCTCTTAAGTGCTGTTAAATTATTCCTAGCTAAAATATAATCACTCTTATAGTTTGTATTTTCTGGTTAAATTTAACTAGTTTATATGTTTTGTCACTTAATTTATGCATTTCCAACAGCTCACTATCGCCCAACCACACCTAGGTGAATAATGAACACTATTTGTAATTATGTGACCTCCCCTTCTTTCAGAAATAACAAAGCATTTTGCACTATCGTCATGAGTTCCTAAAAAAATATTTGTATTTGTGCTGGTGTTAATTTGTCCCAAAGATTCATTGAGCTTAAATTACACGTTGATTTTCAGTGTCGTTTTTCCTCTCCATTTGATTCCAATACCACTATTAGAATGTTGTGATCACTTAAACTATTGTTAATGTTTGAAACCCACAGAGCCTGGCCATCTACATTTGAAATAATTTGGCCCAATGTACTTTCATTGTTGTTAGTTATTCTAGTTGCTAGCTCATTGCAAATTTCAAAGCCATAGCTGTTTAGAAGATTATTAAATATTGTATCTTTCATTGTATTAATGTTTGTGTCCTCTATGATTATGCATTTTTTCCCTGCAAAATTGTTTAGAATGTTTTCAAAATATGCTAGGAAGTTACTGATCTGTAGGGGTGGGCTTAATGAATCTATTTAAATTCTTAGAAAATAAAAACTACTCTCATCCATTTCCATAACATTGAAATTTAGGTTATTTGCAGTATCACCTGTAGTTCATCCAACTTATTTGTAAGACTTCTGATGTTTAAGTAAAATATATTTAGCTTGGGTTTGGGAAAACAACTAACAAATTGAGTAAAATTATCTAACATTATCTAATTTTTTATCATTGTTTGCGATAATTTAAAACAATAAGAGAATAAAAAGGGCCCATACTAATTTGTTTATAGAAATACATGTTGCTTATCAAACCTAATAAACCTATTATTACCCTATTAGTAATAAACAGAGATAACTTATCCCTGTGTATAAAATAAACATAAAGAAATAGACAGCACATTTACCAATAAGACAGTTTCCTAGACTAAAGCAAAGAAAACAACAGTAAAACACAAAGGTACATACCCAGGGCCGGATGAGACAAAACCACAAGTAGAGAACATAAAAAGTGTTGTAAAAAAATTAAAAATTTCTTATAAACCGAAAATAATAAACACTCCATAAAACATTTGCAAAGAATACACTAAGCTCGGTCAATTTAAAAACAACAATTAATGTCTTTTTTTAAACACCATAAAACCGTTTGCCTTCTCATTTCTATATACTTCCCACTTTTTTTCTTCGTTGTACAGAACAGCTGGTTTCCCTTCTCTTCTCGTATGTAGATATGACCATTCTTGACCCAGACAAATGCAAATTTGCCATCATCATTTTGTTTTCTTGCTTCGGCAAACTTCTTTCTGTTACTAGCTGTTAGATGCTCATTCAGATAGATGTTTTGAGCCGGTGCATCCACAAAAAAACTGAATTAGTGTTCCTCAACTTAGCCTTCTCTCTAATGAAATCTACCTTAATTGTTCGCCTAACAAACTTTACTATTATAGTCGGCGTTTTCCCGCTTTCCATTGTGGGAGTCGGTGAGCAATATCAATGTCACTTGCTGTTATGTTTACACTTATTTTTTCACCAATCTTATATTTCTCAAATTTTCTTTTTCCAGTTTTGGGATCCCATAACTCAGGACATTATTGAGTCTCATATACTGGTCAAGCTCTTCATTACGCTCCAAAAGCACACACTTCTTTTTAACAGCCTTGTTATCAAGTTTGACCTGACCCACACTATTCTCTACTTTCAAAATTGAATCGGCAAAAACTTTATTGTTATGATTTATTTTGTTAAGTTGGCAGCTCATTCTTCCTAGCTCCTGCATCACGTCACCGATTGAGTAAATGTTTTTTCCAATATTTTGATAGGAGATTGATCATAATTGTAGATTATATTAAAAGAATATCAATGTAATAAATTTTTTATTCAAAGATATATTCAACTGTAATAATTATTTCATTCAAACACACAGAAACTATTTTCTTGACTATTATTTATTCTGCATTATTGAAATAGATTAAGCAAATTATGTGTTGATAATTGATTTTAAAGTTATACATACCTTTTAAATTATTGTGTGGTGATGATGAATGTTGCTTCTATTGTAACACAAACTCAGATAATATGATCACGATTTTTATTTTTTTTAGTTGGGGCTTCAGTTTCTCATTATCAACTGCAGTGTACGTTTGCTCTGACTGAACAGTCGAGTGATCTTTTTTATGGTGTTTTATCCACTAATAAACAATCATACATGAATTAAATATGTTTCATAATTTTACAAAAAAAGTCTTGAGTACTCTACTGACAATACAGATTGCACTATCAGAAAAACTTATCTATCTTTGACAAGGTCACTATGATTGGTAGATAACAAAATTATATTCACAGTTAATCATTCGTATACAAATTAAATATAAGTTTCATCATATTAGAATGACTAAGTCTCAAGTACTTTACTGACAATACAGATGGCAAGATCACAAAACCATATTTATCTTTCACAAGGTCACTTTACTTGGTAGATAAAAATTAGTAAAATTAAGGCTGATGAGAACAATGATTAAAGCGAGGAAAGATAAGGTTGTAATGTTATATTTTGTTTCAAGCAGAAAATTATTGGTATATTCGCTGGACAGTGTAAGATCATTAACACGAAGAGGCATGTGAAAACTATGTCCATTGCATGGCTCTAGCCTAGCTCAAGGGATATGGTAAATATCATATGTGTTACCCTTGACCCATGACGTTTCTACTGTCACTCTATCACTAGTTTCATAGGGCATATTTGGATTTGTTACTTGAGACCAATGCACCAGAAGACAGATCACAGGGTCCACTAAATGGACTGTGACATCACTCAGGAATTTGTGGGTGGTCACTGGATTTTAACATCAAAACCCAATTTTCCTGTAATGATACTGGCTTTATTTTTAGTTTGAGGAATTTAGTAAGCCATGTGGTCACTTACTTAAAAGGTTGTGTCATATCTGAAAGCTTATATTTTCGCTTATTCCTTACGTGACAATTTATGCTGCCAGAAAGCACCACTCCACATAAAATTTGTTTTATAGAAGGTTGTATTTGGATGAGAGTTGCCAAAGTACATTTTTGAAGGTTATTTAAATCCAATATAATTTAGTGTCACACTGGTGGAGGAACCTCTGATGGAAGGCAATTAAAGCCAACTTTTTTTTTCTGTATCTTTGTTCAGATAAATTAGGGTATGGATTGTAGGTTATAGTGCTTATATGTTTTATTGATTAAAACCCATATTTTTTTAAACTAATAGAGATAAATTTACTCCCACTGTCTGAGACATTACTGCAGAGGGTACCAACATTTTTATTTTACAAACCAAGCTGCATATAGTAGACTCAAATATGGTGCTTCTCAATTGAATAAACCATATAAATTTATGGAATAGTCTAAAAACAACAATGAATATTCGCTACAAAGGGAAATATTGGATATATGTGACCCCACCATCTTCAGGTAGAGGGAGTTTCCTAGAAATCGTTGACAGCTGTAACCAGTAGTAGCGGCTGGCTGTGATGGATGATCTTGCACTGGTTCTTCTAATATTGAGTGAGGTTGATTTCGTATTGACTGCTCACTTTTATGCGAATTTTTTGTCATAAGCTATTTGGGAAAAATCATCCTTAGTAAACCTGGCCAGGATTCGAGCCTCAACCTCCTCTTTAGTAGCAAAACGGGGCAAAATAAGCTTGACATTTAAACTGAGTTTCCAGCAGCGCAGGTTGTGTTGCACAGAGAATGATGAAAAGGGAGGTAGAAGAATATGAAAAAGCAATTAAGATGGATAAGATATATCCTACTTTTTTGACCCTGGCCAAAAATATTACAAACTTTCGTTCTAAAATAATAATAATATAATAATAATAATAATAATAATATTTGTATGGTTAAAACCTCCAATAACTTCAAATAAAAATGTTCAAGTTTTTTTATAACCGTTTAAATACTAAAAAGGCCAAAACAGTGTGTTATCGCCAAGACCATTGTGCAATAACTGTTTAACCTCCCCGCTATCAGGCCATGGGGGATGTGATAACTGATAATATTGAATCAAGATTTAATGAAAGGAGGTACAAACGCAGATCTAACACTAAGAGTGACTAGAAGGTTTCACACATAAAACATTTTTAACTGTATGGTTTGGGATTGTTTCTTTGTTTACTTGGCATAATAAGTTTGAAAACCTATATTCAAGAGCAGCTTGTCTGGACAAGGCACACTGATACATGCCTATCTTAAAACTAATAATTTAATAATATTTTTACTATAGACGTGGTTTTAAGTGGAGACATTATCATCTCTTGAGTTCATATACATGTGATTCAGTTTGTTTTTGCACCCACCTAGACATAAACCAGATGTGTTTGGCCAGCCAGGGGGAGAATTTGGTGAGAGGAGATGCAGGCAATGATAAGGCAGATTAGACAGAGTTGTGTTTGTCCTTGCTGGCGCACATGTGTAGTGCAACGTGTATTCGTGAGAGTACAGAACTGAAAATAATCATCCACTCTTCCCAAATAGCTACAAATGTACCTCTCTCCCACCCACCTCAGTAGTTACACAGTTTAAAGTGCAAGTTTATAATAAACTGGATTGCCACTGCCAGAGTTAGAATTTAAGTCAGGTGTGATGGGGTTAATTTTACCACCCAACTCTAAGCTAAAGTGGATGCATTTCCTATAAATTTCCTCCTCTTCTTATGTCATAGGTAATCAATTAGATAACCTTGGTGTCTAAGCATATGAACTAAAATAATGAAACACCACTGTTAAAGATCGCCCCACCAGCCGCTACTGCCTATTATAATGTGCTGATATCCTTATACTTATTATTCACATCATTGGCATACATAAAAGTAATAAAGAACCTTTCAGGTATTTATAAAAATATGTATAACAGCTTGCAGGTTATAAAATGGCATTTTTCTTTGGTAAAAATATTTAAATTTTGTTAACAAGTAACAAAATAATGTGAACAAAAAAGTATGGAAAATATATCTTTACTAAATACTGGCCACATTTAAACAATACACGCACGCATGCATGCACATACACACACACACACATTGTATGTTAATTTTATTTTTGTGCTGTTCACAAATGAAATTTAGTGGGTAATGATTTAAAAAAATAGTTATTTGCGTATGTAGAACAAATTACACTCACACATAATTTAATAATGAACTTCATAATCATCATAATCTTTTTAAACCTCAATTATATCTTTGATTTGTTTTTATTGATATTTATAAAATATATATCTACTTTGTTTTAGTAAGATTAAGAATAAACAATTGTTGTTTTTGTTTGTATCTTTATAGTAAGTGCATAAATAGTTAAGCTGTTCAATGGAGCATCCAAAATGTTAGGGATGTTTTCATATAGATCCTGTAAAGAAATCTTATTTTGTAATTTATAGTTTTTGCATTCACAATATTATATTAATGACCTGAGTTAAGGACTTTTACATCTCACATATATTTCAGAGCTAGTTTCTCATCATCCAAAGTGAGACTTTATAACAACCTTAAAAATGGCCAAAATAATCAAAAAAGTCATTTTATAATTTTCTTCTTAGTCTTCCATTCGTATAACATTTTAACTATTTTATTTATTTGGTTACAAGATATCCCTAAATTTTGAACTTTACAATGAATGCATTTTTTTTTTTAACTTTGTGCTCAAATGAAAGTTGACTTTGTGTTTCTCACTGGCATTAAAAAATTGGATAATGTATACAGGACTTTAATAACAATTTTAATGAGACTCATAGTTTCTGGGTTTTTAATGTTATAGATTGTTTGTAAGGAAAATTCACAATCCTGTGAAGCTATTCTCCTGCAAAACCAAACGATTACTCATCCTACAGCAATTATTGTCACACATCTTAATGAGCCAACCATTGTAATTGATAATACTAAAATATTTAAATGGCAGTGTTGTGTGTAACAATTTGAAGGAGAGATTGAAATGATTGCTACAATTTCCTTAGTTAATATGTATTAAAAATATAAAGTAACAACTTAGCATATGTTTATTGTTAAAATTTTAATAAAATGTAATGTGTTTGTTCATACAACAAAGTTAAAATGGCTCTCTTAAGCTGAAATTTATATTATTTTTTGTAAAACTAACTAACTCTCAGGCTTCAAGAAACTCAAAATTTAATGGCCGCCATAACATAAGCTTATCATTCAAGCTTATCCTGAAACATCTCCAATCCAATCCCCTACCTGTCACCTCCACTTCTCGTTCTAACAAGGAGTATTTTATCTTAAACCTAACTAAATTTATGTGCACATCTGTCATCACCCATATCTGCCACATGACTACCCACCTCAGCTTATGCGCCTTTATTATCCTTATCTCATAGCTTGCAACCTTTGGTAATCTAGAGTATGCAAGGATGATGTAAGCCTGAGCATTCGTACTGTCAAATGTTCTAAATCAGCAGTTATGTTTTAAAAATAAGTTTGTTTTGCCGATTAGCATAACATAGTGTATTGACATAGAAAGTAACTCGGTGGTAAAACACCTCATATGGTGGTATGTAACAGTGTGCTTTAGACTTTTTAAAAAGGAGGTGAGGGGCAGGAAGTATGCCAGTTGTTAAGAGGCTACTTCGAAATGCTCAGCAACCAAGTTACAGTAACTTATGAGAAGAATAGCCTACAGCTTGAGTCCAGTTTCTGTTCACTATGGAGGAAACCCCAAACCATATTGGAAGTTTGAGCTGGATAACAACCGTGCAACGCCGGGTGGCCATGTGTTTGAAACTAGTCAGAGTTATAACACTGAAGATAGGTAAGGGCGCAGAACTGCTGAGTAGGGACATTACTATAACAAGGCATTTTCACTAAATTTTTTCAACCTGTTCTAAAACCTAAATCACATCTATACGACTGTCTATTAACTAATCTATTTCAATAAACAAAATTAAAACAAACCCCAACATTTATTTGCCGCTGCCTACACTTCCCACCAGGCCCACGGGTTGGACGGAGAAGAACACACCAATATGTTTGGGGATGCATACAAACCATGTAGTTCTTTTGTTTGTTTATCTCTCTTAGGTCCAAATATATTTCTCAGGACTCAGTTACTCTCTTACATTTCGAAATTAATTAAATAAATAACTTTAAATTTGAATAACAGTGACTCTCACTGTAATTACTTAAACTGTCTTCACTTCAGGGGACTTCCACCTTTAGGCCAATATATCCACAAAGAATATTGAGGGGAACTGTAGTGGACTTAGGTGACTGGACCTGAGCCGAGTAGATCCACTGACAAGTGCCCAATTGGATAAAGTGCTTCCAAATTTTTTCTGTAGGGCCTGAGCAGATCTTAGATGAAAGGAAATGCTACACATCATAGTTGGCCTTGTATACATAAATACAATCTTATGCAGCATTTTATATATATATATATATATATATATATATATATATATTATATATATATTATATATAAATACAATCTTAAAAATAAATATCAATGTCAACGTGTCAACACTTTATTTAACATCACATATATTAAGTTAAAAGAATGTGTTTTTTAAGACAGTAATTTTTACAAAAACAATGGTTATTTTCATGCTGTAAGTTAAACTGTTACAAAATATTATGGATGTCAAACATGTTACATAATACCTCCCCTTTCCCTTTTATTGTAAGATTAAAAATCATGTGCGTATAACCCGAACGGGTAGTAAGACGCGGTGCTAATAATAATAATATAATAATAATAATATAATTAAAAATTATGCTTTTAAATAAATGTCTCATTATTATTTGTATCGATTTACAAGTAGAATTACAAGTAGGCTACACATGAAATAACCAGCACACTTACCTTGATGATACTGTAGCGTTTATTATCATAAAGCTACAAGAGTTAAATAAATCAGCAAGATTGGACACTATTAAAAATAAAAATGAGTGAACTCACCAATGCCCCATTTAATAGTTGCGCCTCCCAAGTCGACTCCCCGCACAAGTACTACATACCACGATAAACATTACGTGCAGACTAATCGTGTGAAGATTGTGTAAGCTTGAACAGTGATTCATCACGGGTCATGTTAGGTAAAGTGTGACGTACATGCCCGAGAAGATGGTGCTATGTAAAAACATTTGTTCTAGGTCTTTCTCCAAGCTACTCAATTTTTCTACCTCTGCTTTGTTTTTGTGTTTTCCTTTGTTTTCGTTACCCCTCTTTTCCCCCTTTCTGAGCAAGAATGTTAGTGTATATAATGGTGTAATTCAGATGGATGATTTACTCTTGTTAGGATACTGTCCTTGGACACATGTAGGTGTCCAGGATGTTATAAGTTACAAAATTCTATTTCGGCTATTATAATTTAAAATTCTTTTTCGGCCAATAAATATTATTATTAGACTTTCCAAAATTATAGATAATTACACAAGGACATTGGTAAAACTTCGATCTCTTGATATGTAAAATTAGTTATGATAAATAATGTTTGTCTTTATATTATGTTTTCTAGACGCAAAGTCCCCTTTTTCGGCTTGCGTGGTATTAATATTTTCAATATAAATGAGATGTCATATTTTGCAGAGATTAGAGTTTCATTATTCCTTGTATAATGGTTAAAACTTATATTCTATCTGGCGTGAGACACCATATTTTTGCGAAGATTGGTCTTATATTGTTATGAGAATTTTGTTATTAACTTTATAGCCCGTCCGGCATAAAACTATTTTTTATTCAGTAGTATTTTGCTATTTATTATACGATATCTTTTTATATCTTTTTTAAAAACTTGACAACCTATGGTTGAGTTGAAGTTATTGTTTGGGATTGGTTCTGAAGCCCACCTGGCGGGAATAAGGCTTTGTCATCTTAAGAACGCTTGGTCCGGTGTTGTATTTATTTATGTACAAGTGTTAATACTTGGAAAGTATTACAGGTACTTTTAATTGAATCTTTTGTTGAAGTCATTGATGACTCGAGTAATCAATTATTAATCAAGTTTAGGGTGTTGATATGACCCGTGACTATTGCTTTTATAATATTCTCCTATATATTTTTCTTTGTATTGTGCAATATTCAACCTATCTATATCTTATATTAATAAATAAACTGTTATTTACAAATAATATTTTTACGTTTCATATACTTGTTACATCCTTCACCGATAGTCTGTAGGGTATCCAATATCTAAGTTATTAAATATTTGTAGAATGGGTTCGGGGAAGCAGAAGACAAATGGACCTGAGTACAGTCTATTTACCTTGTGATCGTCCTATTGGCTCCTCTGCATTTATTATGTTTTTGGAATTCTTATTTAATATTAATGTTGTGTACCAGGCTTTATTCTTTGGTGAATAAAGGTGGTGTTACAATACTGGAGTAGAAATTGTTTAGGTAAAACACTAAAAAACATACAAACACATATTTAAGGACAAGCTTTCACTGTCACAGACAACTTCATCAGGTCAAGGTGTGTTTTTTAGTGTTCTATCTAAACAATTTCTACTCCAGTATCACCAAGATAAGTATGCTGACTATCCCTCCTAATTTAAACCATGATTTAGCCTAGTGCTTTATTCCAAAGTACAAATGAAAGTAAACTCAGTAGAGTGTCTGCCAAAGACAAACTTATTATCTTTAATAATTAATGAGGTATGGTCCTAAACATAAGATGGACCAGGATAGCTCATTGGTAGAGCAGTGACTTATAAAGCCAAATGTCCCAAATTCTATTCTATGATCAGTTTCAATAGACCATGTGACATGATATGGAATGTTGCCAAGATATGCTGTTATATGTTATTATATAATTGGTACGTACCCATTTGACCAATACAATAATGTCAAAAGTCCCATGTTTGATTCCTGTGTCTAAATGATTTTTAATTATGTTATTGTATAGTAATATATTCTACAGCCGTTTAATTAATTTTAAAATGTTTTTAATATGTCTGACAGAAATATGACTTGTGATGAAATTGCAGGATAAATGGATGCTTGATGCATGAATGGAGTAAATGGCAACAGTGCTAAAGGCCTGTATAGTAGGGTTGTGAAGTTGTGTTAGGAAAACATTCTTCTGAGAACTAGGTAATAAATTGTATAGTATGTAAATATATAAATAAAAGTTTTTTGACTATTAAACTAAGCTAGGATTCCTAGGCTTTAGAGTTGTCAAGTGAAAAGAATTTAATTCTCTACTTATTGATTAGAACAAATTTACAAGTCCAGTTTAATTAATATTTGTTTACCTTGGCAACATGGTACGGCACTGATTATACCCATAGTATAGAGATTGGTTTGAACACAGATTCAGTGATACAATATTAAAGCTATTTAACTCTGGCCAAGTTGCAGACTGTACAGTTTGTGGTAAACTCCTTTCTGTTCCAACAGTTGACTGTGTGATCCTTGTTCAGCCACCTTGCCATTATTCAGAACACATATGATGTCTGCATCTTGCACTGTAGACAGCCTGTGGGCGATTGTGATGCAGGTCCGTCCCTCCTTGGCTCTCTCCAGGGCATCTTGGACAACCTGAGCATTATAATCATGGAATATTAGTATCTATTACAAGGCATGTCCAGAAAGTATGGTCCGATCAGTAATTTAGAAAAAACAACTAAAGAAAAAATTATGTATTACATGCTAAAAATGTTTACATACGTTCTTTATTTTTCCACATAAACGGCATTGACTCCACCACATTTTGTGTATTTTGGCATGAGCTTCTTTATACCCTGTCAAAGAAATCCAACACCAGAGAGTTGAATCAGCTAAACAATTTGAGCTGTGGTGTGAGGTTGCATATTGTCCTCCAGTCGCACAATCCTAGCAAATAGCGTGACACCTATTTAGTTCTGAATGGTGTGTCTCAGTTTATTCAGGTTTTGACAGTTCACATCAGCATTATTTGTGGTTTTCTGTTTGAGGAAATTATAAGCAATCCCTCTTTTGTATACCAGAAAATTGCAGCCCCATGTTTCTGACAGAACATGCTCGCCTTTCATAACAAAAGACGCGTTAGCTGTCCTTCGGGATAATGCTATTACACAACAATGTGTCTCAAAGTGAGTATGGCTGGACAGTTTTTGACCACCCACTTTACAGCCCCAACCTTATGCTACTATTACTTGTTCCTGCACCTACAGCAGTAGCTTCCATCTTAATGTGAATGATGAGGAACTGAAGACAAACGTGAGCAAATGGCTCAACTAAGTTGGGGTAGACTTCTTTGATTGATATAAAGAAGCTGGTGCCACTATACACAAAATGTGAAAAGTCAATAGCGACTATGTAGAAAAATAAAGTATGGTGTGTGTGTGTGTGTGTGTGTGCGCGCGCGTGTGTGTATGTATGTGTATGTGTGCGTGCATGTGTGTGTATGTGTATGTGTCTGTGTGTGTATGCATGTGTCTGCATGCGCATGTGTGTGTTCATGTGTGCGTATGTATGTATTTATTTTTAGCCTGTAATAAATAATTCTTTCAGTTTTTTTTTAAATTGCTGACCTACCTTACTTTCTGGATGCACCTCGTATTTCCTAATCATGGTGAAGTCCAAGATACTTTAATTCTACCTGACAATCTTTAATGAAAGCCATCAACAAGGGTTCAATGTTTCTTTACAACATAATTCATTTTCCATTCTTATAAAAATTTCCTTAAATAACGTTTTATATACTTCTATTATAGTCTTGTCAAAATGTTTATTTTCGCATTTCCTCAGATCTGAAGATGCTGTGATACACCAAAACATATCGTTGTAAACGTTTGATGACATAGTCATCCATAATTCTTAAGGCGATGAGACCACTAGTATACACAGATAAGGAATGAAATTTTGTATTCTTAATTTATTACCATTTTCTTACACAAAACTTTATTTTATAAATTATATTTAAACTTATAACTGTTACAAAATGCATAAAACATCCTTTATTGGTTTAACCTTTTTCAACAGACACTTCTATTGAATCTTATAAACATTTAATCTTAAGAGTAATTTCACAATTGCCAAATTAAATTTTCTGTTAAAATCCTTCAGATATTACAATTGCACTAATTTGTTATTTAGTAACTTTTAGTAGCAAACATATCTATCAACTTAAAATTGTTCACACATATATATCTTTATATTTTATATATAATGTTATTTGTTATCTAATTTCAACCCTTATATCTCAAAATTTGCTTGTGTCATATTGTTTTCATCATATTTTTATATTTATATGTATTGTATCCTTTAATGTATTCTTTATTTGACTCAATTATAATTGATAAATATATCTT
This sequence comes from Timema cristinae, assembly GCA_039000515.1. Taxonomy (NCBI): domain Eukaryota; kingdom Metazoa; phylum Arthropoda; class Insecta; order Phasmatodea; family Timematidae; genus Timema; species Timema cristinae. The sequence goes on along the minus strand of JBCFYV010000003.1, from coordinate 42,674,371 downwards.
GTTACTAATATTAATTGACTAATCTTTTCAAGACTATTTGATGCGGAGAGGATAACACAAAGTATCAAGTTATAATATTTTATCACACTTAGAGAAGAAGGTTCCAGAAGTAAATAGTAGTCTATTAGTGTGTTTAGTAAAAAAAGGGGAAAAAATACTTAGCCCCGCGTCTTACTACCTATTGGGTTTTACGCTTAAGTACTAATCACGCTAATGAGCCAGGAATTGGGAAAGTTGAATATATAGGAAGTGAACTCACATTTGCGTGGAAGAAAAGTGGAAAACCTTTTAGTAAAAACTCAGGGAAAAAAATAATAGTCAGGAAAGCTTTATAAAGGTCAATTCATGCCACACTTAGAAAAAAACAACGAAAATATTTTTCGTATTCACTGCGTCATAAGCCACTGCCCCAATGAAGAAACTGAGGGGCACTTACCATGTTCAAACTTGCTTTAACACAAGTTTTGGTAGCATTTTATTTCAGAAAGTAAACACAGAAATCTCCTGGCCTGCACATGACAATTCTTTTAACTTTAGTGATCCATTGTTTTGGTTCTTGTTCAAGGTTTGGCATCGTTATCGTTGGATACAGTGAATTAGGACTGATTCGGCTACACCAGCAATATCTAACAAAAAAACAGTCTTTAAACAGCTCTGGCTAAGCCCAGAGCATTTTCCTGAATTTTCATACTGGATCAGTGGCGTTGAAAGTAATAAGTTGCAGGCATTTTGTAAAGTGTGCAAAAAAAATTATAAACCTAAGTAATATGGGAAAGCAAGCATAAGCTTCCCATGCAAAAGACCAACTCATATCAAAACTCTTGAAAATTTGACAAATCAACACTCTCTGTTGACTTTTTTCTCAAAAAAGTCAAGTGATTCAGGTTCATCGGACTCCCCTGTTTCAACAGAACCTCTGGCACACAAAGACATTCTACCTAGTGGTGATTTGGCTGGTTACTCGAAGTGTTTTTCTGTTTAATCGGAAATTGTAAAGCCGCAGAAGGAAGCTGTTGCCAAAAGTGAAATTAGTGTAGTGCCTCGAAGAAACCATAACAATTTTGTTATAAAAGATGATAAAACTAAGGCAGAAGTAATTTGGGCTATGCAAGTTGTTTACAAAAAAATGTATTTCAATTCGTGCAATAATTTAAGTACAATTTTTAAGTTGATGTTTCCCGAGTGTTACATTGCCAATGCCTTTACCGTTGGTGGAGACAAGGCTGCATACTTCATTGTGCATGGCTTGGCTCCATTCTTTCAAAACAATTTACTGGACCACCTAAAATCATGTAACAACTTTGTAATTTGTTTTGATGAAGCGTTGAATAAAGTTATTCAAAGAGGACAAATGGACATTGTAATAAGATTCCGGGACAAGGAAAATCATAAAGTCATCAGTCGTTACTTAAACAGTGTGTTTTTCGATAGGAGCACCGCTGAAGAATTACTTAAGCATTTTCTGGATGGTATTTCTCCTCTACCACTCTCTAAGTTGATACAAGTGTCAATGGATGGCCCAAATGTCAATTTAAAGTTTATAACACTTCTTCAGGAACACATAAAATCTGTCACAGACAATGAAGTATGTAGTTTGCTAAATCTGGGAACATTTGGGCTTCATGTTGTTCATAGTTCCTTGAGAACAGGAGTGGAGTCTGTTGATTGGGATATAAGTAGCTTAATGTGTCACATGTACTACCTGTTTACTGACTCTCGAGCTCGTCGAACATTGTTTACCCAGTTGACAGGATGTGTATCTTTTCCATTGAAGTTCTGTGGTGTGCGGTGGTTAGAGAATGCAAAGTGCTTTCAAAGGGCATTACAAATTTGGGACCATGATGTTAAGTTTCTCAAAGAAGCAAAACTTCCTAAAGCAAAACCTGTAGAGACACTGAAAAGAGCAGCCTGTGATCCATTCCTAAAGTGTAAACTAGCTTTCTGCAAGACAATTGTAGATGAATGTCATCCTTTCCTGCAACGTTTTCAGACATCAAAACCAATGACTCCATATCTTTTTGAAGCTGTAGAGAAACTTCTAAGATACCTTATGAATCGTTGTGTGAAACCTGATCTGATGAAGTACACTGGTCCAAAGTTACTATCTATCGACACAAAAAAATCAGAAGATTTGATCCTTAAAAAAAATATTGATGTAGGATTTGCAACAAAACGTTTGTTAGGAGAAACTGCAATCACAGTAACAGAAAGAGAAAAACTAGAATGTATACACGAGTGCCGCAGTATGTTAACCACCATGATTGCAAAACTACAAGAAAGAAGTCCCTTAAAACAGAAAGCTGTGAGAGGTTTGTCTTCATTGGATCCTTGTGTTATTCAATATTCACGTCAACTGGGTCAGAAGAGATTTTTTCTTTTCTTTTGGAGGAACTCAACCATGCCAACATCATAAATGATGTTCTGGCTGAAAATGCCAAGAAAGAATACTTGCATTTTTGCAACCTCAAAAAATCTCAGCTTAAAGAAATATTTCGTCCTTGTGATCAGTTTAGTGATGAAGTAGGACTTGACACTATTTATGGTAGATTTCTAATAGGAGATACAAACTACAAACATCTTTGGGAAGTAATAAAGATTTGCCTTGTCTTGTCGCATGAGAATGCAACGGTTGAAGGTGGTTTTTCAGTCAATAAATCTTTACTGTGGTGGTTGGTTGGGACTTAGGTGGTACAGCTAAGGTACTGGCCCCACAGGGAGCCGGGTTCAGTGTGATCATTGAGGATATCCAGAAAAGATTTTCAAAAAAATATAAACATTCTTGCTGTCGATTGGAATAAATACATTTGCTTTCTTCAATACTAGCTTTGGAATATCCAAGCTAGGAATTGTCAAATCTAGGTGTAATGTGTGCCCCAAGTAATGCCTAGTGTTGCTAGTAGTTACAAAACTATTTTATATTGCAATTTTATTTTAAATCAAACCGAGTCTAAAGCAACTAACCTTTTCACTCTCTGTGTCAAGAGCCGACGTAGCTTCATCCAGAATCAGAACTCGAGGGTTTATGATAAGAGCTCGTGCAATGGAAACTCTCTGTTTCTGACCCCCTGACAGTTGAACTCCCTTCTCACCAATGTAGGTTTGGTATCCCTGCAACATCAGAGTTTTTAGCAATCTAATAGAAGATATTTCATGTGCATTTTCTAGACCAAATGATTATTATCAGCGCTGGACTTTCAAATTAACTTAATTCTAGAAGTGCCTCTGGCTGCTTATGGGTCATTGTTAAAGGGGAAACCCCAATTTCACCACCAATTATTTTTTAGACATGGCAATAACTAAGTCTGGAATTCTTAGATTAATATAAAAACATATTTTATAAAATGAAGTAATAAGTCAGACTAATTGGTTATTAGAATAACTGGTTCATACTGCAGGAATGATGATGTGATTAGCATACCTGATGTCTGACTCAAGAGATCAGGGCTTAGACCGTAAATGGTTAAACTTTTTTTTTTATTTGGATATATTTTGCGTTCTTTCTTAAAAACAATCATTTCGATTTCTTAATCACTCTACTTAAACTGTTCATTTAAAATAGGCTATATGATTATCCTTTTAAATAAATTTAATCTATGGTAACTTTTTTTGCAAATCACCATTTGTAATTTGATTTTGCATTCTTTCTTAAACACAATATTTTGATTTTCTCTTCTTAAACTGTTCCTTCAAATTATATGCGATCCTTTAAAATTAATTTAATCTACGGTAAATTTTTCCAAACCACCATTCTTATAAATAATGATATTATATTCAAAAAATAGGCTTGAAATTATTGTTTACTGGTATATCACTTTATCTTTATAAATAAGAAGCAATAAAGAGTATTTAGTTTTGACATAATCTAATGTATTTACTTATCCTTATTTTATCTTATTGAAATCATAACTCTAAAAGTATATTAATGTTAGTGAAACTAATCAAATATAAATTCCAATTAATGAAGAGCTTCTAACTTTTTATCTTAATGTACTTTTATTAACTAAAGAAGAATGACTTCAATATCTTCAATGTTCAAGTAAACAGGTTGTCTTAATGAATATGGCCTCAAACAACCTTGATCCAAACTTATATAGTGTTGAACTTACCATGGGCAGGGAGGCTATGAATGTGTGTATGTTGGCCTGTTTAGCAGCCTTTACTATCTCACTCATAGGTACATCCCTCATGTTGCATCCATAAGCAATGTTATCAGCAATAGTGCGGTTAAACAACACAGGCTCTTGTGATACAACACCCAGCTGTGACCTCAAGGAATACAAGGGCACAGAAGAGATGTCACGTCCATCCAACATCTTGACACAAAGTTAGACTATTATTAATATAAATAACAAACAATCTATTGTTCCATTGCTAGATGACCTAAAGACTCACACCTTTGTGTTGGCATATCAATTATTATAAGTATTCCCAGAATTAATAGTGTGTGGCAGTAAAAGCCTCAAAAACAGTAAAGCAAAAAATTAGGATGTAACACCTTTTACTCAATTCATAACACATTTTTTCTGCAAATTAAACCTTATTGATCATAAATAATAATTTTATGGGTTTTAAAATTAATCATCACTATTGAAAATACCTGGTATATTAGATGTAATTTAAAATGTTGCTCTAGCTGACAGATCAATTGATTGAAATATACGTTCATGCAGTGGAATGAACCATATGGTTCCTAATGATTTCTCAGACTTACAACCACTCCTGAAGAAGGATCGAAGAATCTTTCCAACAGCTGAATGCATGTTGTCTTCCCACACCGCTAGGCCCCACTAGAGCTATCGTCTGTCCAGGCCTTACACTCATACTGAAGTCTTGCAACACGTGAACACTTCTTTGAGTGGGTAAGAGAACACCACTTTGGAATAATCTGTACTGCCTTCAGCTACCTGATAACACAAATAATTGTGTATATGAGAACACAAACACAATAACAGATGGAAAAAAATATGATTGTCATTTCAAGTTTGGAAATTAAACTATACATATTTTTCTCTATGAGTTTAGTTGCACTGTCATGATAAATATGTCTTATGAGATCAATGAGCCTTAAAATAAATTTATAGTATGTTATAATAACAAAGACTACAATAAGAATTGAAATGAATATTAAAAGTTGAATGGACGAAAATGATGTAAATGTGTAATCAGTTTAATACATGAGATTGAGCAATATACTAAAGTAAACAATGATATGGGATAGAAAGTGGACTAAAAATACTGTGTACAAACATAGTTGGCATATTTAAATGAAATGCAGGTCAGATTAAAAGTATAAAAAAGTATAAATAAATATAGTTAATAGGAAATACATATAAGTGTTGACTAATTAAAATACACTTAAAATTAGTTTAATAGAATTAGAAACTTTAAACTCATTTAATTTAAAATATCTAAATCTAAGTTCATAAAAACATTAATAACCATGAAATGAATATAAATAAATGTAAAAATTATCACAGTCTTGTTGTTGGGATTGACTTCCCTTACTCCTTTGTTATTGATATTCCTGTACTGATGATGTCTACAGAAGTTCTATTTTACCGACATGTTTCGGTGCTAACAATTGGACGCACCATAATCATGGAGTCCGAAGGGTGGTAGGACACGATGAGATCGAAATTAGGAAGCAGACTCTTATTGTAGTCTTTGTTATTATAACAAAACTCTAAACTCCTTACAGAAGATTATTTTTAGAATGTTTTCTAAAATGTTATAAATTTATAGGTTTAATAAATCCACTAAATATATTAAACCTTCAAATCAAGATTTGTGTGCATAGGTACCCATTTGTCATTGCTAAGAGGTTCCGGATCAACTATATTAGAGTTCCTGTTGAGAAGTTGGAAAACCTTCCTGGCCGCAACAAGCCCCTTTTGTAAATTTGGGGCGAAGGCTAGAGCACTGCCTACAGATGTCGTGCCCAGAACCAATGCTTGGCTTACTCTGAGAAAAACATGTTAGTGTTAACTTAGGATTAAGAATAATAGAAAAGAAAGACAGGAATGAGTGATGAGGACAATTTAGCTTTCACAAGGAAAAAAACAAAACACAGTTCACACTTTACTGCCTCAGAGACAAAATAGCGCTCATTCCCCATAGTAGTGGTGGTAACTGACAGCTATCAGAAGATGTAAAAAAGGGTTAAAAGAAAAAACTAATTAAAAACTTTACTGTTTGTTGTGAAAGTTTTGACTACCAAAAGTGACAACAAATTAATGTCTGGTCTTGCAATAATATGGTTTGGCGAATGAATACAGAAGATTAGATATGGTATTGTTTGCTGTCAGTTATCACCACTCCTATGGTGAATGAACTATAAGTAATGAGTGTCAGTTTAAGAAAATTGCTCGTTAACACACAAACTATCGAAAGATGCCTGTAGCTTCTCCTATGAAATAATCTATTTACCTCAACAGTGAAAAGAGATTTTCCTGAAGAGTACAATGATATTCACTTTCATTCAATTGTATTTCTATGGATGTCTTATGTGTTAATATATATATCCTTTTAACTATTCATTAACTAAATTGTGTCGCACGTTTCACACTACCCTTTCTAAAGTTTTTTTTTAAGATGCAGCCATAATCTTTCTGTCCAATTGAGATTAAATTTTATTTGCCCTTGTAGCATTAATGTAGGGAAGTAAATCTCATTAATAACCTGCACTGCTATGGGCCTGGTCATAGCCTAAACGAAGAAGGTTTGATAAAAATGTATTCTCTTTTGGGCGATCTCCTGCCAAGTGAAGCTAAACAGTTGTCATCAACACCAATGTAACAATATCAATAACTAAGAAAGTAGAGAAAGAAAGCATAACCAGTTTGAGATTTTTTTTTTATTTGATAATTTTAGAGGAGAGAGCAGTCACCTGACTTAGCTAGAAGGAGTCAATTGCCAAATCCTAGATTGTTTGATCTAGGAGTGGTGACTGCTTGGTTTGTTTAGTATCAATCCCGATTAATGTATCAAGTTATGTAATGATGATAATATTAATATAATAATAATATATATAAAATAATATAATGATATTAATAATACCCTTTTAATATATAAGGTACTAATAATGTTAATAATGTTAGAAACTCACCTAAACTTATTGCGTGAGGTTGGCAAGAGTGAGTGTGGAAAACGAAGGATAGTGAGAGAAGATGGCGATGGGTGGATGTGGACGAGACGCGAGGGTCGTGAAAAGGGGTTGTATTTACACAACACGTGCGTAGTTACCATGGATCAACGAGTGTGCGATCGTGGGACCATGTGAGGTACAATAATTATATCATCATTACGTAACTTGATACATTAATCGAGTTGATATTAAACAAAGGAAGCATATATAAATATATAGATATTAATCATAGCCAAGCTTTGAGAAATTTATCTTTACTCCCAAAAATAGTTGGAACAGTGTTTTTCTAACATGTTTTAAAAAAATATTCAAAATGAATTAGTAGTGTTTGTGTCAAGTGTATTATTCCCTCATCTCTCTTTGTGTTTGATAAAAGCAACAATGCCGAAATATTATTCTATTTGTGTTTAAATGTGTGTGTGACTACTTGTACTATAGAAGACAGAAGAAAGGAAGAAGATGTCACCTAAAAAATTATATTCTTTCAAATGTTACACTACACCAACTACAAGATGGGACAAAAGTCTCCATGGATAGAACAAGTTCTGTTCTAGGTTTTGTTCATCACTGCACACTACATTGTGTGTTTAGTATGAACACTGTCCATTTCAATGTACTTATCCACATTCTCCTGCCAATCACAAAATAGCCAATGAGCTTAGGTGCAATGTTATTGCATGGTCCAGGATGCATGCTTTGAGGTGATTTGTGTCTCGAATCTTCTGTTGACCACCAATGAAAATGGGGTGAGTCAAACTTTCCCCAAGATTCTACACCATACCACTACCTTAACGCTTCCCTGCATTTTTGTGTACCAAATCAAATGTGGGTTGGAATTACTCCAGTACCGTATGTTGTCTGTTGACCTCTCACCTCAAGGTAAAAATGGCTTTGTCGGAGAAGAGAATATCCTTCCCAAAGTTAGCATCATCCACAATATTTCCCTGCAACCATTCAGAGAATTTAATTTGCCGATCCTAATTTTCTTCACTGAGGTGTTGCAACAGCTGTATGGATGTCACTTGTTCATGTGGACAATCCACTGGATGCTCCTTCGAATTACACACCTTTCTAGGGATAGGCATTTGGTACTCTTCTTCGGATTCTTTGCTAATACCACTAGCAGTGCAGTAGAGGTCCTTATTCTGTGGCAGTTCTCAGCCGTCCGCTTATCAGTTGGTCTTTGACTCTTCCCTTTTTCCAAAACTTTCAATCAGTTTGACCAGTGTGTCATTGTTTATGTTGGTTCCAGGACAGTGCTTGGCATTGAATGTATCTGTGCCACGGCAACACCAAAACAACCTGTATAATGATCTAAATCAGATGGTCCTTACTTAAAGGCATCTCCCAAACTCACCTGTAAAGATTTTTATTAAATGTCTATGTATGGAAAATTTGCTCCACCCTGTAGTACTATAATGTTAGCATCCAAAGTCTTGTGAGTGCTCATATTCTTTTCGTGAGGTTTACATTTTATAAAATAAGAGTGTACAATGTATGGAAAAATTAATGCCCAAATAAAACAGTAAGCCATGACTAAACTCACTTGAAAACATTTGAATAAGGTATTCCTTCCTGTTCTACTAGTTTTCCACCATAGTACATGCAGGCACCATAGGCAAAGAACATAATGCTAGAAGCCATTCCAAACACTAACGCTCTAAAGTGACAGTTGCATAAAGCAACTAGATGAACTGTTTCCAACTCTTTCATATATTTTTGATGAAATGTTTGCTCTCTACCTAGGCCTGCTACTGTGCGGATATTACTTACTGCTTCCACTGCTACCTGAAACACCATAAATATAAAGAAAATATACTGTATTATCTTGATATCTTTTATGGCTCAAAGATTATGTGAGCCATAAAAGATATCAGTATTTTTAAAGGAATTATTTATTTAGTAAAAGGTAGTATTTCTTGATAAATTAATATTTACATCTATTTCTTTAAGAAAAACTTCTTGGGTTTTTGAGATATGTTTTGTTATATACAACATGTATCTAAAACATTGCATCAAACTTTGGCAGGCTATTCCTTCGGTAAAAAAAGAATAATTCACATCAGCAACCTAGGGTCCATCTTAAATATTAAGGGTGGTATTTAACCCTAAAGATAGAGCTAAAAACGACTGTTGTGTGAAATATTATGAAAACTACTTAGGGTATTACAGCAAATCTTTGCATACTACTTATTGAAACCTTGATCATTAATAAACTAAATGTGCTGTTACCGTTACCCACACCCCATCATGTAAAAAAAGGGGGGTGTAACACTTTTTTCTGCAATAAAATATGTCAGAGTAAGTATTATTAAGTTTGACTTAAGATTAAAAAACATGGAGTAAAGATTAACAAATAAGGTGTCTCGGAGAAACTGTATAGCTTTCCCCGTTTCCAAGATAATTACACAAGTCTGAGCTCAGAGACAAGTGTAATTGCCTGCCAGGTAGGCAACCAGAACTGCAGTGTTACTTCGCACTGCAGTCGTTTACCCATTTTTACCAGCACATGTGACTATGTATCATGTACATTTGGTAAACAAGGCTGGTTTGTGTGTAATGATGGAAAAACTCAGATACTTTTCCTTCTTCATAAGCTCCGATGTGTTGCTATTTATTACATTAGTAAGTTATGCTTACACAGTTCACACTTGGGTGGGATTTTATTCATTACACTCACTGGAATATTGAAAGCTAAATTAAGAAATACAAATTGTAGTTGTTGCATGTTTTAGTTCCTAGCTTCAAAAACAGATTCATATCAAATGTTCAAAATGGCGGCCCTAACGTCATTGCAATAATTGAGGTGGCGTATCAATTACTGGTGCACTCTTTCGAAAACTCATGGTGTTACTTGAACCTTATTACATGTAGCACCTATCCTGGCTAACAGGTCTTCCTCGGATTCAATGGTTGTCTCGTACACCAAAGCTTTGAAAAAGACCCACAGAAAGAAGTCTAATGAATCAAGGTGAGGAGAGCGGTCACGCAACAGCTATACAGGCTGCCTAACTGGCAGGAATTAACACTTGTCTCTGAGATCAAACTTGTGTGATTATCTCGGAAACGGGGAAAGTCTATACAGTTTCTCCAAGACACCTTATTTGTTAATTTTTACTCCATGTTTTTTAATCTTAAGTCAAAATTAATAATACTTACTCCAACATATTTTATTGCAGAAAAAAGTGTTACAACCCCCCATTTTTTACATGATGGGGGTGGGTAACGGTAACAGCACATTTAGTTTATTAATGATCAAGGTTTCAATAAGTAGTATGCAAAGATTCGTTGTAATACCCTAAGCAGTTTTCATGATATTTCACACAACAGTCTTTTTAGCTCTATCTTTAGGGGTAAATACCACCCTTAATATTTAAGATTAACCCTAGGTTGCTGATGTGAATTATTCTTTTTTTACCCATGGAATAGCCTGCCAAAGTTTGATGCAATGTTTTAAATACATGTTGTATATACAAGTAATAAGGAATAGGATATCCTCTTTCTTGTACCTTCTTTCATGTATAATAAAACATGTTTATATCTATTAAAAGGTAAAATAATAACATTGATAAACGGAGTGTATATAGCGAGTATAAAGGACTTATTTTTATGCACAACTATATCAACATTTTGAAAAATCATCTCTCTCTACACATTATCTTAAATTAAGTCAGTAAAGATTGAACCTAGTTTTATTAATTATTTAATATATATTATTGAAATGTTATCTCAAATATGTAGATATTGACATTAATAAAAGAATTACTTGCCTACTAATAATATTGGTTTTTAATCTAATACACTCAATATATCAACAGAAATTATCTTGACCACAATATCAGTTATTGACCCAGGTCTAGTTTATATAATTTGAAAGTTGTGTCAAAGGATACATAACGATTCAAGAGGTGGTGTATAAAGTGCATCACTTCAAAGAAGTGATTTGTTTACTTGAATGGCTTGCTCCATAGCCTCCCTTTTATTGAGCAACTCTCCAGATTGAACAACTATAAAGTAGTACTGTGCTGCCATTATGACTGGGGAAAAGGCAAGGCCCACCAAACCTAGGCGCCACTCATAGTACATGGCGAGACCAACAGCCAACAGGAACGTAGCGATGGACTGTATAATAATGCTGAGACGCTGGCCTGTAGCCTGTAATAAGGTAGAGGTTAAAATTTACCATAATAATAATAATCCTGTATCAACTTAATGTTATCATTCTTTCTTATAAACCATTATAAATTCACTATAACATTCATACATTCAGTTAAATGTTAAATTACTGGTCTGGTATCTGGTTGTTAAATTCATCCTATAATTATAATAAGTTCTGCACCACCAATAAGCAGCAACAGAACTCAAAAACAAATTTCATTTGAAAAATTGAAAATATTTTTTTTAAGGATTTGAGTCTTGAATTCAAAATTTCCTCTAATACTTGAATCTCGAACACCCTTAAGGATTCAAGGGATTCAAAGTTTCAAAGGCCCATCCCTAATTTTTATTTCAAATCGAAAGCTACTTTGTATATCATTCGTATCCTTCTAATTAATATCCTAATTTAAGAAAGACATTAACAACCTTGTGTTTAAACATATAACAACAGCAAAATTGCTATTTGAGTTACTTCTAGCATAACTAGAATAAATGCTCTATCTAGCGTGATGTGAATAATATGAGACCAACCCCTTGAACTTGAGAAACATCCCCTGATAATCTTGCACACAGCGCTCCAGAGCTGTTGGCTTTCTCGTCAAACCACGCAATTTCTTGCCGCAGCATAGCTGCAAACAACATCCTTCGAAGACGCAGAGTGAGCTTCTCACCTGTCAATGTTATTGTATACACCTAAAACCAACAATGAAAGCTAATTTCTCAAAATAAAAATGGTAAAACAAGCTTTCAAATTTATTTTACATCAATGTTAATGCAACCTCCTGGTAAGAGTATATTTTGAACTGATTGTATCTTGTACCTTCACTTCAAATGAGGATTATAGGTATGGTTACAATATGAATATTTTAGGGCCGTTAGTGGTTAAAGGCCAGCATTTAAAACATCGTCGGGGGACCTGGTGGTCTAGGGGTGTGCTGGGGACCGGGGTTCAATCCTCGGTCTCGGCACAGATTTATCTGATTACCAAGCCCTTCCTTCACTTCTGACAAGACATCTTGTAAATGTGGGAAATGCCAGGCCTCCACCGTGGTTCGGATTCCACGTTAAACTGTAGGTCCTCCATTTCATCTCACAATCACCCTACCATTACACATTAGCATAAGTGCGTATAACCCGAACGGGTATTAAGACACGGTGATGATGATGATGATAATAATAATAATAATAATAATAAAAACATCGTCTGAGCTATCTTGGCCGCAGGTGAAATGAGAGGGGGGAAGTGGGTGCTACTTAACTAGAAAGATGAAGACATCTAGATTTGCAGGTATTCAAAGTTAATTCCTATTTCTATAAAAAAAAATTTTATTTGTAACAATAGGCCCACTACAAGAACAGGGCTGGTATGCGCCTGGAAAATAAGAAATCCTGGACAAGTAAAGGAATTTTTAAAAAGTCACTGAAATTTTCAGATACCTATTTTTGTAATAATTTTCTAAATATGAAGCATACGAGTGTAACATCACAGTGTAAACTATAAGTTTTATCTCCAATTAATGTGATTTTAAAGAGCAGTCACATATTTGTATCTAAACAACTCTTATGTTTATAAATTTAATAGAAAACAGTCAAAATAGCTAGAATTTTTTTATTTAAATATTTCCATGTAACCATCTACTTTAAAAATGCATATTTTTTGGTTTATAAAAACCGAGAAAGTTAGGTATTTTCAAAATGTACAGTATAGTGTATCATCAACCCTGATAAAGTCTAAACAGGTTGAAATTCATCATTATTAGGTCATCAATCTTGCGATTGGTTTGCTGTAGCTCTACACTTTTTCCTATCCTGGGCCATTTTGTGACTTTTTCTGCCAACATCATCCGCTATATGATTCACATACCTAAGTCATGGTCTCTTGCTTGAATTGCTCTCTTCCATATTTCCTAGTGTTATCTTAGTCAAACTCTCATGTCTCAGTATATGGCCTACCATGTTAACTCTTCTTTGCTGTATACCTTTCCAAAGTTTATTTTCTTCGTTTGATTTTCTTACTTACCACTTCTGTATTTGATACCATCTCCATACATGATATTTTAAACAATATTCTGTTGCATCATATTTCAAATGGTTCAAATATTTTCCTTTCGGTTGCAACAAGTGTCGTAGATTAATTTAGAATGTATGGTTTAAGAAAGTCCACTTTTCCCAAAATAGCTAAGCTACTGTACTCGGCTTGTGCCAATCTGTATACTGTATTGAAATACTAATTAGTACCATAACTAATAAAGGAGGAGTGAACAAGTTTTCAAAACTAACCTATAACTTATTCTGAAAGTGATGTTAGGTTTGAAAGTTGGAATTTATACATGAAAAGGACACTAACTAATAATCAGACATGGATCTACATTTTAGTTTCTTGATTTTTATTTATAACATAGCTTCTACCAAAATCTAGCTAAGAATAATCATACATTAGGCTAACTGGCCATTTAAGATGTATTAGTACACTGTTAAATGATGGAATTATTTTAGTGAGAAAATATATTTATTTAAAATTAACTTTGTGTCTAGGAAGTGCTAATATATTAAATGACTTCTGATAATTGACAAATTAATTACCTAATGCTCTGATTAGTGTTTTAGTTTAAGCAATTCATTGAGTAGCTAATAATTATACGTTACCTGCATAACTGTTGATAACCCAATGCCAAATCCAGCTGTCACAAAATAAATAGAGTACTTGTTGGTTTCATTATGAATTTCTGCCCGATTTGGTAAGCCTAAAACCTGAAGAAATAAATTAAGTAATAATTAATTAATTAAACATATCTTGAAATTCTCATTCAAAGTAGGTATACAAACACAAAACGATATACAATAAACATGAGGAGCAAACATGCAGATTTATGAGAAAATAAATGGTATGGCGCACCTCAAAAACTTTCTCTCCGCTTTTATCTTAAAACAAACATTTACTAAAAATTTGTAAGACTTGTGAAATGAAATAATAGGTATATACATTGTTGTGGAAACACTACACCAAAGGTCATAAATGAAATAATGTACACTGTTACTCTTACTCTATGGGATTAGGAACTAGGAACACTGTTACAGAAAAGTTGAGAAAAGAGAAATATCTTTGTCCACCTAAGAGCATAAAAATAAAATTTGCTTTCAAATACCTGAGTTTAAAAGTATATATATTTGGTTATAGCTAAGAAACTATAGATTTTATAAAAATATATACACATAAAAGCTACAACTTTACAAGTTATTTCATATCTCAAATGGTGGCGGAGAAGTGATGAAAATTGGAAAATTTTCCGGATGTAAAGTAACCTCAAAGTCACTTTCACGAGAAAATGAGAGTTGCCATCTTGTTTATAATAAAAGTAAAAAACAGTGTTTGATATAAAATTTAATCAAAATTGTTAGAGCGAATTTTGATAAAATCAAAATTTTCTCTTTTTTGCCCTTTAGTAAACTACCCTTAAATTAAAGGCTGGACATCTAATTCCAAGAATCCCTCAGGGGACCTTTTGAACACGCCAGATGCAAAGCTAGAGCCCAATCTGTAAAACAGTTTCGGCTCTAGCTCGAGGTATAGACAGACAGATGACATCGCAAAAACACCTTTTTTGGTTTCAGGGGGTCATGAAATGTCGACATTTATCAAAATCTTGGTTTCGAATTTTTTGACGATCACAATATTTTCTCTAAGGTGCCAAGAAAAAGTTAAATTATCTATTTTGGAACCCGATAACTAAAATAAAATTTGGTTATGTAATATATCTAATAATCCAATTTTTCTTACACAATATATGTACATAATTACTTAATTATTTTTTTTAGTACAATGTGATGTAGTGCTTTTTCAAGTTATCTCCAACTTAACTAAAAACATAGGATCACAAGAGTGAATCTAAAAGAAATGTGTCATCAGTTGTCTGAATATAGAATGCATAAACAACTAAAGTAAAAATCCACTCCTAGCTCACCCAATAAGAAATTAAATCTACAAAGATATGAGGGGCTAACAATTTTATAGAGTTGAAATTATTACAGTAGTGTGTCATACAATATAAATATTTTCATAAATAGAATGATTAACTCATAGTCTTCCTAATCTGCACTCGCTAAACTTCCCTAATTTCACTTGATTTAAGAAAGTACATCACTTATACCTTTCTTGAGCTGGTTCTATCGAGTCCACCTCATTACACCCCAACTCTTTCAGGCCCATTATAATAAATTGAAAGGAGGATAGAAGAGTAAGGCCTACACACTTACAAAAAACTATGGGTTTGGGTCCATTCTAATGTTATCCTCCCATCTACTTCTTGGTCTTCCCAAAGGTCTCTTCCCATTGGGTTTATCAGTCAATACCCTGAACACGGTTCTAGAATCTCCCATTCACATTGCATGTCCTACCCACCATAGTCTACTAGACTTGACTAGGCTATCCTAGCAATGTCTTGTGATGAGTACAGGTTATGTAAATCATTATTATGTAATATCCTCCACTACTCAATAGCCTCATCTCTTTTTGGCCCACATATCGTCTTAAGCACCTTGTTTTCAAACATCATAAGTTTATTTTCATCATGTAAGGTAAGAAACCACGTTTCACACCCATAGAGAATCGGTAACATTATTGTTTTGTGTATTTTGAGTTTAACATTAGTGAAAACAGACAAGATGTCAACAACTTACTGGCCCGTAATAGCATGCATTTCTCAACTATTCTTTTCTTAATTTCCAATCTAATATCGTTTGGTAGTTAAAATTGTTCCTAAATATTTAAACTCATTAACCCTGTCAAATGATATTCGGTTTGCAGTAATCTCCAAATTATCGACTCCAATTTTTATTCTCTGTGTATTCATTTGCTTAGTATTATTATTATTATTAGCACCGCGTCTTACTACCCATTTGGGGTATATGCACTTACGCTAATGTATAATGGTAGGGTGATAGTGAGATGAAATGAAGGACCTACAGTTTAACGTGGAATCCGAACCACGGTGGAGGCCTGGCATTCCCCACATTCACAAGATGTCTTGTCAGAGGTGAAGGAAGGGTTTGGTAATCAGATAAATCTTTGCCGGGACCGAGGATTGAACCCCGGCCGCCAGCACAGAAGTCTGACACCTTACCCCTAGACCACCAGGTCACCATTTGCTTAGTCTTTTCAGCATTTACTGCCAAACCTAGTTCCTTACTAGCCTCTAATAACATTTCTGCATTTCTTGCAACAGCTTCCTTACTATTGCCTAACAAAGCTAAATCAACAGTATATCCTAATATCTCAACAGTGAGAATACCAGTATATAATTGGTTTTGAAAACATTTATATTCCCCACCCCCACACATGCATATGTGAACATACCCGCACACCTGCACACACATATGCATGTGCACACAAATGCAAATGCACATACACATACACACACGATTTGGTAAAGAATTAATAAATTAAAATAATTATAAAGAATACAAAGAATACAAAAAGAAGGAATAAATAACATTTATTTTGTATTAACTTGATTTTGTAAAATGTTTGTAGGCCTATACATGAAGTAATGATTTTAATTTAGTATAGTAATTGTAATAAAGGTTATTTTACACATTTTTTGAGCTAAGCTTCAGATAAAGTATTACATTTTTCCAATTCTAAAAATATTTTAAGAGTAACAACAAATTGTTGGTGATTATTGATGATTATCACTTCTAATATTGAATATATAGGGCTAGAATAAACTATTGTTCCCCTGCCTTCCCCAGAATATTATGGTTTACAATTATTTCTCCAGGAAAATGCTGTTCTCCTTCCTTAAATTAGTGTCTTTAATCTACCAATATGGATTATGTAAATAATGTAACTAACGCTTCACTTTATTTTTACAGATGGAACACTCATAGGTACAGAAATAGATAGATACTAGCATAAATGTTCATTTTATGGTGAAAGTTATAGATCTGTCTACAAGCATGCCTGTGAGAATTCCCACAAACAAGTTCGACCATTTATGTCAATTACTAATTAAATCAATAATACTTTTTGTTAATCTTTAAAGTGGTTAAGTATAGACTTTAAATGTAGATTCACACCTTGTGAATTCATAGCTCTTAAAATATATTTTTATGTATAAAAAGACTCCTCGTGCCCGGCACAGATTTATTTGATTGCCAAACCCTTCCTTCACCTCTGACAAGACATCTTGTGAATGTGGGGAATGCCAGGCCTCCGTCATGGTTTGGATCCCACGTTAAACTGTAGGTCCTTCATTTCATCTCACTATCACTCTACCATTACACATTAGCCTAAGTGTGTGTAACCCGAACAGGTAGTAAGATGCGGTGCTAATCATAATAATAATAATAATAATAATAATAATAATAATAATAATAATAATAATACACTGTTTCTACACCTTTTATTATACATTTCCAAGCAATTAGGCACTAATTCAAACTATATTTTTAGCTTTACTAAGCCCTATCTCCCATCCCAATAAAAAATGTTATAAATGCTGGTTATTTGCTAGCAAATAAATTCAAGCCTGACTAAGCTTACCTGTATTAGGCTTCCAAAGAGCAAAGCAAGCACGGGCATAGCGGCACCCATGACAATGGAACAAACACAGGCAATGAATATGTATGGCCACTCAGGTTTGTTAAGATGCATAACCTGCAACAATGAAGATTTGGGAGGCTCCTTGGCTACATTTTCTTCAGGAGAAGAGAACACAATTTTATCCTCCTGCAGGAAGTCGGGTATAACAAATTCATCTTCTATGGACCTTTCCTCATCCTCAGTGTTTTCTGTAATAAGTGTTTGGTAGTGTCAACACAATTGGTTAATTTATTCAAACAAAACCAACTTTGCTATTTCAGAGAATATATTTTAAGTTGGCCTTGGAAACTAAAGCACCAATAATTTAAAAAAATGTTTAGTGAAAATTAAAATTCTTACACTCACTTGAAATAGCCATTGCCCAAGATTCTTCACCACTATTCACTTGTGCCATTACTAGCTTATAGTAGTGACCTTTCAAAGCAATAAGTTCTTCATGAGTACCTTGCTCTGCCACTTTGCCATCATTTATTGTCACTATTCTATCTGCACCACGAATTGTTGAAAGGCGATGAGCTACAATGATAGTAGTGCATCCTTCACTTGCCTGTAAACAAATGGGTTAATTGACCTCTTCTCAATTAAAAACTATACCAGTTCCTCTGTCGACTCAAGAGTGGGGGCGGGGGGAGGGGGGCGGGGGGAAGAGGTTCACCAAAAAAAAACAAAGTCTAAAACACATCTCAAAGTCCAGAAGGCTTAGGAAGCTGAAGCTTGGGAAACAACAAGTATCCCCTAACACAAACAAGTGCAGGAATACTTACTGACCAAAAATTTCCATGTGTGCCCCCAGAATGTTAAAAAAATTTTAAAAAATCGGAACATCAACAACAGAAAGAAAGCTAAAATTCGCAAGCAGATAGACTCTAACCCAAAAGGGTGGGAAAATACTTGGTGACCAAAAATTCTTATAGTGGCTCCCAAAATGGAGGAGGGTTTTTTTCCAAAAATCCAAGGTCCAAAGGAATCCCAAAGCCGGGAAGACCTTGGAAGCTTAAATTTTGCAAGCAGGTAGCCCCTAACTAATAAAGATGCAGGAATACTTGGTGACAGAAAATTCCAATTGGGAGCCCCAAAAGTGGGGGGTTTCGAAAAAAAAGAAAAGTTGATAACATCTCAAAGCTCAGAAGACCTAGGAATTTTAAATTTGACAGACAGTTAGCCTCTAACCTAAAAGGATACAAGAATAGGTGGTGACCGTGTCCCCAAAATAGAAGGTTGTTTCTAAAAAACTAGAGTTGAATAAATCTAAAAGCCCAGAAAACCTAGCTATAAAACCTAAAATGTTCAGGCAGATATCCCCTAACCCAAATCTCTGTATAATTTTCTAGTGTGTCTGTGTCTTTATACACCATCCAGAAGCCCCATGACAACCTAGAAAGATGAAACTTGGCACACTTATAGTATTGCCACTAGACAAAATATAACAAAGCCGGATTTTTTTTACTGAAATTTCTTACAGCCTTTCATAATGAATTAAAAGAATGGCGTGAGAGTTTTGCATTTTTCGGATTATACTTCCATTCCCGTTCAGTTTAGCAATCATGATGTAAACAGTAATATTTGTGCTTTGGAGACACATAAGTTGTGACTGTTCAAGTGTAGTATTTATATTAATCTATTTTCATTAACGTTTGCAATATTCTAATTAATTACTAATTAAATGTCACTTAAATTAATTTATATATATTATAAAACTTAATCCTACTTTATTTTGTCATTTAGAAATCCTGATCATAGTAATTTAAAATATTGAAACATGTTGAGTTAACATTCAACAGCTGGTTTACAACCATCTTTAACTTCAAGGAGAAAGGAATTAAATTTCAATATAAGATTTCAAAATCCCATATCGTTCCACATTAAATTAAGGAAATAAATTCATAATTATAAATATTATTTCATGATTAGCTATTATTCAATTTTATTTCTTGACTATTACTTTTAAACTTTTGTATTATTACAACTGTTTATTAACATTTTGTGTTTATAAAGAATATAATTTAAATTTACATTTTACTTTCAATATATGATGTAGATAATGATTTGACATGCCTTAATGATAAACTTTAATTTGTTTAAAGTGTGCCAACAGGATACTATATAATTCCAATTTTATTTATCTTATGGTGTTTATTTAAAATGTCTTCACAAATACGTATAACTTTTTTATATATTTTACTTAACAAAAACAATTATTTAATCTAATAACTCTTCATCATTAGTCAATTTTTATAGCTCATTTTATATCGTTTTTCCAGGCCTCCAGCGTGGTTCGGATTCCACGTTAAACTGTAGGTCCTCTATTTCATCTCACAATCACCCTACCATTACACATTAGCGTAAGTGCATACAACCCGAACGGGTAGTAAGACACCGCGTCTAATAATAATAATATATCGTTTTTATTCAAATGATTTTATATTGTCATTGTAATTTAAATTGAATTTTATTCAAAATTTTACATCTCAAATAGAAAAAGAACTTATCACTAATAAATCTCTTTGTAGCAATTATTGCTCCAAGTCAACAGAATGGGGACAGTCAAGTATAAACATCACTTACCCAATACCACTAATCTTGCCGAGCACCTCGCGCAACAAACATCCGACTACACAAACCACAAGCGAACAACTGCCAAGACTGAGCCAAGTTCCGCATCTCGCCACTAGAGACCGGCACCACCACTACCATGATCAATCCGCCCAACTTCAAGAAACGAGAAGAAGATGGTAACTGCCAGGCTTTGCCAGAATAATATAGAATGTTCTTCTGCCGGCGCGCCCCCTTCCTTTGTGCCTATCCTGTTCGATGATTGTGCCATATAAAAGACCATCCGTCGAGGAAGACGTCATCTTGGACTTGGCTGCGACCATGTAGGACTAAGCGTCGGCGTAACGGACATATTACGTTAATGTAAGAATAAAATCCAATTTCGGCTTAAATGTAAATTATGGGAACTAGTCAAAATTCTTTTTAGATCTTTTTAGCAAATTTAATTATAAAGTATTTGCATAAATCTTCGTCTTTGATTTACTTTATAATGAGAGTATTGTAAAGTCAGACATTTTCTGTGTTATTGATATTAGGCATTATGCGCGAACTTTATACTCAACCAATTAACTTTATTTGTTTCTCAGTAGTATTTAGGTTAGATGAGTGTAGTAAATATGAAAATTTGAGAGTGTTGTTAGATAAGAACTTTTCAATATTATCCATAATGATTGAAAGTCAAACATTTCAAAATTAACTTTATTTCGTCTCAATTGCAAATGTGGCATTTTGGGTTTGGTAAACATTAAGGTGGGAATGTGTTTGAAATATGGTGCCGAGATTTTCAATATTAGTAGAATGGAGTATTGCACTAGGTTATTATATATATCAACTTAACTTTATATTTTTTTACTAGTTTCTCGATTGTTACTTTTAGGATAGTGTTGTTAATAGCTATTTTGTACCAAAATAGTAACAAAAAACTTAAAGGGGTAATGTTAGGAAATATCCTCGATATTTATAATAGTACTATAATCCTTGTTTAGGACATAGGCGAAGGCTATGTTGAGTTCTGCTAGTAGGTTATTAGCGTTAAGGTTAAATGGAATTGACATTAGGTATTTTTGATGAAACTAAAACTTTTAGTAACATGTGGCATTTTCGCAACAGGTTCACAAATGTGTAAGTTAGGAGAGATCTTTTACTGTACTACGTATGATCATATTAAATTAATGTTATGCATCAATATTTGTATTTACGTAATATGTTTAGGGTACATAATATATAACGTAATGATTAGAAGGAAAAGAGTAAATATTTATGGAACAATGTTTTTATTGGATAGTATATATTTATGTTGAGAATGCTTGCTCACTCACGACTATTATATATAAAAACTGAATTATTAAATGCTCTTCAAATAATATCTTATTATTTAATAAAGTTTGGCATAAATTAAATCTAAAGATTCTAAGACTTGAATTTATTCTATTACATAATTACGCCATATTATCCCTATGTCTAGAAAAGGTGCGAGGGATTAGCCTTCAACCTTTTTATATATTAATATGTTAGGCAACCTGTGAAGGTGGACCGTAGTTTCCCGCTACTCACAAGAGTGAGTTGCGTGCACTGGGGACATGTTAAATGTCCAGCACTTTATAACTCACAATTTTAGGATATTCACTCTACGCGCTCCTCTATATTCCATTTTATTTTTCTTTAACTGTAGGTTTTGTTTATATTTATGTATTGAATCCCTCTGGTTTGGAGCTTAGGGATTACATCTTATTGACTTAAAAAAAATAATATTGTATATATTTTTTATAATAATTATTAATGAACTTTTACTGATTTAGTTCCATATGATTATATAAAAACATTATTAAAACATCAAATTTCAAGTCTTATTATATCATATTATTTTTGAAAAACATTTTAAGTCATTTAATAACAAACGTTTAAAAATATTCATAAATACAATTAAATTTTTAGTGAAATTAGGTTTTACAAGTTGTATTAAATTAACGTTGTAGCACGTCAATCAAACAAATTGGACAGCTACAATTAAATATCAATATTTTAATAATTTACGAAAGGAAGAAACAATATTAACATATTAAAAAAAAAGTAGTCTACCTCAAAGTTTATTTTCTCTGACTAGATGCAGTAAAATAAAATTACGTATCTCCCCAAATTGAAACACGTGGTTGTTAAAAATACTGTAACAGTTATCAAAGAAGAGTGTTATTATTATCATGTTTATGAATAAAATACGTTAACGCATACCCTTTGCCATTGGATGATGTCGGATAAATTTGCATACACTTGCCATGTTGTCTACAAGAAAATATAGTAAAGTACATATCACAAATTCTCATAAAAATAATAACTGATCCTAAATATCATAATTGAAACAGATATATTTAAATATAAGATGCTTTGGTGTCTACTCACGATTTCAAGATGTCCTTGGATTCGCTTGTCACACATGTGAAGCTCAAAATTATTCAATGATGGCGGCCTCACCTACTATCATAACTACACCTGACAAACAAATGAAGTGGATATCGGGATTGACCCACTGACCTACATCGTGTCAGACAAGACTGGCGGCGATTGAAGGAAACATGCTTCCCCCCCTTTCCCTGCAAGCGTCACTCCTTTTTGCCTCCGACTTCATCCGTATTTCTCCTTTCTATATTCCTGTGTTTATCACCCTTTTTGCTTTGTTCCGTTCGTATCAGATTTGGAACTATATAAAGGCCCCCAGCCAGGTTCACATTATACCCAATTTACTGCTAACCAGCGTCAAATGAGGAACTTCTGCACTGGGCTACACCAAAGAACACGACGACCATGAAGTTTGAGCAGTGGGATACACCACCACCATGGACAGGATGACAGACTTCGATGACGACCGTGAAGTTTGAGCCATCGGATCCACCGCCACCATGGATAGGACCACGGACTTCGATTAAATAAGTATCATTAAATAATCAACGAGTCCTAATGACTTGTTATCTAGTTTTTGTTGTAAAAAATAGGCAAAGTCTGTTTGCACCCTTTCTAGTATTCTGTATGTAGTCGGAGACGATTTTCATTTGTTTTGAAAGTATGTCGAGTTGACAGTTAATCAACTTTAAGTCTTGTTGACTCTCAAATTTAGCGGTTAATTTTATTGTTTAAATATTGTGTCCTCCAGAATGAGGGACAAGTCTTATAATTACTAGTTTCATATATTGTAAATCAGTCCTAGAGACTATGTTGCTTTGTTTATATACCATACAGTCTTTACGTTAGGAGCCTTGGGCTTGGAATTCAGCAATGGCTTAGTTAGAGACTTGCTAAACTTCCACAAGTTCCATTAGTTTATTTTGACCCAATGTTTCTCATGACGCCGTGAACGTCATGTACACCTGTTTATTAGCCATCAACTTCTGTAGTCAAGGAACTTTTCTATTGTTTATCATTATACAAAATGTTTCAAAGAGATTATCTTACAACCCAGTCTAGCATACCTGATTAAGAGTTTTTTTATATATATATTATATATAATATATATATATATATATATATATATTATATATCTTGTTCTATATTTTGTTATTAACTATTTGATTGTTTTCTTCTTTAGTAAAAAGCATCCAGTAGCCCGGCTCCTGCGCAGCCCTAGTAGCTACAGCAGAATAATCAAATTCTCAAAGTCTAATTGTCTACATCTAAACTTCAAAGTATAACCCGTTATATCATTGTAAACCTTAATATTTTTTATATCTGTTTTTTGTTTAATAAATCAATTAATGGTTTAAACTTATTCTTTTTCAATTCAAATTGTGTAACCAATAGTCGCGGTTCTTACAATCTTCGATTATATTACAACGTGAAAGACATAAATGTGTAATATAATATAAAACATATGCACAATATTTAAATGATATTTGAAAGAGATTGATCATGTTAATTACAAGTTATAATACATTATAATTAGGAATGTCTTGGAGTTATAACAAACATCTAAAAATTCAGTAACATTAAAATTGTAGAAGTTTGAGTCAAATTACGCATAAGACTATGTTTTTAAAAACAAAGGATGATGTAAGAATACAGTTTCATATGTCCATATTAATGTAAAAGATTGATAGAACAAGTAATTACATTTTGAAAAAATATAAACAAATGAATTAGTTTTTTATTTGTATTCCCTGTTGTTTGGTTACTGCTGCAAGTGCTGCAATGTTACTTATTCGACATGTTTCAATGCCATGACGGCATCATTCTCAGGTCAGATATTAAAACAATGTAGTTGAGTATTCCATGTTGTGTGATTATTATAATTTGTAACTAACATTATCAATCTCTTTCAAATATCATTCAAATATTGTTCATATGTTTTATATTATATTACACATTTATGTCATTCACATTAATTTAATACAACTTGTACAACCTAAAAGCACTGAATTTTATTTATAAATATTTCATATTAAACTAAAAAGATAATTTTCATACTAACTATTTATTCAAGCTTAGTTTGCCTGCTGGTGACAAGCTTATATATTAGTTATATATAATTGGAAATCCATTTATTTATCAGAAAGTTTCTTCTTAGTAACTATTATATCATTATCAATTATTGAAAAGTGAGATCATCAGGCTAAAATGCATTACATTGAAACTAGAAAATTAAGACCATCAGAGTGAAACATATTACAATGAAACGAGGAAATTAAGATCAACAGACTAAAATGCATCACATTGAAACTTAATTTTACTAGATATAGTTTTTACCAATAGATTTATTTCATGAATTGACAGAAGTATATGGAAAAATATAACAGATTAGCACCAAAATTTGGGAAAGGTATATAAAAAAACTACAACAAGGAAAATTGACCAGGGATCCTAGAGATTGAAGTATAAGATGAGATAGAGAAAGATGAAAAAGGACTCAGCATTTTAAATATTGAAGTGGAGAGAGCCACAAAGACGTGCAAAGAAAGAAAGCTGCTGGAGATGACAGTATACCAGCTGACCTAGAGAAACTGGTAAACAACGAACGGAATAATAACTATGATAAAACTTATAAATAGGATCTACAAAACAGGGGAATGGCCCATGGACTTTCTAGACGTAACCATGGTAGCTCTAAAAAAAGAAGAAACAAGCCAAGAAATGCAGTGATCACTGAACCATCAGCCTCATTTTTCATGTGAAGAAGATTGTGGCAAGAACTCAACAGGCGAATGGAACAGAAAATAAGAAAGTTTGATGGAAGAAGACAGATTTGGATTCAGAAAAAAAAAAAGAACCAGAAATGCCATCAAGACAGTGAAAATAATTTCAAAGAGATTGCTGGAAGCAAGGAAGAGATCTATATTGGTTTCGTAGACTTGCAAAAGGTGTTTGATAGAGTGAAGTGGAAGAAACTGATGGAAATACTCAAGAATATTGGCATCAATTGGAGAGAAAGAAGTCTGATCGCAAACCAGTACCAGGGACAGTAAATGAAGGTGAGGCTAAATGATGGAGAGACCAACAGAGTAGAGATAAGAAGAGGAATGAGGCGGGGATGATGTTTGTCATTGAGTCTGTTCAACTTGTATAGATAGTGGCTGATCAGTGAAACCCTGGAGGTACCTGGCAATCTAAGAATAGAAGGATGCATCATCAATACAGTAAAATATTTAGATAATTTAGTATGGCTGGCCAAAAATAAAGAAGAGTTGCAGAAAATGATGGACCAGCTGGTGGAGATAGGGAGAAGATATGGCATGAATATCAATACTGAGAAACCAAAAGTTATGGTGATTTCAAAAAATGAGGAACCACTGAAAATAAAAATTGGACACTGGGAGTTTGAAAATATAGAGCAGTTCAAGTATCTGGGAAGTCTGCTGACAAAGGATGCCTCCTGTACCAAGGAAATTAGGTCGAGGATCGTCATGGCCAAGGAAACTTTCAACAATAAAAGGTTACTGCTGACCAGCAAATTGAGTTTGGAAGTGAGGAAGAAACGGACGAAATGAAAAATTTGGAGCATCGTATTGTATGGAACAGAAACTTTGACTCAAAGGAAGATGGAAAAGAAATACTTGGAGAACTTTGAAATGTGGTGCTGGGGAAGACTTGAGAAGATTAGGTGGACAAACAGGGTGACAAATGAAGAAATCCTAAGAAGATGGAAGAGAAGATAACCATTTTGAATATGATTATTCGTACAGGGCAAATTGGATCAGACACATTCTTGCGAGAAACTGTCTTCTGCACAACATCATAGAAGGAAAGGTTTAGGGAAAGAGGAGCTTAGTAAAAGGAAGATTAAAATATTGTATGACTTGAAAGGAAGAAAAAAATTCTGGGAGCTGAAGGAAGAGGCAGAGGACAGGTCACATTGGCGGTCTAAGTTCACTGACAAAAGGAATGGACCTGTCATAAAACAGAACAAATAATGATGATGATGATGATGATAATGATATGATGATAATGATATGATGATAATAATAATAATAATAATAATAATAATAATAATAATAATATAATATAATAATTTTGATAAAATTTTGCTATTCTTTGTAAAGGTTTGACTCAACATCGAATAATTTCGCCAATGTGTTCCTTGATCTGTACAGTGAATCTCATGTTCGATCTTCACATCAGAATATCTGCATGTTTACACTATCATTACACATTCGGGTTATCCGCATATTTACCATAACGGGAAAGGGATGAGGAAGGTAGAATTTATGGTAGATTTACCTATATTTGCATGGAGAGAGAGTGGGAAAGCATTTGGGAATAACCACCTTACTACACCCAGGAGAGATTCAAACTCCCAACATGCCTAACACCAGCAAACCAGATAGGCATTAATATTAACTTTCTTTGGAAGGCAAAATATTTCAAAGTCTTAATTATGTTGGAATAATGAGAGTCTGTATCGGAAACTTGAACATATTTTGACAAGTGCACTTAATTCGTCCTATATATTCCTCTCTCTTAATTGATTTTAAGGCATTTAATTTATTTAGTTTAAATAATAAACCTGAAATCACAAGATTTTTGTGGATTTTGAAACATCTGGAAGTAGCCCTTAAAAAAATAGCTGTGATTTGAGCAAGTGTGTTAAAAAGAGGAGAACAGCATGTAATATGAAAAATAGCTTTTTCTTCAAAGCCACACTTAAACAAAAAACTAACATAAATGTTAAAAAATTATAACTCACCTTATCAAGTGCTGCCTGAACTTTGGCCTCACTGCTTGTATCGAGAGCCGAGGTAGCCTCGTCCAACAGTAAAATGTGAGGTTTGCGCACCAGAGCTCGAGCTATTGCTATTCTCTGCTTCTGGCCACCTGAGAGTTGGGCCCCGCGTTCACCAACTAGTGTGTCATAGCCCTAGAAATACCAAGTATTATTTTGTCAATGCTTCACAGCTTTTGGCCCAAATATGACCGAGTTAACAATTCCAAAGTGTAACATAAAAAAGTAAGAAGAATTTCATCCAAAATTATTATTTTAACTAAAATATACAGTTTAGCTGACCTCTGGCAACTTCCCTATGAAGTCTCGAGCATTTGCCACCCCAGCTGCTTCTATGATGTCTCGCCTTGTAGCATCCTCATGACCCAGTTTAATATTCTCTGCAATGCTCGTTTGAAACAAAACTGGTTCCTGCCCGACTACACCAATCTGCCTTCTTAACCATGCCACATTCAAGTATTTTATGTCCATCCCATCCAATAGGATCTGAAAAACCTCACAAATCTTCATTTTAACAATATTATTAATAAATTTAGAGATTACTTCAGCAACATATTATTTGACAAGGTTAATGAGTGTGAATATTTAGAAACATTTTTAACTAGCAATAATGATATTAGATTGAAAATTAGGAAAAGAATACAGTTGGTGAAATTAATTCTATTATTCGGTCAGTAAGTTGTTTACATCTCGCCTACTGTTAAGGAATGTAAGACTCAAAATATATAAAACAATAATTTTATCATTTGTTCTTGGTGGGTGTGAAATGTGGTCTCTAATCTTACATAGTGAAAAAAATGTATGCTTCATTGGAAGATATTTGGTCCAAAAAGGAATGAGGTTACTAGGGAGTGGAGGAGATTACATAGTGATGGGTTAAATACCCTGTACTCATTACAATACATTGCATTGCTAGGAAAATCAAGTCTCATATATTACGGTGAGCAGGACATGCTGTTCGAATGGGAGACTATAGAACCATGTTCAAAGTATTGACTGGCAAATCTAATGGGAATAGACTAGGGGTCCCCAACCCTATGCCCGTGGGGCCATTGCGCGACAAAAAATTAAGTTTGTGCTTCTATATAGGTATGCTGTTCTCAAGAAGATGGTGCCCACTCTTTCCAATCCCTTCCTCTCATTCCTCTTTCTTTGCCGGCTTATTTTCAAAGTGTACTTTATTACTCGGAACTATCATTATACTCACTAATACGATGCTACTACTTCCTATTTCCTTTGTAAATATCTTGATATAGGTCTACCTAGCTTTGTCGCCTGAATAAACACAGAACAAACATATATTTTAAAAATGTACCTAAACATCAAAATGGTGGTGGGTAGGTAAATATTTCCTTGTGTATTTATTTTGGTCTTTATAAAATCGTAAAAAAAACAGTATTTTTATTTATTTATTGACATTGAGTTTTGGTTTGGTGAAAATTGTTTCAATTGTTTAAACTGGTTTTGGACTAACTTTGTGTGTGTACCATTTGTGTTATTTTGTATGTGAATTAAAAAAAAAAAATGTAAGCTCACATTTTTTTTAATATGTATTTTTGTGTGTGTGTTATTTGCATTATGAATTGTGTTCAGCTATTAAATTAGTTGAAAATGTGATTGGTGCCCGCCACACTACCGTTAGTTTTGAATGTGCTCTAAGGTACAAAAAGGTTGGGGACCATTGGAATAGACCATTGGGAAGACCTAAATGCAGATATGAAGATAATTTTTAAATGGACTGAAAGAGATATGGTGTAATAAGGTGGAATGGAGAGAACTATATATGGACGGGTGGCGTAATTTACTTTCGAGTTCCTAATGCCATAGAGTAAGTAAATTGTTACCTTTAGATTATATTTATTTAGACTGCCTTCAGTGTGAGTAACAATCAAAACAAATTAATATAAGAAAAACAGGGAGAAAAGATTTTCAAATAAATGCACAAGCAGTTTCTTTGAAAGAGATTGAAGCATGACCACTTATTTTGAGTGAGGAGTAGAAACTCTACTGGTAATCAAATAAATAAAATAAATAATAAAATAAAAAGTAATATACCTTTACAATAAATTTAGTTACCATAGGCTATGACTTTTCAAATTTTTTCAACACACTCAAATTTTGTTAAATATCCTACCTGGCCTTGGTGTGGATCATAAAATCTCTGAATCAAATGAACACAGGTTGATTTGCCACATCCTGAACTGCCAACAAATGCCACTTTCTCACCTTCATTAATTGTAAGATTGAAGCCTTTTAGAACCTGCACAGAAAAAAAAATCGTTTTACTAAATGACTTTAAAAAAATGACTTTGAAATACCTACTCATTGAGATGGATTTGACTTTAAACTAAAAAATGTTGATCAGCTATTTACTATTACTTCAAGTATTGATATTTGTACCTACACAAATTAATTATTACTTAACTTTCCCCAAACATTCATTTCATTCTGAAAAAATGTTCCTTTGAATTAATGTACTTTGTAGTATTGCTCATATCAAACTAATTGAAAAATAAATTTATTTTATTTTAATAACTCTTTTTCATAGACAGTAATAAAGATTCAATGTTTTACACATTCATTGGAAATACAATCTTTAAATAAGTGATGTATAATATCATGTAAAATGTTAATAACTTTATAACTACCTTCACGTCAGATCTTGATGGATATTCAAAATGAACATCTTTAAATGTGATTATTCCCCTTTTAAATTCAGATGGACATACACCCTCCTCTGAAAGGCTGTTAATAAGTGGTACTCTGTCAATTAAAGAAAACACTTTAGCAGCAGCTCCTTTTGCCACACCAAATGTTTCTATGTATGGAGCCGCAGCTCCCAAATTTCCAGAGCCTTGCATTACCAAGAAAAATATCTGTTATGGGCAAAAAAAAGTAGGCATAAAGAATTATTATTAGGGTTGTTATTAGGGTTCAATACCAAAAAACTATAACAGTGGAAATCATGGTAGCTATAAAAGTTTAGCTACCATTAAAACAAAATGTTTAGCCGATAAGAGAAGTTCTTATAAAATAGGTATGAATTAAGTTTTAAGCGTAAGGAATGTATAGTAAAATGTTATCAATTGAGAGGGTCAGGGAAAAAACATGATAAACCTCATGGATCTATATGGAATATAGTATTCACTATTTAAACTTTTGTTAAAGCCATAAATCCAGCCAATGGCGGCTGGTGATGTAAAAACTAGGATGTTGACAAAATCAAATTTGTAATATATTTTGCAAATATATACATATTTAGTTGTATATATCAAGACAATACCAACATATACATATGCTTTGAAATATTTTCTTATACTTTGTGTACTAATATAGTACTTTTTTCAATAAATGTGGCTCAACCCATCTGAAAACTTAAGTTCTAGACCCATCTGGCCTGTCTAGTAGGAAATTTAAAAATAAGTGTGTAATTTAAATATGTGGGTATACAGTACAAACTTGATAATACAACATTATATAGTTTGACACAACCAGTAATCTGACAATTTTATGCCTTCAATGTGCCTTGAAGCACCTATTTTTAATTTGTATTTCAACATTTCTTATATACTCACACCCAGAAATTATACATTTTTACTCCTCTCCCACTGGGCCCCAGGAGTTCACAGTGCTTGTGGCATTATCGTGCTATTTAGTTTAACACAACATATTGTACAGGGCACATGAGTCTTTAACATTGAATGTAAAAATGGGGATTTTAAAAAAGCTTGACAGCAGTGTTTAGATAAGTGACATGTCTAGGTCATCCATTGTGGCTCACAGAACTTTTTACTACATAAAGAAGATCTGAGACAAGATAAAAACATTGTAGAACCTGCAAATTCAAGGACAGGATGGCATAAAAACATGAAGATTTGAAAACATCCATTAAAGAAGTGCTTTACCCATGGTTCCTACAAGAACGTCAGTGTAATACACCTACCATGGCTGAAATCTTACAGCAAAAACCTTAAGAGAAAGAGAAGCTTTACAATAAAAATGACTTTCGAGCAAAATATATGTGGTCAACTAAATTCAAAGCTCAATTTGGAATTTGAATGCAAACTATGAGCAGAGCAAAACTTTCAAGTGATGAGTCAACTTTTTAAAACCGTTTGTGAAAAATTTCAAGAAGAAGATTGATTGACATATGATCAAATCTACAATGCTGATAAAAACCGCTTATTCTGGAGACTTTGCCAAGTAAAAAAAAGTTTACTGAAGATAGATGAATGCACCTGTGAGAATGGTACACAAGGACCACATAATCTTAAGCTTTTATACATTAAGAGATGTTATAATGTACCAAATACACACTTGCAAAAAACAAACTACAATTGACAAGTTCCTGGCCAAAACTGTATGTTATTCTAAGCAATGTTTGTTTAGTAATTGTTTGATTTGAATAACTTTATTTTTTTAATATACTTTTGGTAATCCAACACTTTCAGTAATCTAGCAAGCTAGATAAGCCAACACATGAAATCCAGACTAGTGGGAATGATTGGGAATGTCTGATTACTGGAAGTGCATGCTCACACACACACACTTTTTTTCCCCCTCTAGTTTTTACTTTGTTTGATTTGGTCTGTCCTCACTTTTGGTCTCTTAGTGCCAAGAATTGTATTATTTGGAAGCTAGATAAACCAAAACACATTGATGGGAACATGGACTCAGGGCCTTGTCTAGGGGGGCAAAGCGGGCAATAGCCTCAGGCCTCACATTCCAGGGGCCACATTTCCCCCAAAAATTATTAAATTCAATTACAGTTTTTATTCTAAATTTTACATTAAATCATGTACCCACAGACAATTAACAGCAACAATAATTCACTTAGTGATAAGATTTTATTCCAGATTTCCTGAAAACCCTAACTTTATGTAATTTAAGATTTACGATATTCAAGTAATGTGCTGTAGTACAGTAGAATATGCAAACACTGTTCTACCACTGTTAGTCTACAGACTGTGTTACCACTGTCAGTCTACAGAAAGCTAATGGTGCAAAGAAGAATTTACTTTTGTTAACTTATTTGAATTGAGTGTTTGCATTTAATAAAGTACATCCATTTAATAGGTTAGTCAATATTCCTTAAAATATGAGAAATTATTAAGTAACACAAGTACCAAGTATATATATCAATTTATTATATCGGCTCAATACAGAAAAAACTGCCATACAAAAAAAGGTGGGGCCCTCACATTTTCTTAAAACAGCCCTGCATGGACTACATGTCAAACTCATCTGTTTTTTTTTGCCAGTGACGTGTAGAGCTAGGTTCAAATCCTAGCCAGCAATACTGAGGATGTTTTCCTAAATGAATTCTTCCTCTTATATGCAAATGAGGGTACATTTTATTTTAATTCCATCTGCCTCATTCATAGCCCATTTATGTAATTGAATATGTATAGTTTGGACAGGTAGTATGACGCGCAACACACACATAAAAATATTATAAATTTGTATAATTAGTCTGAGTACGCCTAAGCTTGCAGTTGAACTTGCTATCCACTCGCCCCAAGGACTGACTAAAACAATATAAACCTTTTGAATTAAAGAAATATCGTATCACCCACTTTGGTGCTCAAATCATCTGAGGTGTTAATCTCACAATAGAATGCACTATCAATAACAGGGAGATCGGGGTGTTAATTCTTGTCGGGTGTATTGAAGGTGGTTTTCTGCTAAATGGTTTTCCACTCTTCCTTCACCCAAATGTAGGTACACTCTCTGTAAACTCAGCCTTCATCACCCCTAACACATTAGCATTATTAGTACATATAGTATATGTACAAATCAAACAGGTAGTGAGAAGCAGTATCAAAAAAATATATATATAGAAAGAAAGTATGTTACCATGATCATGAAAAAAAGAGAAAGAAAAGCATATTATCATAATCATGAAAAAAAAAGCATGTCACCATGAACATTTAATAAAAGATCATATTAGTATGGTCATGAAAACAAAATAAAGAAAAGCATATTACCATGAGCATGGTTCCTGCTGTGTAGACTTGATTGCTCTCTGGTTTATCCATGTCATCCAAAAACCAATCCTATACCATACCAGAAACTCAGACCTAAGCTGCTGTATATGAAGAACCAGTTGACACCAGATGTAAGCGCTATGTAGAAACCTTTCTTGATGTTAATTTCCTTTGCCAACACCAAGTTAGATTTGTAACTGTGTGAGAGAGAGTGAAAGAGTGAAAAGTGAGGGAGAAAGAGAGAGAGGAAGCAGAGAGAGATATAGCATTTTTAATTACTACCCTAGGGAATAGCAAGCCCCTGATGGCTAATATATATATACACACCAATTTATAATATATTGTACAGAGCATACTTTGCAACCATTGACAAAACATACAGCAGAAATATAAACATTGAATGTAAGAGAGACTAGGAAAGTGGAGCATTGGAATGAAGTTTGTGAGGAGCATGTTAGCTGTCACGAAGAGAAACAAGATTAGGAATGAATTTATCCGGGAAAGAGTGGGGGTACAGGGAGTTACATGACATACTCGAGGAAGCAAGACTAAGGGCCAGTTTCATAGTCAAATTTATTACGCCTCAAGTGCGGCGCTACACTAAGTACATGACGACACCTACCTAAACCAGAATGGAATGGGCCAGTTTCCTATGCGAGAACGGCCCATTCCATTCTGGTTTAGGTAGGTGTCGTCATGTACTTAGTGTAGCGCCGCACTTGAGGCGTACTAAATTTGACTATGAAACTGGCCCTAAGATGAAATGGGCATGCATTGAGGATGGAAAAGAGAGGATGCCAAAGAAAAATTATGGAAATGAAGTATGTAGAAAAGAGATCGCAAGGGAGGCCAAGAAAGAGATGGGAGGGACAGATAAGAAAACGTGTGCAAAATGAGAGTGTGAGAACCCGGATGCTCTTTTCAGCCCTCCAGTTCATGGCACTCACTTTTTAAATTAAAAAGGATATACATAATTAGATTAAAATATAGTTCGACACCTTCACTCAAATGGTAGCATGTCTGCCTACTGAGCTAAAGGTCCCGGGTTCGATATCTGCCATGGCGAAATTTATCATTGCTGAAAGTATGAGTCTACCCTTTCATGTTGATAAATTGAGGGCCAGTGACTGGATGTTGTTCCTGCCTAGTCTTAAGATAATCATAAGGCATATGAAGCTATGACAGGCCTAGCCAGCCGGTAGTGGAAAAATAATTGAGTTGAATAGAAAAACTGACCCAGGTCATAGGCTGAAAACAGTAATGGATGTAAAAAAAAAAGATTAAAATCTAATTTTATAATATATATATATATAATTAGATTTTAATTATATTATTTTAATTACATATATAATTAAATTAAAATGGGTAAATAGTAAGTATCCATAGTTTCTAAGGAAAAATAAACTTGGTTAGCATGCACTTTGTACTTATTCTAGTTAATTATATATTTATATACAAATTTAGATTAAAACAGGTAATTAATTTAAGTATCCCAAATTCTGGGGAAAAATAAAACTTTTTGGCATGCATTTTGCACTTATTCTAGTTCCTAAACATTTGGTTGAATTCTTCTGAGGTTGAAGTCTTTAGATTTAGTAAACATTAATACTATAAATGTTTACACAATAACTATAAAGTAAACTTAACACATACTACTACTAAATTTAGTTCACTATATATAAAATAAATCAAATATAATATATACAATTTATCTAAAGGTTCATTATTGTAATTGAAAATACCTCAATCAAAAAATGTAATTTGTAGGTCATAACAGTAAACTAGAACTCACCATTCACCTCCTTGTCCGCCCACTGAATGCTACTACAGTTCTTATTGACTAAGCACCTCCTCAGCAATTGGAACTTGCCTTACCATATGCTTCAAGTTCCATTTTGGAAAGGTTAGAAGTTAACTGGATAAAAAAAACACAACCTCTATTATAATACTCCCAATTTTGTAAAACAAATAATAACAATAATGAAATGGGGGTGGGGGTGGTTCGGGAATTCAACCCCGCCCGCTTGCCCCATAAAAGTTGACAGTAAAAAAATTAACACTTCATTATTTATGGTTCAAACAAAACAAGAAAATTATTTACGGCTCAAACAAAACAAAGAAAATACAAGTACTATATAGGTAGTATTCTAATGTTAAGTACATTAAAAAAAAAGTTTGTGATTGTGTTCATTGGTCAGGCAACAAATCTGGGTAGACATGAGGAGATTATTGACAAACGGAAAAAGGAAGTATTAGTGAATGTGGGAAATGCTGTGGAAGCATATGTCTTTGAGATTAGGAAACAAAACATTTTAACTTGAAACTATTTAAATGGTAGTTCTGAGGAAAATGTCTCAAATGAGTAGTCAAGGAAACAAAAATGATAGAATGGGATACATAAAGGGGACGGCGGGGACCGGCTATCGACCCCCGAAACAGCTTGCAGTTAGATTAAGAGTTAAATTCATGGTTGGTCACGTTTGGAAATACCTTTATTTGAAAATTATACAATTATGGACTATGAAGCATGGGTGACAACCTTTTCTCCAAGGACTAATTTTTAAATATTTAGCCTGATAAGAAAAAACCGAAATCATCTCTAAAATTAATCCATGTTGGGTCAGTGGTGGCAGAACATTAATTATTTAGGGGGTTAGGGGGGTCAATTAACAAAATGGGATTTGAGGTACTTGTCCTGCCCCCGTAGTGAAGCTGGAGTTGGTGCCACCTGGGGCGATCCTGACTTGCCACCCCTCTCAATACACAACATCCTTCGACAAAAGTCAAATGATGCATAGGAAAAAAAAATAAGACACTGTTTATTTTCTGAAGTGAATAATTTGATACAATGTTTTACAATTTTATTTTTCTTGCTTTTCTGTTAGAAAAAATTGTTGATATTATTGTTAGTTGCTGTTCTACAGGAAGTATGACAAGATTTCTTAACAGTAAGGTAATGTGTATCTTAAGTAATCCTTGATCAATTTTAATCGAGAAAAACTCCATTCACAGGCAGCAACACTGACATAAATTGTTAGGAAAGTTTGCAGAAGTATTACAATATTTGGAATTGATTCCCCAAGATTGTATTTTTTAATAAACTGCAAAAGTTCAAGGGATCTTCCTTCCACGTCTCTGTTTCATCTTTTTTCTTGCGTAGCAGCAACAACAATAAAACTCTGAAGTTCTTTTTCTATCAACGAGGAACTCTTCCTTATAAATGTCATCCTACAGTGTATTATTTAGTTGATACTCGTATTTGTCATTCAAAAGATTTGACGGAGTGAGAAAAGGCATACTTATTTCTCAGCAAGAAGATGAAGATGTTGAAATCTGAGAGTAATTTATTGGATTATCTGTACAGCAAGGAACATATTTCCTCAACTCGGTTTCATTATGGCAATTCAGCATCTTGTGATTCTCCACCAGCATCAGTTTTTTCTTTCATCAGCGTTGACTCTCCATGATTATCCCAAGACCATCACAAATTTATTTGGCATAGGCTATTGGGTTTTTTAACTAGTTCATCCATATTTTCAGCTAAAAATCCTTTCAAAGCCTCGAGTTTTATATCACATTGTTGTACGTTCAATATTATTTTGTTGGAGGTAGGCCTGGGTGTTGTTAATTCCTAGAAGGACGGATTACCACAGGCCAAGAAGCATAGAAATGGAAACGATTGTAACGCACCAAGCAGTATGCCACTAGCTGACCCGGTAATTTCTTTATCACTTGTTAACTGTTCTAAAGCACTTCAGATTTTTCAAATAATATATCATTTATATTTACAATATTCACAGCTTCTCCCCTTGCACCTCCATCAAGTTTCTACTATGTGCTTGACACTTTGACCAGTGAATTGAGTCAGAATATCCCAGCGATTGGGTCAAGGAAGAAACAACGTGACAAACTCTACATAGTTAAAAAAAAAAAAGTAACAGAATACACAGTTATAGAAGCTGCGTGAATACCCGCCAAATTCGGGGTGTGATTTGTACTTGTGACAAATTCTGCTTTTATATTATTTATTATAGTAGTAGTAGTAGTAGCACCGCGTCTTACTACCCTTTGGGTTGTACACACTTACGCTAATGTGTAATAGTAGGGTGGTTGTGGATGAAGTGAAGGACCTACAGTTTAACGTGGAATCCGAACCACGGTGGAGGTCTGGCATTCCCCACATTCACAAGATATCTTGTCAGAGGTGAAGGAAGGGTTTGGTAATCAGATAAATTTGTGCCGGGACCGAGGAGTGAACCCCGGACCCCAGCACAGAAGTCCGACACCTTACCCATAGATCGCCAGGTCACCTGCTTTTCTATTAAGTTCCTTGATACGTCTCTGAACGCCACTATAATTGACCAAACATCAAATCATCATTATCATATGCTTGTCCTCCACAAATTTGAATACCAATTTCATCGTTTTCTAATTTTTTCCAAATCATAGTTGAAATATTCACGGCGGTTTTACCTTTTGTTTCAATGAAATCAACAAATGACTCTACTATCTTCATTTTATTCCATCGATCATAACGTAGTGCAAAACTAGCTCATTTTATCTTATGAGAAATATCAGGAGTTCTGTCGAATATCATAGAAAAGTACTTGGCTTTTTTATTTGCTCGATAACTTTGATTTTTAAACTTTCTCCTAAAATTTCTTTTTAAACTCGTTCTGAATAGTAGGCGACATATAGGATTTAGCAAATGTTTTCCCAGCTTGATTCTTAAACCTGTTCAAGTAGCATTTAAAAAATCCTCTATTACCCTTTGATTCAGATTCAGCATTAGTCAAAATAAATTCCTTCTCAATGATCCCGTAGGCTAAATTCTGTTTAGTTTAGGAATCTAATCATATCCAACAATCTTAAAAGGGTATTTCCCCACATCTTCAATTTGTTTTTAACTTCTTTTTGTTCTTTTATCAATTGTTTACTCCATGTTGGATTCTAATTTCCAACTCCTTCATTGTGTGAAAGCCCTGAACATGGTCTACCTGGATTCTGCTTAAATATTTTAGGATTAAGTTTCCACCACATTTTGAAATATTATATGCATATATTTAAGAAATCAAGTGAGTTTTATGTTTTATTTATAAGAATTTGAATGTAGGGAAAATTTAAGTGTTTTGTTGTGTATTTAGATTTTAATTCTTTTAGTAGTAAATAATAAAATTGAAACTGACGTATTGTAGGCTACTACCCCGGCAGAAAAAAAATTTCTTTTCGGGCGTAAAACAAAAGTTCCACCCTTTAAAGTGCGCCGGGACGAACCACACCCACTGCCCCTTCTTAGCTACGCTACTCCCTGCCCCCTGCACCTTCCACCCCAAAAAGTTCCAGGAGCTTTTTCCCGGCAAACGTTTCACAATTGGATGCCTTTAAGCTATTGGAGTGATCTCCCTCATATTTTTTTGAAATTTTCATGCCTCAAAAAGATTTTTAAAATGGTCTTCTCTTTATTCTTAAAATTTTAATTCAATGCCTTTAGATTCAGAACTATTTGGTTTTTTTTTATTTTGAATGTACATATTCGAAAATATGAGGGGAGTGAAATAAATCTAGAGGGACAATAATTACTACCCCCTTGAAACCCCACTCCCGAGTCTGCCCCCCTGGGTATGCTCTTTATTTTATAGTGCTCAATGTAAATTTTCAGATTTTATGGAGGAGACTTTATGAAGTTTCTAATATCAAAAAATAAAGCACTTAATGTAATTTATTCCTGCCCTCAGTTGGCGTGTATTACATAGACGCAAGGTACGCATTGCTTACCCAAACCAAAATATTTACACAATAAAAATGCCATTAACAACAAAATGTTATTAGTGATAATTCACTAATTTATTTTTTTTTTGTATGGTAAGTAATGTATTTTTGTATAACAAACAAGTTAATCATGAAAAAATTTCGTTTCTTCCAAGTCTGGCTGAATAAGAAACCCCAAGAGTGAATAGCGCTGAGCATGTTTTACATTCCTCTAAACTTGATTCTCATGTACAATCAGCCATTCTCAGCTTAATCGCCACAGAGCCTTAAATCGCCAGCAGCAGACACTTATGTTTCTACAATGCTACCATTCTATGGTTATTTACTCATCAAGTGACAGAAAATGCCTAGAAATAAAATTTAAGGAGTGTTTAAAACAATCATAAGTAATTATAGGGTGAACTGTAAATTTAAGTTTAGAATGTATAGTAGTGGGTTCTGTATATGCTGTGTAGGTGATTTCCCTTAAGTTTACAGTTTAAATAACCAATAAGGTAAGTAGCCTTGCATCTTAAGTATTGTACTGCTGGGTGACCTGGCAGTCTACAGGTAAGGTGTTGGACTTCTGTGCTGGGGGTCCGGATTTCAATCCTTGGTCCCGGCACAGATTTATCTGCTTGCCCCAACCCTTCCTTCACCTCTGGCAAGATGTGTATTAATCAGACTTGTGAAATGTGGGGAATGCCAGGCCTCCACCGGGTTTGGATTCCACTTAAACTGTAGGTCCTCAATTTTCAACTCACAATCACCCTAACATTACACATTAACATAAGTGTGTACAACCTGAATGGGTAGTAAGACATGGTGCTAATAATAAATTGCACCACTGAGATGCATGGATATCCAGCCAGGGCTTTGCAGATCTACAGATCAACCAAAATGTGATTGTGTTCATGGACTCATAAGTGACATTTTAATCAATAACTTTGCTTCGTGTACTTCAGAGGCGATGAAAAACAAATTTAAAAAAAGGTGGTAGGACATGCACATGAACTAAACATTTGTACAAAAGTAAAATCATTGTTTAAGGCAATTCAGCTCAAATTTGTTTTGTAACAATAAATGTTTGAACGTTTACATAAACATAAGTTGTTTGTTGGTATCTTATATTTTCAAATAGTAAGAGTGTTTAGAATTATGGCCACAGTGACACGGGCAAAATTCAAAAAGCCATTAAAAATACAGTTTGTCCAAAATCTATACTTGATCTAGTTTGTCTGGTACATAATTAAAATAAGAGCAACAAATTAATGATCCATGATTTAATATTTTGCTAAGAATAATAACATAAAACCTTCTGAATTACTAAGGTTCACCATACTTTTTCTTGCTTCAAAAGTAATATTTTATTGTTTTAATAATGCTTCCAATATAGCTTACCCTAAAAAATATTCACACATGCCACTGCCTACCCTTAGTTACCATAAAATTAACCCAGATAGCTTCTAGAGGCATTTAATATCAGTAATTTTTCTTTTGGGTTTGCCCCCAACCTCCCCTTAATGTTGGCCTGGTGGGACTGAGTTCCTCTCCATTGCAAGTATGTTCTAAAGTTTTAGGATTGTTTAAAAGGTCACTTCTGGTTTCGACGATAAAAAAAACTAGAAAGGAATCCAGTAACAATTATTGTCCTTAGTGGACATGTCTGCATTTATGTGCACCCTAACCAATTATCTTTTTTCAGAAAAACTACTATTTAGACAATTACTTTTAAAGGCATAAATTACTATACTATGGATATTTTCCTACCTCAAACCATAGTGGGAGACTTTGCCTAGATTGAAAGATAGTGCACAAATAAAATATTAATTTAGAAACAAGGAAGAATTTGGAGGTATGCACTAAACCCCAAAGGTTTCCCAAAGGGATCTTATATTAATCGACTTACAAAAATGAAAGCTTTAGGAATTTATAAGTTACAAAAACATTTTATTATAATTTAAGGAAAAAAATAAAAGGTTTACATTCACCATAATTATAACGATTTGTTACATTATTTAACAAAAGAAGATTTCTATAGTAAAAGATAAGAGAAAAACAAATTAATAATGATATAAATAGGTCTCCCCTAATGCCAATGCCCTTTATAATTAAAATTTAGAACAAAGTGGTAATAGGATCACGAGAAATTACATAGTAGAACACGAAAACCAGGTCCTGTTGTAGCAAATGGTAGCGTTCATAATGATACAAAAAATAATAAACCCAAAGGCAAAATTAGGAAAATTAAATTACTTTGGGCCTTTTCCCCATATTATCAAAAATAGAAAAGAAAGCGACTTTTTGCTAAATTTATATAAAACCCCAAATAAAAAGCAAGAGAAAAATTTACATCTCAAGTCAATTGCGAAAAAAGTGGGAAGATGGGTC
>JBCFYV010000003.1:42517475-42626547 GCA_039000515.1 Timema cristinae | reverse complement strand
GGTTGTTGACCACTATGCTAATTTGATTCGAATTTACCATAAAAACTTCATAGATTGGCTTGAGAATTGGGAGTTGATGTAACACCCTTTTCTTTTGAGAAATTTCAAGAAGAGATAGAAACTGTTGCACCTAAGGTAATTACGTCTATAATATTCATGATAATGGGCCCAATCACAAGAAGTAGAGACATACCTCCAGATTTAGCAAACTTTAATATAGAATCATTTCAAGTGATTAACGATACTCAGGAATGCAAAACTAAAATAAGCCAAGCGGTTAAGGAATTTTTTAAAAAAGGATGGTTATAAGTACATTTTATATGTTCATTATAGGCGAGAGGTCTCAATAAAGTTAACTGTCTGAACAAACAAAAAAACTGTTTAAGAAGTTTGTAGAAAATTGTAATCTTTTCTTAATATGCTAGAATATTTTTCACATGCGCTGCACATTGCCATCTATCTGGGATATCCAAATATATACCCTAACAGGTGGGCTGAGTAAGGTAAAATTTGGAAGAAGTACATGGGTGATTGCATTGAAGTGTGGAAAATAATTTATGAAAAATTGCCTTGGTATACCTAGCCGACATTCGAACCCCAACTT
Organism: Timema cristinae; assembly: GCA_039000515.1. Lineage (NCBI taxonomy): Eukaryota > Metazoa > Arthropoda > Insecta > Phasmatodea > Timematidae > Timema > Timema cristinae. The sequence goes on along the minus strand of JBCFYV010000003.1, from coordinate 42,625,943 downwards.
ACCTTTGTTGTTCATGGATATGAACTATAGGCAGGTGAGGGTAGAGTGGAAATAAACAGTGATTGTGCAACTTCTTCTAATGCTGAACTGGTTAATCTAATAGCAAAGAAATAAAAACAGATTAACGGACCATTCACATGGTTATAGCTTTGATTGAACAATATCCAGTTTGTGTTATTGTGTGTATATCTAAAGCCAATATTTAAAATTATATTGTATTATATAGAAGGAATTTACCTTTGTTGTTCATGATATAACTATAGGCAGTTGAGGTTTAAGTGGAACTAAACAGTGATTGTGCAACTTCTTCTAATCTTGACAGGGTTAATCTAAAGCAAAGAAATAAAAACAGATTAACGGACCATTCACATGGTTATAGCTTTGATTGAACAATATCCAGTTTGTGTTATTGTGTGTATATCTAAAGCCAATATTTAAAATTATATTGTATTATATAGAAGGAACTTACCTTTGTTGTTCATGGATATGAACTATAGGCAGGTGAGGGTAGAGTGGAAATAAACAGTGATTGTGCAACTTCTTCTAATGCTGAACTGGTTAATCTAATAGCAAAGAAATAAAAACAGATTAACGGACCATTCACATGGTTATAGCTTTGATTGAACAATATCCAGTTTGTTTATTGTGTGTATATCTAAAGCCAATATTTAAAATTATATTGTATTATATAGAAGGTGTTTGGTGTTTTACTCTCTTCTGCTAGAGAAGGATACTAATGCACCCTGAAAATTTCATAATTATGTGTTCTGTTGTGTTTTTAATTGTGAACTTTTGAGGCCTACAGTTTTCTGGTAAGTATTTAGGCCTTGCCCTTCTATCTTATTTTCAATGTTTAATTTAAAATAACCATTTGGTTAAATTTTTCCTTTGATTATATTATATAGGCTATGTATACATATATGTATTTAAATAAATATGTATTCGTGGAAATTGTAGTGCTACATTAGAACTAGGTGACCTGGTGGTCTAGGGGTAAGGTGTCGGACTTCTGTACTGGGGGTCGGGGTTCAATCCTTGGTCCCGGCACAGATTTATCTGATTGCCAAACCCTTCCTTCACCTCTGACAAGACGTGTATTAATCACAACTTGTGAATGTGAGGAATGCCAGGCCTCCACCATGGTTTGGATTCCACGTTAAACTGTAGGTCCTCCATTTCATCTCAAAATCACCCTACCATTACACATTAGCCTAAGTGCATATAACCCGAAAGGGTAATAAGATGTGGTGCTAATAATAATACATTAAAATTACTGTACAGTATGAGTTTGCAAAGCTTCAACACTTTGACTTTGCTTTGAAAAAAATTCTGGTTTTGAAAAACACAAAGATTTGCCAATAAAAATATTGATAGCTAACATAGTGAATTTGTGGACACTTGTTGCCATTCTGAGCTGTTATTTTCATTACAAATTAATATTTATATGGAAACAATCTGAATTTAATTTAAGTTGTGAAAGTAACTTTATTTATCAGAATAAAATGAATTATTACAAATAATTGTGCAATAAAACATTTTCCAAGTTGTTTTAGTCAATAAAGTTATATAAATAAGCACAATTTAATATTTTTTCAACACTGTAACTACTTACAAAAACTATTCGAACCTCAATTCAGCTTAGAGAATGTAGTTGAAATAGTTAATACATGGTGTTTTTTTTTAAGTTGGCACAACAAAATATCTTTAAAAATAATACATTTGAGAAAAAAATGTTTCATACAAATTTGCTTGGTTTTGAGACGCGGACAAAATTACATAGTTTATTTTTTATTTAGTGGACACTTTCAAGGTCATCCATCTCAAGTTAAACTATGTTCTTCAATTGGGACACTGTACTTTCTATCACAAAATTGTATTCTACGAACAAAAAAGGTAACTTTTGTATGAAACACCTTTTTACCCGAGGTCTATTTTTGATGATATTTAATTAATTAAAGAAATGTGTGTGATTTTTAACTGTTTTTATTTAAATTTATTGCCTACTAGAATCTGTTGTCAGTAAGTTTAATCATTTTAACTTATAATTTTTATAATACCACTCTAATTGTGAGCCTTGTATTAAATTAATGTATAATTGCATGCATATTTTGTCACTTTTTCATGCATAGAGATCTGAAGCCCAGACTCATTATATTATTTTGATAACCTATTAGCTAAACCTATAATTATGTTTTAGTACATAGACATAATTGAGAGAAAAATTATATGATTTGTTTAAATTTTTCAAACAATATACTATTTTATTATGTTACCAACATGGTAATTAAATGGTTGACTGGATCAAACCAGAACTATACAATTATAATTTTTTTCAATTAGAAATAAGCATTGAAAAAAGTGATTTAAGATATATTTATTTGAAAATAAAATTTAGTTATTTTAAAAGATCATGTCTCCTTTTATTAACATTATGAGTTGTACTCTTGTGGCAATCAAAATGATATACAATCTTTTCATGTTTTATTTTGTTAAGTAGCTTATATTTTTTGAGAATTATATTTGATATTTTAATCTGTTTACAAATTTTATAATGCTTGTAGAGTTAGAAAAATATGAATTTGAAAGACCTGAAACCTAATTAAGAACTAAAAAGAAAGGGAACTTTTATTTCTCTCTATTTAAAATCTTAAAATATTTGTTTTGAGAACCGGAATAAGAACAAGACCGATAAATATTTGATTCAACTCTCTGATAAAAATCACACTGCTGAAAACTATCTTCACTGTATCCAAATGATGTTAGAGCCAAGTCATATATTAATAAAGTTGTGTGCAAATAATATGTGATGTTTTTTATTCATATGAGTACAGATTTGAACCATAAATAAATTTCACTTAGATTTAGTGATGTGCAGTTTACAGTCTTTATTAGTTACTTTGTAAGAAAAGGTATTTAATCAAATTTTCATGTAATTTCTTGATGCAGACGAGGTAAATAAATCCCATGAATAAAATAAAATGTTTCAACTAAAAATGCTTCCAAACAAAACAATTACACTTGCTAATGTTAACATTTGTGTATATCTAATATTATTAACATTTAACAAAAACAAGGCAAATTAATTCAAACTTAATATACTAGTTGGTGATCTGGTGATATAGGGGTAAAATGTCAGACCTTTGTGCTGGGGGGCCAAAGTTCAATCCTCGGTATCGGCACAGATTTATCTGATTGCCAAACCCTTCCTTCACCTCTGACAAGACGTGTATTAACCACAACTTGTGGATGTGAGGAATGCCAGGCCTCCACCGTGGTTCGGATCCCACGTTAAACTGTAGGTCCTCCATTTCATCTCACAATAATAGTGTAAGTGTGTATAACTCGAACGGGTAGTAAGACGTGGTGAGAAATAATAATAATAATAATAATGATGTTATAGTTTTAATTACACTCTAGTGAATGTGTGATATTGGTTAAGAATGATGACTTAAACTATATAAACTAAGGAGCAGGATGAGAATGAATTTTAAGACATGCAACAATCAACTTAGAGAGAGAATGGTTAAAAAAAAACAATGGAAGGAAACAAAACATTGCAACTGTTTGGGATTGAGCCTCAACTAGAGCACTATCAACTATGTAAATGATGGACTTATTTTAAAACCATAAAATTATCAAACTATTACTGTAATTCCGTTTCTCAAGGTGAATTAAAGCTGTGAAGAAAATGTTGGTAATTTATAATGATGCAAGTAGTTCTTATAAAATTGAACCCTAAAATTTATTTTTTAAACTAAAAGAGGAGGCTTTTTTTCTTTTACAAAACTTATTAAAGTATATTTTGTGACTGACAATCCAAAATTATAATTATATCAATAACTTTTTCAATGGAGAAGTTTTCTCATATGCTGTTTGTATAAAAATAAAATGCCATAAGTCTGTTATTATTAGCACCGCGTCTTACTACCCGTTCAGGTTATATGCACTTATGCTAATGTGTAGTGGTAGGGTGATTGTGAAATGAAATGAAGGACCTACAGTTTAACGTGGAATCCGAACCACAGTGGCGACCTGGCATTCCACACATTCACAAGATGTCTTGTCAGAGGTGTAGGAAGGGTTTGGAAATCAGATAAATCTGTGCCGGGACCGAGGATCGAACCTCGGCCGCCAGCATAGAAGTCTGACACCGTACCTCTAGACCACCAGGTCACCTCATAAGTCTGTTGTTATCATCATTATCTTTCCTACATACATATCAAGAATTCATTGAGCTTGATGTAAAGTATAATAGTTTTGCTAATGAAACAGTAATAACATCGTGTAAGCTTTTTTTTTTATATAGAATTGTTATTAATCTCAATAATTTTTGATAGGAGTACTATAAAATAGATACATTGAAATGGTATCTAGATTACCAATCATTACTGTTATCTATATTTGCAGGACAAATATATTTGAACAAATTATTTATTATCTAAATTTGTTTTTAAATTCCACAAATATCATCGCTTTGGCTGCCTTGATTAAATTGTATTCCTTTTAGTAATCTTAAAAATCCAACAATAAATTGTATGGTGAACTGCTAGGACTTTCTCTCATTTTCATCTTAAAATACATACATTTACAACAAAATTAATAAAATTTGTGAGACAAAATAATTAACATACATTGTTGGAGAAAAAATTATACCAAAGAACACAAATTAAATAACATACACAGTAAAAAAAAGAACATCTCTGTCCACCAACGAGCATAGGATCAATTTTAATAATTGTCAAAGAGTTCCATAAAAAATGATGTATATGTTTATAGCTCAGAGGCTTTGGTTTTATAAAAATAAATTCCAAATTAAAGCGTTTAATATCGAATACTACTACAACTTTACAATGATGAGCTATTTTGTATCTCAAAAAGTTGCAGTGATATGAAAAAAATAGAAAAATTTTGTTTATGCAAGGTACCCTTAAAGCTATTTTTATGGGAAAATAAGAAATGCCATTGTGTTTATAATGTTAAACAATGCCTGGATAACAAAATGTAATCAAAATCGCTAGAGCAAATTTTGAGAAAATAATTTTTTCCCTTCAGTAAACTACCCTTAATTTTAAGGTTAGATATATAACTCTAAAAACACTTTGATTGAACCCTATATAAGCCCTGGATACCAAGTTTTAGCTCGTTCAATAAACTGGTTTTGACTCTAATCCGAGATACAGAAAGACACACAAAAGGCATCGTGAAAACCACTTTTTCGGTTTCAGGGGGTCATGACACTTCAACATTTATCAAAAACTAGAGATTGATTTTTTTTTTGTGATCATAATACTTCTCTCTCCAAGGGGCTGAGAGAAAGTAAAAAGCTAAAATGCTATTCTAAGTAATCACTTCGCAAGTTTTAAATAACTTCACAATGCAGTGCAGTGAATAAGGCAGGCATGGTGGCGAGTGTTGGGAGGGGGGCCACTGCGACGATCAGATGTAACCTATGCTATCTAATGGACGTGCACATGCCAGCGCGGACAGACGGTCAATATTGCGGTTTGTGCAGCATTATACCTCGCAGTGGCTGCATGCCGAGTTTGACCACGACCGGCATCCAGTTGTGTTCAGTTTTTATAATTCACACTGCATAGTTTTAATGAAAGATATTGAAATTGTGAAGTTATATACATAGGATTAGTTGGTGACAGAAAAATTATTGTGGAGACTCACAAAATAGGGAGTTTGCTAAAAAAAAAAATAGTTTCAAAGCCCAGAAATTTGATGGCAGGTATCACCTAATCCAAAAGGGTTCAAGAAAATTTCCATAGTGGCCTCCAAAATTGGGGTTTTTCCAAAAAACTAATGTTGAAAAAAATGTAGATGCCCAGAAGTCCTAGGAAGCTGAAATTCTGATTGTAGCCCTTGTTTCAAAAGTATTAGGAATACTTGCTGATCAAAAATTTCCATGGGGGCCTCCAAAATGGGGGGTTACCAAAAAACCTGGGTTGAAAACATCTTGAGACCCAGAAGACCTATGAAGACCAAATTTTGCAAGTAGATAGCCCACAACACAAAAAATTGCATGAATACTTGCAGACCAAAAATACCCAAGGTGACCCCAAAATGGGGACGGTGCAGGTTTACAAAAACCAAAGTTGAAAGAACCTCGAAGCACAGAATGCAAAGGAAGCTGAAATTTTGCAAACAGATATCGCCTAACCCAAAAGAGTGCAGAAATACTTGGTGACCAGAAACTTTCATGGGGGGTTCCCAAACCAAGGTGGGTCGAAAAAATCTTGAAGCCCATGTGACCTAGGAAATCTATATTTTTCAGGCTGATATCCCCTAGCTTAAATAGATCATGAGCAGGCCTCAAAGAACTTATGGAAGGCTCGTGCCACTTACATTTTTGAAGACCTCCATAGTAGATTAAAGAATTAAGAAGTGTGAAAACAATGATACTTTAATGATATTTTAATTGTTTACATTTAATACTATAACAATTTTAATACAAAAAAAAGAGAACATTTTAGAATTGTGTATAAACATTCTCATTTTTATTTAACATCTGATTTTCTAGCTTTTGTGTGTGTGCAAATTTACCAATTGAACTCGAAGAATCTAGATTTCTTGCACTTTCAAAGCTTATGTTAAGCAGAGTAAAGCATTCAAACAATATTAACTTAAACTTAAACCCTTATCTCCCTGCCAATGGCAAGCAATATAAGTTGAGACTAATATCTATATCTATATACTTATGGGTGTAGAGTGAAAATTGCAAATGGTTTTGAATGCCCAACATAAACTACTTAGAAACTGGTAAATTTTTATTCTTATTGAAAATTTAATAACTGGTGTTTTCATATATTTATCAGAACAAAATATGTGATCTGATATACGTTGATATGGTTGACTGCACGGATAGTGTGTCTACCTCAGAACCAAGAGGCCAAGGTTAAATCTTGACAGGTGGCAAAGAGGTTACATTTATATCGTCCCTCTTGGTAATAAAGGTTTAGTTCATATAGTTATACTTAAGAGTCTGGCACCCTAGCTCAATCGGTAGCGTATCTGTCTACTAAACTAAAGGTCCCGGGTTTGATTCTCGGCATGGCCAAAAAATGTATCATTGGTGAAATGTGGGTTTACTTTAGGTAATATTCAGAGGAGGTGAGGAAGAGTGGAAAACCAGTTTGGAAAAACCACCCTCAGTACACCCAACCAAGATTCAAATCTCGATTTCCCGTCATCAGCAGTCTAGTCTGCTGCAAGGGTACGCGGCAGCCGAAGCGGGTAGTACTAGTCTTAAATTAGATTATAAGGCATTTGAAGCTACAACAGGCCCAGCAAGCTGGTAGTGAAAAATATGTGGCTTGAATAAAAAACTGACCCAGGCCACAGGCTGTAAACAGTTATGGATGTAAAGTAAAGTTACACTTAGTGCCTTAACCCTATCCTTTAAACCAGGTCAGTAATGACCTTGGATTAAAATATATCACTAAATAAATAGCCATATATAAATAATCATATATCACTGTTGTGAAATTTGCTGAAAGGCTGCCTTTAATTTTTACTCCATGGTATACACAAGGTTATGCTGATAGTGGATTTGAAGGAGAGTTAATTTGGAATTTTTTATACCATTGTCAATAGATTGACAAGTATATTGATATGAAAGTGTTATCTGGATATTCTCTTATCTGAACAAGGGGTCTCAATTCTTTTAACACTGTGTTCATATTTAGTGCTCATAGTGAAGACTTTGCAACACCCATGACTCAATACATTTCATGTGTTTTGTGTTTAACACATATTTCTTCATTAACATTTTTTTAAATCTTTATACATTTCAAAGGTAGGTTGACATTAGTGAATTTAATATATTATTTAATACTACTTTTAATAAAGTAGGAAAAACTTTGAAATATTTTAATCAAACAAATATTTGTGTAGGTCCTAAACCCTTTGGGGGTGCAATTTCTAAATCATGTTTTGTATCTAGTTGTGTTTTAAATAGTGAAAGCATTCTAAGCCTGATGGAGGTTACTCTAAATTAGGCAATGTTATTAAGGTGGGAGTGTAGAGAATGAGAAAAAGGGTGTCTTTGCAGTTTTTATAGCAAAACATTTTATTAGCAAAAATTAATCAAATATTGCTCCAGTAGAAACATAGACCTTAATTTTATTCACATGGTGAAATCAACAGTTCTTGAATATCTACATGAGCATGTTAGTATTTGATGGGAAACTTTTTAAATCAAAATAAAAAGTCATTAAATTCTAGGGTATCCTCATGGCATCCCAGAGATGCAATCTTTACATTTTTTGTTAATTTTTATGAAAAAAATAAAATTGTGTATTTAGGATTGGCTGCTATTTGGTACTAGCGACTTTGAGTCATCGATATTTAAGTTAAGAGAAATACAAATTATCAAATGAAGATTTCCTCCAATTCACTCTTCAATAGCTTTCTTTTCATTTTGTCTTGTTCAATAAACTTAAGAAAAATAGGTTTATTTTCAGTGGACTCCACAACAACTACATTTTATTTTTTGCTATTCATATTTCATAATTTTTTTGCAAAATTTGGCTCTTGAAACATGATTAGCTCAGAATTGTGTTCAGATACACTAAAATTTCCTCCCACAAGATTAAATTCTTGAAATTTTCTCTTGAGGAGGGGTGGGGGGGGCCAAATCCCTGGAAGTTGAGACCCCAATCTGCCTCCCCATTTGGAAAACCACTTGGCTAGCCTTGATAGATGTTCAAGAACTATTGAGGTCACCATTAGAAGAAAATTAATCTATGTTTCTACTAGAGAAATATTTGATTCATTTTGGCCAAAAAAAATAATTTTGCTATGAAAACGGCAAAATCACTGTCCTTTTCTCACGTCACCTACACCCACACCTTAATGATAAGGTGCTAGTGTTTTTTGATACTAATATATTCATTATGGTACAGTCCTATATTTACAAAAAGTTTTTTTTATAATTTACAAACACCTTTTTTGGCCAAAATTGATAACATTATATATTATTTATATTAGTCTATGCAGGTAGGTATTTATTATTTATCAAAAATGATAGATAAATATTACATGATCTGGTGTATGAATACATGAAAGTAGATTTATTAACTATTTTATCTGTCAGATAAGGCCTTTCCTATGAATATAGGACCGTACAAAATTTACATTCTGTCATGCCACAAAGAAAAATATTCAACCAAGGCCGTAGGTAGAAGTGGGTTGATGGCTCAAACCTTCTCCCTAAAAGTTGTCGAAAAACTACCTTATTTATGGTTCAAATAAAAGAAGAAAATACAAGTTAGGTTGTTGTCACTATTCTAATGTTTAAGTAAATTAAAAAAAAAAAGAGTTGTGATTTTGTTCATTAATCATTCAACAATTATGAGAAGACTAAGACACAATATTGACAAAGGAAATATGAAGTATTAGTGAGTTTGGGGAGAAATGTGAGAGCTGTTAAGTCTCTTAGATTAGGATACAATAACACCTTTAAACTAAAAACTATTCAAATGATAGTTGCAATAACACATTGCCAATAAGCCTGCAAAGTAAGAAGTATAAGAGTGTAAGAGATAGGATAAAATGACACTGAGGGACAGGTGGAGGGGGTCCAGCTATCAGTCTCAAACTGTCCTCAGTTTGCGAAAATATAAAAAGATAAATGCACATTATAAATTCTGTGGTGTGAGAATGCTTTTAGTTTTGCTAGTTTGTGTGCAGTGTATACAATGTTATTAATCCATTAGTTATTGTATAGGTGGAAGTGGTATACTTATTCCGAATGCTAAATTTCGTTTTATAAGTTAACACTGTGAAGTCTAGTAAACGAACAATACATACAATGATACATTTGTATTTTAGTGGTCAAGTAGGAGATACCTTTATTTTAATATAATATTGGCCTATATAGGCTGGGGTGACTCAACCTTTTCTCCAAGCACAGTTTTTTATTAGAGAAAGACAAAATAATCTTTAAAATTGTCTTGGTTGGGTCAGTGACAGTGGAATTTTATTTGTGTAAAGGGAAAAGGGTTAGTTACCAAAGAGGGGTTTTGAGGAACTTGTATATCTCCTCCAGGCCTAAAGAGTTCATGAGCCCTTCTTTGGTAAGCGTTTGACAATTGGATGCCTTCGCATACTCCTATAGAATCTATTTAAAGTGGTCTTCTCGCAGTTTTTTTTTTTAAATATTGATTCGCTTGGAAACAATTTGGAGTTTGTTTATAATCATATCACATTCAAAAAGATATAAGACGAATAAAATGATAATTAGAGGGGGAGGGGGGGAATTCTTTTCAAGGGCAATGTGCCTTCCTCCCTAATTATGCCACGAGCTTATACCTTTATTTATGAAGTGCTCAATGTAAACTTTCGTCCTTGGAGGGAGAAAATGCTATCTAAGTTTCGTTAACCAAGGCTTAACACTTAAATCCCTACCCTTGGTTAACATAAAAAATAAACTCCAGATAGCTTCTAGAGGCATTTAATTGTCAAAATATTTTATTTGCTTATGGAACCTCCTCCCCCTCACCCAAAATGTTGGCCTGGCCTTGTACTTGTATTGAACCTACATCGCTAAGTTGGTCATTTAGGGTTTTGTAAGTATTGAGCTTAAAATGCTGAAATAGCTATCAAATCTGTCTCCATAGTGAAAGTGTATGTAATGAGGCAGCATGTCAATAGCATAAAATTTCAGAAAATACAGAAAATGCAAGTATGGGTTTTGTAACCCAAGAAATTATATTGCTGCACAAAGTTAAAAGAAAATGCTTAGAACTGATGTTTCCCAGTTTAGGGTTTGCAGTAAGTTTCCCATCCTATAGAACATGGTAAACTTTGCTGCCTGCAATACTTTATTATCATTATTTTCCCCAAATTGATTTACTCAAAGACTTTAATGTATGTTAATAAATATTTAGATAGTTTTTTTCAGCACCACACCATATTAGCCATTCAGGTTTATTTATTTTAAGTGTAACCCCATTCGTGTGGAGGGAGAGTGGAAAACAATGTAGGAAACACCCCCCCCCCCCCCCTTTAATGTACCCAAACGAGATTCGAACCGTGATTTCCAAGTCAATGGCAGTCTAGTCTACATTGAGAGTAGTACATTAGACCACATGGCCTCCAAAGCAGTTTTTAAATATCTAAAAATTAATATAAATATCTATGTGATTTTATTTAAAAAATAAACGCAACTGCTTTGATTTATTAATATTATATCAGTCTTAACGGAATACCAACTAAGGCTACTTTGCGTCCCTTTAGGAGCTTAACCTAAATAGAGGTGGGGTTGAAGTACATTTTTAAAAAGTAGGGAGAATACTGTGCTCCCAGTTGATCCTTATTGAAAGAATGATTGGTTTATGAATTTACATCCATTACTGTTTCCTGCCTATGGCCTGGTCAGTTTTTTAATCAAGTCATATATTTTTACAGTACCTGCTGTCTAGGCCTGTCATCACTTCATATGCCTTAAAATCTATCACAGCATTCAGTCCCCAGCCGTTAATTTATCAATGTGAAAGGGTAACCCCATATTTTCACCAATGAACATTTTTCGCCCATGGCGGGAATCAAACTCGGGACCCTTAGCTCAGTAGGGAGACATACTACTCACTTAGCTAAGGTGTCAGAAAATTGGTTTATAATCTCCCTGATTAATTATTATCGCTTTTCAACATTCATATTATGTTGCTCTGTGATATAGAAGTAGCTTCTCTATCTTTTTTTGGATATTCTATTTTGTTGGAATCGGACACAATCATCAGAAACATAAAGATTTTTGCGCCTTCACATTATAGTTAAATTATTTTACTTGTCCTCATCTTTTGGACCAGTTTATACAACTCATAATAAATTTTATGACACTTTAATTGTCTTTTATTATGTTGGAAACTTTTCTATGAAATAATTTCAAAGTTGATTAGAATCTTATCTACCACACTCATAAATAAAATTATCCTCACTGCCAATGTCTGGTTAATCACATAGTCTAATCAATCATTCCAGCAGACTTTGGTTGGTTACGTGATAGAAGTATTACGTTCCACAAAGAAAAAAACTATTTTTGCAAGTTTCTTTGTATTTCACTATTGATTCTTAGCTTACACAACATAAGTATTTGTTTACTTATATAACCTCTTTGTCAGTTATAAACCGTTAATTTCCTGATAATCTTGCTAGTTGTGATGAGTCCATTGTGTTACAAAGTGGAAAGTTATGATTATTTGAAAATTATTTGAAAATAACTTTGAAAGATATTCTAAAATAATATTAATCTCTATTTTTTTTAGCTTTACAGGTATGTAACTGGATAAAATATGGCATCTAGTAGATTCTCTGCTGTAAGTTTAGTATTTTGGTGCCATAATTTTACTAATACAAAAATGTGTTTCATCTGCAAATGCATGCAATTATGATTTCATGTAGTTTTTGACAGTCAAATAATTAGAAGATTCAATTGTACAAGATAAAGTTTGGAAAATACATAGGCCTCTATTGATTGTCGGTAGAGAAGGCCTCATATTCCATATTCAGGTCTATTTTAGGGACTTAAGGGTAATTTCAGGTAAGAAAAAAATGAACCAAAATATGGGAACAACAAAAAGTCAAGCAAAAGTTGTTTATTTTGTACAAAAACCTTACCAGTCAGCCAGTGAGGTAAAAAAAAAGGGTTAGATCTTTTTAAGGCATATTAACTCATAAATTCAATTTTTAGTTGCCTTTTAACTTTAGCTCAACTTTTAAGTTCATTGATTATCTTAGCATTATTAAACAACCAAAAATAATGTTATTTGATTTACCCTGGGTGGGGTAAGCCTAAGAAATATACAGAATACTTTTACACTACCACAGGTTATTTCTTTTTAATATTCACCTTAAATATTGCTCATCACATTTAACTTTGCTTAACAGTTAATTGGTCCTTTTACTACTTTACTTTTCTTTCTTACCAGACCTCTCAAAAAAATTAAGTTACTAGAGGATTTTTTTTCCCCCCAATGTCTTTGTTTGTATTTATGTTTCTTTATTGGCTTTGTTCTCTTTGAGTTTTAAAACTTTATTTCTCCCAATAGACCATCAATGAGCTCATGAAATTCTTCAAAGCTTTTTCTTTTCAACACAGATGTAACACATGATGATGTTTACTCAAGGAGTTTGTCAGCTGCACTCTTTTTCTGGACTTCTTTTATTTTCATAACAAAATGTTTCTTCATATAATCAAAAGCCATCTTCATTTTCTACTTTTAAGGTTTCTTCTTTTGTCCTTTCTTTTTCTCTCTCCTTGTCTTCTTTAAGTCTCATTTCTCTTAGCTTGGTTTCCTCTAAGTAGTGATTATATTTCTTTCAGTTCTTCCATTGACAATGAGATTTTTTGTGATTGGAACACAAGCAGGTTTATTGCCATAAGACTTTGTAACACAATGTTTTTAGCGTGTTAGCAATTTACAAATAATCTATTATTTGCACAAGCATTTTTCATAGATCATTTAGTGGTTTTTGTATTAAACAGAAAATAAGTTTATTTTATCAATTTTTTTTCAATACTTTATTCCATGAATCACACAAATGTAAGATTTAAGCTTCCGGCCAACTGCTGTTGACATATATCCATTACAAATATATGTGAAGGTGAACAAAGCACCCACTCTCATATACTAGTCCTGGTGAAATGCCAAGAGACAACTTGTCTAACCATAGGTTTGCTGGTCACACACACCAACATACCTCGATGAAGGAATTCCATCTTTCTCTGGACATTCCTACAAGGATGTAGTTACACAACAGGCCCAGGTTATTTTTAAGACTGGGAGGGTAGTCTACCTACATTCCCTAACTATATCTCCCTTGCAATGTACAGGAATGTTTACATGTTACAATTTCAAGGTGTCTAGGACATCCAATCATGCATTCAAAGCTTTTTCTTTCATATCAGCTGTCTGCTATGTAATCACATGTCCAAATGTTAAATGCCTCACTCAACATCGCCATTACCATGTGATAATGAAAGACAGGCTTTAACTACTTTTGTTGGTGCCTTGTATTTTGTGTCACTCATGACATTATTTATTTCAAAAACTTATTTCCAAAATGTTTCAATGCCTTCGTCAACAATTCCCATGAGACCAAAGGTTGAAATTTTTTTTAAAACATCAAATTATACTGAAAATCATACAAGCTTACTTGAATTGAATATACAAAAAATTAAATATTTATTAAAAGGGACTTAAGAGATTTAGGGTTAAAAAAAAGGGATGTTTATGGATTTTTTCAATTAAGGGACTTTAGGGACCAAGTATGAGCCCTGGTAGAGGCACTAAACTATAGAACAAACAACCATTATTTTTATTTATAAATATTTTCAATCAAATCAAGTTTTGATTTATTGGTAGTTTAGGCAGTTTTATAGCCAATATTCAGTTTTTAATACTTAAAACAAGCACTTAAAAATATTTTGGGGATGTTGTATGTGCATTGATTTGGAGTCAAACAGTTTGCTGATTTTTTTTAAATTAGGTATTTATGAATATTAATATTATATTTGTGTATGATGAATATAAAGTTAGAAACATAAAAATTAGGAGTTAATTAAGAGAATTAACCTTGTGAAAAAATAAATTTCTTCTAAAATTACTTGTTCCAAGTTTGGTTGAATTTCACTTGTCTATAAGGGGGACGATAAAAAATAATTATTAGGACAATTAATATCCCTGAAAATAGAAACATGTCATTAAAACATCTCTGATTGAAACAAGCACTACCTACTGAAGTGAATAAATGGTGTATCCTAATGTTTAGTATGATACCTATCTATAAATGTATTTAACAGAGATATTTTGACTGTCTGAAATGTTTTTAAATTATGTAATATTTAATATTTAGTGAAAAGTTTTAATTAAATATTTTATTTCAAAAATGTTAGAGTTACCTACCTATAAATAAACTGAAGTAACCCTTTAAATTTGATCTTTGTCGCTGAATTCAGCCGAGATTGCCTCTAGTTCCACCAACTCCGCCCCATGCCCTCCGTCCATCCACTACCATGCCCATCATTCTTTGTATGCCCATAAAAACAAAACTAGTTTAAAACCCACCATGTGAGAAACACTAATAAGCCGGTTGGGTTTATTTTTATGATTTATAAAATTGATGTTTTTTTTAAGCAAAGAAAAATTGAAATGTAGCATTTTAGATAGCCACCAATAGACTTATTTTTTTTAGACAAAGTTGAATAACATATAATTTTATATGTGACTATTCAAACTAAAATTGACTTCAAGAGTAACAAATTTTAGTTTCTGCAATTTAATGAAAAATGATTCTTTACTTTGTTGTGCTATGTTGAATAACTGGTCATAGATGGTTATTTGTAATAGCTTTTAGGAATCAAAAATGAAACCTCCAAAGGAAAATGGCTCTTCAAATGGGGTTATGGTCACCCGTGTAAGGTCACTGGATGAAGATGAAGTTATCACTCCACAGAAAAAAGGGAGTCCATTGGAGCCGTGAGTGTCAAAATATGTTTCACTGTAAATTTACACAGCCATTTTATGTGAATCTTATTTTATTAGTTCATAAATATTTGGCTGATTATTTAGTAAAGCTATAGTATTCTTAAGCAAAAATATAATAAGACTTTTGTCATATTTTTAAGTGAGGAAAAAACTGTTATTAGAATTTCTAAAAATGTTGGTAGGTTAATTTGCAAAATCAGCTTATCGTCTTTTTTTTTCCTCATAAACACACAAAGTACCTTAAAGAGGAAATCATCTATTATCAATGATACAAGGGAAAAGGGGGAAAGTCCATTTTTTAGCTCAAAGTATCTCTTGCTGCCAGATGTTAGACAAAATGAGGCCTGCCTGATGCACTTTATATTATGGTTAGCGTGATTTTAGGTATTAAAGTTGCCGCCCTTCTTAAAAATGTGTAAAAAATGACTTTTCCCCTTTTTTTTAGCTGTGGCCTTCATACTTAAAATATGCACGTCTCTATCACCTAAATAGTTTTGTTTTCTCATAGTTGGTATTTATTGATATCTATATTTGTAGATGCTTATGGATATGAACAAAAATTAAAATAATAGGCCTACCATACTAAACCTAGAGAAATTAACAAAGATAAGTTTTTAAAATAATTATGCTCAAGTTAAATACTGCGCTAGTACCGGTATATAGTATATTATTTATATAAAACCGTTTGTAAATAATGTTTTCCCCCAAATTGTATTTAAAATGGGAATTCCATGGGAAACATAATATATCATGTTTGAAACCGTGATTTAATTAATTGGTGTAACCTCTTTAAATTTAAAAAATGTGGCCTTTTTATTTGTGTGATGATTGGTCAATATTATTGGCTTATAATTAGGTAAATGTGATGTGATGGTGACCAAAAGAAAAATGACATAATTTTATGAGTCACAATTGATATTAAGTTCTATGATTTAATATAATTATTTTTAATACTTTTCACTACCAAATATGTGAGAAAGGTATGTAAGTCTCTAAGACACCCTTGTATGACATAAACTTAAATAATACATTTTTATATGCTGTGTAATTTTTAAGCGAAATCTTGGAAAATATTACTTTAAAATTAGTTTACCATTTCATTTTTAGATTGTTAAAAATATAATGTTTGGCATTTTATTAGTGCTTCTAAATTAGTAATAAATAAACGAAAAGTGAAGATGTCAGAGGTGCCAAGTGTTAATCTAAGAAAAATGGTAGAATAGAACACATAGGCATGCACAGTGTGAGTGCCCACCAGCCATAAAAAAAAAGAGGAAATGTTGGAGTGACAAAAGAATGTAGTGCCTAACTTTTTTTTAGAAATTGCATCAATGGATATTCCAAGGGTATTGGTTAGTGTAGGCTTTAGATCCTGCCAAAACACCTCATGGTCTCATTCATTGAACAAAGGTTGGTTTTAGACACAGATGTGGATGACATTATTGACAAGCTTAAAAAAAGTATACTCTTTAGCCGGCGTATGACATTGTAGGTAATCAATAATGTATGTTTTTCAAAGAATAATATCATACAATAAAACATTGATTCTTTCTTATCTTTAATTTATAATTGATTTAAAAAAATCAAACAGATTGGGGAGAGGAAGTAGGGAGGGGCGTGCGTTGATCCCCCCATCTTTGTCTTCCAACAGGAAACCCCATCAACAACACCCTGCACACGCCTATGATAAAACACACACGTCTATGAAAATTGTCAAAAGATGTGTTTGCTAAAAATAATCTAATTGTTTTGTTCAATATATGGTTCAAACTACTTGATCATTACCATTTGGTAGAATGTTTATCTTTCATGTGTACACTTTTACTTCATCACTTTAACTTGTGGACACTTTCACACCTCAATTATTTTTAATGCAAAGATTTAGTACCTAGATAAAATTAATATTTTTGCATTTGTAGGCTTTATTAAATAAAGAAATTATGTTTGTGTGGTTCATATGTTGATACATTTTGTTTTATCTAGAGAGTTTACTAAACTTACTAAACCAAAAAAAGAAGATTCGTCTGATGATAGCTCTCCACCAGTTGCATTCTTTAAATTGGTATGTATGGAATACAAAATTGTTTTATTTATTCTGATTACTCTAAGAAAGTTGAGTTATGGAAAATATTTGTACAGTTATGGATAAATCAGTTCAAACAGATCCTTCTCTATCCTAGAAATTTCATGGAGGATCAGTTACCGCATTCTTCCAATCATTATGAACATTCGTAATCCCAGCACACACAATGAACAATTGACACAAGTAATACCATGCCCCCACACTTAAGCTCACCGAATGCTCTCATAATAATAAAAATTATTATAAAAAACATTTACCCAAGAGTCCCTTAGTGCTATACCAACACGAACAATTAATCACATTAAAATTACACTAGCTTCTAAACTCAGTTGAAAAATGTCCATTTCAAATATTTAAAGGGTAGCTATAATTAATCCATGTAAAAAAAATCATAATTATAGAATACTATTTCTCATAAGTTAAATTTCCATTGCTGTTTTAGAGATTAATTCTGGTTGGTTATAAATGTATTAATTAAATATAAAGATATGTTCTTACTTATTATAATGATTTTTATATATATTAATAAATACACCCTTCTTTTGACTAAACTGTAATAAACTAGATAAAACAGATGACTTTCAAATAATTTTATACTTTATTTTCAGTTTAGATTTTCAACAGCATCTGAAAAGTTTATTCTCTTTATTGGCTTAATCTCTGGTATCGCATGTGGATTGTGCACTCCAGCAAACTCATTATTATATGGAGACCTTACAGGAAGTATGGTCGACTTTGGCACTTATGCCGGAATAGCAAGCATGAATGAATCTGCCATTATACCACCAGAGGTGGTCCAGGAGTTCGTAGATGCGATAGTGAGGTTTGCTATTGGAATAAGTTGTGTCGGAGCTGTAATGTTGGTGTGCACCTATATATCTATTACAACATTCAATTACGCTGCCCAAAAACAGGTAGGACATATATAGAATAGGCTAAACAATGATTATTTTATTTTATCAAGCTAAATTGTTGTAGTATCCAGTACCAGATTTAATGAAAGGAGAGGGGGGATCAGGGCGATTGGCCCGGGGCCCCCACAAACCCTCACAAGAAGAAAAACAATAGTTTAAACGTTCTATTACAGATATTATCTAAGGCTACCAGGCAAAAAAAGTAATTATTGACATGTCTTCCAACCCTTCCACACCCCGATAAAGGTTTGAAAATTATATGTCTTTAAAATCTATTTGGAGGGGTCCTCCTTCTAAACTTTTGAAAATTAAAATATATTTGTAAACCATTTGAAGTATTCTTCCCCAATTTTTTTTTTTTTAGAAATTTGGATACTCGCAGAAGAAATTTGAAGTGGTTCTCCTTCAACAAATTTTTGAAAATTGTATAACTCTAGAAGCTATTATGAGTAGTAATCGACTTGATTTTGTTTGAACATTTAGAAGATACCATTTAAAGCAGTGTTTCCCAAACTATTTTGATTGAAACTCTAAATACGAACTTTTCCAGATCTGGCAACCCAAAGGCCCACATATGTAGCTCAACTATCCATTAATGTTTATTAAATTAACTTAATTGAATTAATTTTAATGGCCAATACATAATTGAATTCAATCAGACAAGTAATAAAGCTCAACTTTTAGTTTAAATGTGCCTTTTATAGAATATTTGTTGGCAACCAAAATTAATTTATTCAGTGGCTACTATGCAGAAGCAGATTTACACTATAGGCCCACTAGGCACGAGACTAGGGACAGCGGCTTTAGGGGGCAGTACATTTTGGATAACATTATTTTAATTTTAATATTTTGTTTTTAATAATTACGTTTAAAAATTATTGACCAACGCTATCGAAATAGTTAAAGTTAAAGTCAGAACGACAATATTTATTTTTAAATAACTGTACTTTGCAATTACTTTGTAACTGACGTCAGTCTCCCCTTCTTCATAATGTTAACTTAAGTTACTGTAGGGCATGTACAGGCCATATTTTCTTTTGTTGAAATCTTTTCTTGAATACTAACTTCCGCACCCCCCCCCTTCCCCCCAAGATCTCTTTACTCCGAAACCTACTAAAACCCTTGAAAAAAAATTGAGGGTGAGGGGGGTGGGGTCGCATATTATAATTGTGCCAAGGAGCGCAAAATTTTTAAATCCACCACTGATACTATGATGAGGTTTCATTCTTTTTATTTTGTTGTTGTTTTCTTAGAAAAAATATTCTATATTGGTGAATATTAATAAAGAAATTTAAATTATTTCAATGACTTTTTAAAATGAAAATGATTTAATAATTTAATAATTTATCATGAAAATTTGACTTCATTATAAACTTTGATGTGACAAAAAGTGTTACAATGAATACCATAAAGCTGCTTCATATTGTAGGTGAGCTCTTTGAATTTTGGTTTTATGTTTATGGACAGGACACAACGCAAACCATGCTGAGGATCCAGACCATTTTTTTTCTTTAGTCTTGATTGTCACATGACCTGAAAATTCTTGTTCACAAAGATATATTGTTGGAAAAAGGAGAAGAACCTTTTTAGCTTCCTGAGCTAGGATGGGCTTGTCCTTGAGCTGGATCCAAAATTCAAAACATTGTTTTTTCACTTGATTTTCCTGGAGATCTAGAAGTTCTTCTTGAAATTTTGGGATATCTTCTTTGATTGCACTGATGTTCACATTAAACACATTCTTATACAGCTGTGCATCTGGAGGTCAACATTTTCTGGCACATACCTGTTCATTTATTCCTCTAGCTTATTCATATGACTTTTTAAAACAGTCCAAATGTCAGTGAGTGACATTTCTTATGCACATTCCAGAATAGCACTCAATTCAGGAAAGGTGGCAGTTTTTCTTTTAGCCACTTTTTCACCAATGTCCACCATAGTTGATTTGGTCTCCACATACCAGAATTTATTTCATTTATGTGCCTGAAGATGTCAAACAAATAAGCTTGTTTTGCTAGCCAAGCAACATCTTTGAAGCAGTCAGTCAATAGGAATTTCTTCTCCCAGAGAAATTTCATGTTCCTTTTTTAGTTCAATAAGCAGTGCAAGAATCTTCCCTCAAGAGATTCAATGAAAATCAGAGTGAAACAATAAGTCCTGGTGATGTGATCCCATTTCTTCACACATTTGATGGAAAATGCATAAGCTCAAATCTTTGGCCTTGACGAAATTCACAATTTGGATGGCATAATTTATAGTGACATAGAGCTCTGGTTGCAAATGTTGAGAAGCCAAGTTTTCCATAAGCAATAAACAATGAATTATTATGAAGTCGGGGTTTTCACCTTAATGCAAATAAATCCAACATGGCTTCCAATCAATGATGGAACTCCATCAGTGCACACAGCCAAACAGTTAAATCAGTCAAGGTCATGTTTCTTGAAATTCTTCACCATAGTAAATATGTATTCTCTTGTAGTGGTAGTTGACAGAGCACTACAGAAGATAAATTCTTTCAGAATGCTGTCTTCACCCTTGTATCCTACCAAAACCACGAGTTGAAATGTCCACAGATTCATCAGTTACATAAATGATCTCAAACCATCCATAAAGAATGAACTAATTCAATTTGCAGAACTAGTGGTGGACATGAAAAAAACTACAAAGATTCTTTCAAAGTAAATTTTCTTTGAAAAAATACTCAATGAACAACATTTAAGAGCAACATTTTCCCATGTTTACATGCTTTTAAGAATATATTTATCACTTATGGTGTCAAAATGTAGTGGAGAAAGGTCATTTTCAAAAATGAAGTTGAAAATAAAACGGCTTTGTATAGTCATGACCTAAGATAATTTAACATTCCTTTCCTTACTCAACATGGGAAGTGATATTCTTCACGAAACTGACTTCAAAGATGTTATTGACATGTTTGCTGTAAAGAAAGTAAAGAAAGTTTGTATTATAATGAGAATTTTCATTAAGTCAATTTTTACCTTTCCTCAGACACGCTATGATGTAATTCAGTGGCCACATGGTATATTATTATTATTATTATTATTATTATTATTATTATTATTATTATTATTAGCACCACGTCTTACTACCCATTCGGGTTGTACACACTTATGCTAATGTGTAATGGTAGGGTGATTGTGAGATGAAATGGAGGACCTACAGTTTAACGTGGTACTGAACCACGCTGAAGGCCTGGCATTCCACACATTCACAAGTTGTGATTAATACACGTCTTGTCAGAGGTGAAGGAAGGGTTTGGCAATCGGATAAATCTGTGCCTGGACTGAGGATTGAACCCCCGACCCCCAGCACAGAATTCCGACACCTTAACCCTAGACCAACAGGTCACCCCTATATAAAATAGATTATATAATGTACTAGATAGGAAATAATCAAAACTATTCCTGCTAATGAAATATCATATATTACCCATTTCATGCTTTGGCCAGATTCCTATGTACATATCTAGCTATCTAGAACTGGCTAGCCAAAGCCCAAACTGCTGGTAAATTATTACATAATTTGTGTTTTAGCTAATTTTCCGTGACCAAAGCTAGAAGTGGCCGGTCATTTCACAAACTGGCTATATATATAATACTTATAAAGTTTTATGTATATGTTATGTTCAAAGTTTGAAGTCTAGCCAGTTTGTGATACTCTAGTCCAATCAACTGCCTATGTGGGTAACATATATATATATATATATATGTTACCCACATAGGCAATTGGACTAGAGTAGGGTAACACACACATATATATATATATATATATATGTTACCCACATAGGCAGTTGATTGGACTAGAGTATCACTTTCACGATATACTGGATTGCTGGTGGGGTTTGAATCCTGGCTGGTGATACCAAGGGTGGATTTCCTTAAGTGTGTTTCCACTTTCCCTCCACGTAAATATGGGTACATTTAATCTAAATTCTACCTTTATTCCATTAATTTGAATATATAAGTGATAGTACATAAGGGTAGTAAGATATTATGAAAAAGAAAAAAATCTCTACATGTTTGCAACCAATATTAGCCAGACCAAAAAGGTATATAGCCCAACAGGTAAATAAGACGTGGTGCTAAAAAACACTAGACCAAAAGTAACCACAATTATGAAAATTAAATTTGATTTTTATCAAGATTAGATTACACATATATTTTCTTAAATCCGGTAGTCCCCTGCATCTTCATAATATCATCAGATTGCTGGGAACCCATTTTAACCAAGAATGTCTCTGTTTTTAATAAAGTAGAAATAATAATAAATAATAATAATAATAATAATAATATTATTATTATTATTATTATTATTATTATTATTATTATTAGCACCGCGTCTTACTACCCGTTCGGGTTATACGCACTTACGCTAATGTGTAATGGTAGGGTGATTGTGAGATGAAATGGAGGACCTACAGTTTAACGTGGAATCCGAACCACGGTGGAGGCCTGGCATTCCTCACATAAGTAGAATAATAATGTTTTGTTTGGAAAAATAATAAAAAAGCTTTGAAATCAGAAAACTAAAGTTACTAGGTTCAATTCCGTAGTCAGTTGTATTCTCTAAACAAATAGGTATTTGAATTATGTTTACTAATGGTACAGACCTAATTCTAGCCAAATATTAATCTTAATATTCTAGTTTTAAATTTATGTATATTTAGTGTTTGAAAAAACAGTTTAATTTAAATTTATTTCACTACATTTCTTTTACTCCATCATTGATCCATTCATAAAAGCTATTTTGTTCCAGATTTTCCGGATTCGTAGTTTATTTCTGCAGTCTGCCTTACTTCAAGATATAAGTTGGTATGATCTGAACCAAACAGGGGATTTTGCCAGTAGAATGACTGAGTAAGTGCAGTTTTATCATTGTAAGCCAATAAGAGAAATTTTATTAATTTGTTAGTTAAAACTTTATTTATTATCTATTTGTATCTGTCCCATTTATTAACATATTTTAAACCCAGTGTAAGTAGTAGATAATGATGTACCACAATGATTTGTTTCACTGGAAGCAATATCATGTTTTATAATCAGGTACTTAAGACAGTTTCAAACTCTTGGCATTTAATAAGCATTTTATTCTTGACCCACTGATACAGAAAGTATTTGAGAACCTTGTTTATTTAATTTTTTAAAACCATATTTTTACAATTAAAGTTAGGAAAAAAAGTTAATTTTACCATGGACACATGCCTGTGTCCCCAAATAAACTGGCATAAAAGTACAATCTGCAGTTACAGTAAAATGATTCCTGGCATGGCCGAAAAATTTATCATTAGTGAAATTGTGAAGAATTAACAGTTGGGGGCTGAGTATTGTGACTGTTTTAGATTTAAGTTAGTTCATTAGTTGTGTGCTGATATAATCAGCCGGTTCAGAAAGTGCATGTTAAATAGGCCCTACCTCTAATAAATGAAAAAATGAAAATGTAATAGCTAATGGTAAGCAGGTGTTTGGAAACTAATGAATATATATATATATTAATAGGTGTACATTAGCATTGCTATGACATGACAATTCCACTTAAAACATTTTGTCATGTATTGATTGGGAAAATGGTTAGTTGCGGGTTACATAAGTGGTGCATCTTTGGTTCAAAACCAAGTCTACCTAATCCCTCACCAACCCCCTTTCATGGTATAAAGTTCTATTTAACAAAAATAATTGCAAAATAAAAGAATTTTAGTTGTCAATTAATATAAATAATACTTTAGTTAGGTATATTATAACAACACAATATATTTCTGAAGAGTTTAATACTTTATCTTAAAACATTAATTTATTTGTGCACACAAAATTGTGTCTCCTTCTAAAAGTTTATTAATGATACAACTTATTTTTGTCCACAAACATTTATGATTTACACACAGCATACAACTAAAACAACTCATGCAGAACTTTTTTTTTTTGGTGGGTGTTAGCCACCTATGATATTGTCACCTGATTATTCAGGGGAATGTATATAGCTGCCTAGCAAAGATCTTAACCATGCATGACATGCTTTACCCATACGCCAAGGGACTACAATGCTAGCTCTGGTGTGGAAAGCTCAGACTTCACCTAGTGTTATTGATTCTGTAAGAGCCGCTTTTCACCAAACTGATTCCCTTAGCTAAAGTGAATGAATTTATTCATGTTTCTTAATATGTAATTTAATTATTTTAAGTTACCTGGATTTTGCAGCTAATTTTAAGGCTTAGAATACAGTATATTTCACTGGGCTGTATGAGGACTTGAGAAGATCTAGTAGACACCCAGGGTGACAAATAAATAAGTCCTAAGTGGGTGAGATAAGAACAATTTTAAATGTGATTCTTTGGTACAAAGTAAACTTTATCGGACACATTCTTAGGAGGAAGGAAGATTCAAATATTGGATGACTTGAAAGAAATTATAAAATTCAGGGAGCTTAAGGAGACAGAGGACAGGGTGCATTGGCGGTCTAAGTTCATTGACAAAAGGAATATACTTGTCATAAAACAGAACCTAATAATATAATAATAATACATGCACATATTGTGAAATTATTAAATAACCTTCCAAAATGGCAATGTCAATAATATATTTTCAAAACAGCAAAATTATCAACATAGGCCCACCCTGATTTAAAAATAGTATTTGTTTCAATTGCATAAAAAAATAAGCAATGTATATGTTTATATTATCAGTATTTAGGTGTCTGCAAGCGCAAGTTTCTTGACTCAAATCTATATTGAGCCAGCTTTTCTTAAAACTCCTGAGCATAGAGTTGAGTCAAGTTGAGCTAGAGTTAGATAAATATATACTTTTAAAACATAATTATTTAAATAAAAACTATAGTTGAAATAAAAGTAATCTCAGTACATATATACTACTAAAAAACACATGTTTTAAAACATAAAATAATGTGTGCTTGCATTATTTAAAATAAACATTTATGAATACAGGTTTAGGGGTCCAAATTTAGCATTAAAAAAACCTTTGCTTCATCAATTCCCTGCCTGTTTGGAGTGCCACTCTTCACTTGATGCTGCCCTCCTATCATGGAGAATTAAATCATTAATGACTTTTAAGATATACTTAGTATACTTTTGAATTAAGGTATACTTGAAATTGTGTTTTCTAAAAGCCTCACAGGGATACCTTTCTATACCTATTCCATTTATGCATTTTAACCCTCCCTTCAATAAGAAGTTTGCTAAATTGTTGACGTTGACATTCCAATGAACTTCTGTGCCATACCCTCTTCCTCTACCTTTCTCCTCTGACCCTCCAACTTCTCCCTCTTTTCCACCCAAAACTAAATTTTAACAAACAGGTAGAGAGAGTAATGCATTAATCATCCACCAACAGGGATACAATAAAAAGCCAAGAAACAGACTTTTAAAAAGAGCCAGAAAATGCCATTCCAAATAATCTGTTGTGCTGCTCAAAATTTTCAAATCCTGATCAGTATTCTTGATACATACTGTTAAAGCATGTACATATATCTGTTGTGGATTGAAAGGAATTTTTTAATTTTGTTGTTTGTTGACAGAGATCTGAACAAGCTAGAAGAGGGAATAGGAGAGAAAGTGGCCATGTGCGAGTTTTATCTTGTGGCATTTATCAGCAGCATTATTCTAGCCTTCATCAAGGGATGGGAGCTTACACTGATATGTTTAGTATCACTACCAATAACATTACTATTTGTTGGAATAACTACAAGAGTGAGTACTTGCAAATCTGTACAAATATGTGTATCTGGCAGCTTATCAAAGTGTATCATACACATTTATACTTAAATTATGATAACCTATCATGTCTTGTTTTAGTATTTTTGAATGGTTTGCTTAAAACAAAAAGTAATGATCATTTTAAATATAATTATGATTTTCAAATAAATTGTATCCTCGGGTTCACTGTAAGAAACAAAGAAATATCTGATTTAATAATAAGAATATTACCTACTAGCATTTATTGTAAAATTTTTACAACTATATTTTACACCACAATAACCAAGCATAAAATATGAATGGTTAAGTATTCTTAAATTGTTTAGAAATAATTGTTAGAGCATAAACATTCATACTTTAATACAAAGTTATAGCTAGGATCCAAATTTTCAAATATTGACTCTTCGTACAAAGCCCTTAAATGTGTTTTTCTTGCAAAAACAAACATTTTATTTTGATAATCATATGAAACATTCTTCAAACATAAATTTTGAACCAAATTGTTGCAAATATTGAAGAAAATTCAAACTTTCAAAAATCATTTGGTAAACTTTCATATGATGATTAAAAAAACACAATCTTGTTTATCATGGGAAAGACCCAACTATTATTTTTAAGTTTTCCTGATTTTTAAATATCACTAGAATTACAAAATCACTAACCAAATCTACAAACAGAAAGAATAAAAGAATACGGGTTTTGAATTAAACTTACCAAGTGATGACATTACTTGTACAAAGTTAGGCCTGTCTGTTTCTTAGTGACAGTTTATGAGTACCACAGTATTTTAAGCATTTTATTAATCTGCCTATTTTGTTACACCTGTTCAATTTTTTTTAGAATGGAATTTTGACCAATGAATCTATCTTTGATACAATATTTACTCTTCCGAATTTTTAACCTTAATGCATTTTCAAAATGAATTCCATATTCTCATGTTTTTAGTTCTTTTACTTAAATGTTTATGGTTCTTACAGCCTACCGGTGTCCACAACCCGTCACTACCAATAATAAACAATAAAAACAAAATAAACTCTGTTTTTCTTCACTCACAGTAAACCCAATTGTTTACCAAACAATGCATAAGAAATTTTTTTTTTCCTTGCCATCCACCTAAATAAATGTAAAGTCATTAGACTGGTGTGTCCCTAACCGTTTAATTTTCAGTTTTTATTGCAGTTTTAATTACTAAAACAAAGTTTTTAATAAAGAATTTACTTTATTCATTTTAATTAATCATTTTCACGCGACATCTTACTTCTTGGTTCTTATCACATACTAAAAAAACACATAAAGGCAAAAACAAACTATAGACCACTTTTATCGCATAGCGGACCCACTCAGACTGGCCCTTTTCATTAGTGTAAAGCTGGCACTAGAATGGTAGGGGGATTGACCTTGAGAGAAAGCTCACAATGGGTGGTGGCTTAGAGCTGGCCCTACTCAGCTTCAACATTCAGTCACAACAGGGGCACAGCCCTCCTGTGATATTTGGAGCGAGTAATGAATAATTTTTACTTGAGTACTGTGTAACGAATCCAATAATTCACTGGGTGTAGAGAATGGTGTTCCACTTTTTTAATGTTTTTTCTAAAATATTTTATAAGATAACTAGAAAGAATGAAAAAAATATTACGTTAAAAAATGTTGGAAAAATGTTTGTGGGGCCTAGCACCTGTGGCCTCCAAGGACAGGCCGAGATGCCCTGAGTTTTCATAAATTAATCCATTAGAGGTAGAATTAAAATTACAATTTCACCTCATGGTAACAAAATACATCAATCTGGTTTGGGTGTAGCCCCAGGTACAAACATAATTGTAGGTTTTTGGATTTGAGAACACATTCAAAATTAAGATCACCAATAAGCTTGAGGTCAAAAATTCGCATGATACATATATTTTTTCTATTTGAGACTATGACTAAGTTGGAGACATGGTGTCATTATTTGTTTATTATATTTTGACTCTTCAGTTTTGACATATTTTTAAGAACATTCCATTTTGATTTTCAAGTCCATACAAATTACGAGAGCATTAAAAAGTTTTGATTGTAAATATTCAATTTATAAGTGACAATGTTAAAAAGAAGATACATGACCAGTGATACTGTAAGACTATTTATTTAATATGTATCATTCCTTGTATTGAGCTCATACTGCAATGTCTCACATATACTTTAAGAACACCACATATTTTTGTTTTTAACATAGATTGCATCTGCTCTCTCAAGGAAAGAGTTAGAAGTGTATGGCCAAGCAGGCTCTATAGCAGAGGAGGTGCTCAGTTCTATTAGAACTGTTGTGGCATTCGGGGGTGAATCTAAGGAAGTAGATCGGTGAGTAAGCCTTATTTATATAATATTCTAGTGCATTTTTCCTATTTTGGCCAATATTAAGTTATATCATCAGGGTTTACTTATGTATTTATGAGTTTTGTTTCTAAAATAAACTTTTATGAAGCACAGTCTTACATTGATGACCACCCACTTTAAGGTAAGCATGTAAAAAGAATCCCAGTAGTTATTATTCAAAGTGGCATTGGAGTGTGTGTCTAAGTGTATCAGAGTTCTTCAATGATCTATGAGCACCTGTTAAAAAAAAAAAAAAACTGTATCTGCAATCAATACAAGATTCATTCATATACTATAATTTAAATGTGATTTCTTCAAAGTGTAAAAGACTCATTAAAAACATGTTAAAAACTCAATTCAAATAAAATAGTGTTTTAAAAGTGAAACGTATTAAGTTTCTTACTGAGAACCAATAATAGTTATATTGTAAGTTTATTACCAAAATGACATAGCTTAGACTAATTATCACCTTTAAAAATTCTTCATAACAATGCAAGTTATGATAGGCCCTAATACTATGAATATATTAAAATGTTAAATATCAATAATAAAAAATGCATTGGCCCGAATATAGTACAGCCTTGCACATAGTAAGACCTTAATATTTTGAAGATGTTCTACATGAAAAATAAAAGGTAAATGGTCTGAGCATTAAATACAATCTGTTTTCAAGGACATTTTAAGAGAAAAATTCTAACTATATTAAGGCTAATACAATAGTTGGCTAACATTTTATTCTAGTTAGATGTGGAAGTAATATAATCTTTGTTATTCAGGTATCAGGTCAACCTGGGAGCTGCAAAGGACAATAATATTAAAAGAGGCTTCTTTAGTGGACTAGGTTTTGGAGGTCTATGGTTCTGTATTTATTCAAATTATGCCTTTTCATTTTGGTATGCAGTTGGCCTTGTTATAGAAAACAAATATGATGTGTCCACTATGTTCACGGTAAGTTGGAGAGACAATACATCAACACTTTTTTCAAACTCAAATATGATATAATTTTTCAACCATATTTAAATAAGTTCCTGTGGTTGGCAGTATAATTCTCGCTACCATTGATAATTTGAATGAATTTTGTCAAACGCAAACCATGTACAATATAAATGTGTACAAGAGGTTGCATTAGTTATGGTTAAGAGAGTGATGGTTATTGTTTTGTTAGATATCAATTAGCCAATAATTTCACTAATTCATTACAAACTTTGTCTTAAACTATGATTGATGAATTACTCTGAGCACATAATGAACCCTGATTAGCTTAATGGTAGAGTAATGGTGCACTAGGACAAAGGTTAAAGTTTCTAGTTTTGTGTCAAGTTGTCATGTTTCAATAAGTAAATTTTAACTAAACATAGATTTTGATTTGAAGGTTGTGTGGATGATTAAGATGGGTTTTCCTGCTTTACACAGACAAATGCTTATTTAGTTCTGTAAAATTCACTCTCTTAATCATGTTACCTTTACTTATAAAGTCAATGATATTGTTGGCATAGGCGTATGCAGTGATGGGATTACTTTTAAAATATAGTATTATAATTTAAAACTACTTTTCCATAATGTAGCTGTAATAAGTAAAATATAACTATTTTACAAAATTAAAGTCCCAATAATTAACTACGCTTTGCATTACACTAGACTAAATAACATATTAATAAAATCTAATTAGTAAACTATAACTATAATCATCTAGGTGCCAGGGTTGCATTTGCATTGATCTTGGAAGAATCTGCCTTATATTTTCAATGGACAGACAGACCTATA
The DNA here is from genome assembly GCA_039000515.1 of Timema cristinae. NCBI lineage: Eukaryota > Metazoa > Arthropoda > Insecta > Phasmatodea > Timematidae > Timema > Timema cristinae. The sequence goes on along the minus strand of JBCFYV010000003.1, from coordinate 42,595,622 downwards.
GGAAATATTTCCTTCTTTTTCTGTTATTCAGAGTTGTGATCTGAATAAACAAATGCTTAGGCCTTTCGCCCAGGGTGCTCCTCAAATAAGAATCCAAAGTGACGCAAGTAAAACCTAATTTACCAACCATAAGTTTGAGTGTCACCACTTATTTCAATTGTGGTCCACCGATGGGATCCTACTGTTTGGCGAGCCGGTTTACACTACAGCATGTCCATGATTAGTTGTTGGAAACTCAAAATGCTGGTTGCTGGACTACATCAGTTACAAACTCAATCATAATGAATTAACAATTACTGAATGTTTAATGTACTGTTCAAGGTAGCTTTCATTCACCATTCTGTACAATGTTATACATTTAGGATCAGTTTGTTGCAGTCCCTCTGCCACAAATAATAGTTGATTAATTTTATTATGTTTATCATTAATTTGCAGATTATATTCTTTTCGTTGTATGGATAAATACAAAATGTTATTTGGTTATGTCTTTTAAATTTGTAATAATAATAATGCACCAAATTCTTCTCAGCACTCAAGTCACTAAACATTATATTTTTAGATATTAAATATCCTAGAAGCACAAAGAATTTGCTTGCAGCTATATATTATGACATTGATTGAAATTCCCCCACTTTTGAGTAGCACTGTGTGCTAAATATAAATAACAACCAGTTACTGACTTGTCTGTAACTTCAGTCAATAACCAGTTAAATCACAGTTGAGAAGCTCTGTGAGTGAAAGACAGACAGACAGACAAAAGGCATGCTCTGATGCTCCCTGAAGGGGAGCACGAGATCAAGTTCCAACACGTACTGACCAATTGGTCACACCATGTGGTTCGCAAAAATTAGGACGGGTTGTCGCGTTTCGCGAAGTTCTGGAACATAGAACAGAGAAAACATATTATTAGTAATATTGGGGGTAAAGAGTTTTGGGTAAACCGAACTAAGGGTTTTTAAGTTACGTGCGGAGACACTACTCTATGGGGGGCTGGGTGAGAGCCTCCCAAACCACTGTTGACACATCTCGCTTATCCGAGCATGGCTTTGGGACGCTGATGGCACCCACCAGGGTCGATGACGTAGTTCCCAAGCCCCTAGATAAGAGGATTGGTGGCACCGGGAAGTCTGGCGTAGAAGGACTGCGCCAGTTTCTGGAAGTGGTCCTTGATGGTAGGCATGTCCAGGTCGCGATGTAGAGTCTCATTCCGGACATACCAAGGTGCGCCCACAATGATCCTCAGACACACGCTCTAGAACGCCTGCATCCTCCTCATATACGTGTCCGCCAGGTGGCCCCAAGCGGGACACGCATAGTCGAGGATCGGTCTGAGCAGCTGCTTGTACAGCATCAGACCGTTCCTTGTGGACAGGGCGCTACGCCTTTAAGCAGTTGGCCTAGGACTCCCAGCCTTTGCCTCGCCTTGTTGAGTCTTTCGTTACAGTGTCATCTCCAGGTCAGTTTGGTGTCCAGCGTAAGTCCCAGGTACTTAACACTGTCCGCCCATCTGATCTGTTCTCCGAACAGCCGGAGTGGGGCCGGCCTGTAGTACTTTCTTTTCCATGGTGAAGAAGCATTGCAGTGCTCTTCTCCACGTTAATACTTGTTCTCCAGGTGGTCACCCACCCCTCCAACTGCGTTAGGTGCGTCTGGAGTCGCCTCTCCACCAGCTGCCCTCGCCATGACTCCGCTACTAGAGCCGTGTCGTCCGCATATAGAGCCAACTCGGGTATAGGGATTTTGGAATGTCGTTCACATAGAGACTGAAGAGCAGCGGGCCCACCATGAAACCCTGCGGCACTCCAGCCCGGATGCTTCTGACTTGGGAGGTGGCGTTCCCAAAGGTAGTGGAGAAGGTGCGGTGGGAAAGATAAGATTGAACAACCTTAACTAGGTAGAAGGGCAGGTTCATGGGAGAGGAGTTTGAAAAGGAGACCCTCGTGCCAAACACGGTCGAAGGCCTTTGCCACGTCGAGAAAGACAGCACCAGTCAGCCTGTTGATGTTGAAGTTCCTCGTAACCTGCTCCACGAGCCGGACAAGTCGGTGAGACGTAGCATGTCTCACCCGAAAGCCGAACTGCTTGTCCACGAAGATGCCCGCCTCGCGAACATGTCGGGTCACTCTCGTCAGTAGTAGTCTCTCAAACAACTTGCCCAGACACTCGAGCAAGCTGATCGGTCGGTAGGACGAAGCTAGGGCCGGGTTCTTACCCGGTCTATGAAAGCAGACGACGTTGGCATGCTTACAGAGCTCGGGGAAGTGACTCAGGAATAGGACGGCGTTGAATAACTCCATGAGGAAGTTAATCGCCTCCAAGGGCAGCTTTCTGAGGACCGCATTACTGATACCGTCAGATCCGGGGGCCTTGTTTTGTCTTAGATCGGCTATCACCCGCGACATTTCTGTCACCTCCGTGGGTTCAGGTTCAACCAAGGGTCTGTACGAGACCGCACCGATGACCTGCGCCACGTGCGCAACGTGCATCGGGTCCGACGGGTTGTCAGTGGTACAAATTGCGCCTCTAAGTGCTCAGCGAGAGCATCGGCCTTCTCCTGGTCGGAGTTGGCCACCCCGTTGCGACCCACAATAGGCGGCCTTGGTGCGGGGATCCGCATCAAGTTCCTCGTCATTTGCCACAGGGACCTGTCCTGCACGCACAGGCTCTCAATCTTGTCCTCCCAGACACTGTTCCGGTATTCTCGGACCATCTCCCGAACCGCATGGACTTTGCAGCTCCAGTTGGCCTTGTCTACCGGGTCCCTCAAAATTTGCCAAGCCTTCCTCAGCCGAATTTTCTCCCGGACATGCCTGAGGATAGAATCGCGCAAAGAAGCCTGTGGCGCCCTCTTAGGACGGTACCTCGGCGTCGAAGCTTCAAGCGACCCCTTGACGGCGGAAGTTATGATCTCCGCACCACAATCGATTTCTGCTGCTGTTCGAAAGGTAGGGTGGGTCCCAACCTCTCTCTCAACACATTCGTAAACCTGTCCCAGTCAGTGCGCTTTAGGTCGGGTTTTTCGGGGGGGTCTATGAAGGACACGCGCGTCCCAGGTTCAAGGAATGGGGTTGTGATCCGAGTCTAGCTCAGCTAGAGACTTCAGCACTAACCGCCTTCTGATTGTGGGTGAAAGGCCTCACTTAACATTATTTAAAGTAACATCATATTTGTAATATAATAAATAATCAAGTAATGACCTACTTTAGTATTTGAATGTGTTGAATTTATGACTCAAGTAGTCCAGTTGCTTTGTTCATCTAGTAGTACGTAATTTCTGCTTTTTTTTTTATTACTCTTGTACATGGCGTCAGTGAGGTTACAACGTAGTCTACTTTATTCTGTACCATTTAATAATGTTGTACTTTGCATAATTAAATATTAACACATATAAATTAGTACGTACGGTTTATCAACCTAAACCTTAACAGAATGATCTAAGGAATCACTCTTACAATATTCTGGACTTCTGATGATGGGGAAATTAGGGTTTGTATCCCTGTCAGGTGTACTGACTGTGGTTTTTTCTGAATGTTTTCCCAATCTTACTCCACACAAATAAGGGTAGGCCTCCTACATGTCTTCTAAATTATACCTTATCCCTACATCATTAGTGTAATAAGTATACATGCTTATAGCCCAAATGATAGGGTGAAACTGAGTGAAAAATAATTATATAAATTAAGTAATGTATAATTTCAAAATACTGCCAAAAGTAATCAAGCTAAGTCCTGATTTTTTTAAGAAGCCAATTTTCGACCACCAGCATTGATTGAAAGTCACTAAAATTTGGCATTGTAGAAATATGTTTAATTTGATTTATTAATTATAAAATTATCAAAAGCTTTCAATAATAATTCCTTGTGGATTACTGTACAGTTTCCCTTTACATTATCAATTAAATGAATTAATAATATAAATACATTTTAATATTTTTATTCATACCATTGTGGCAGCATGAGTTTCCCGTTTTCAAATAAAAGTCTTTCAATGGGTACCCTCTAAATTTAAGTAGTGTGCAACTTCTCATCAATTATTTTACATGAATATAATTAAAAAAATATTTTCACTTCATAGTGCCCGTTTGGGTTACACACATACATTACATACACTAATTGAAGGTAGAACTTTAAAATAAATACCTATACCCGCACACACATGGAGGAAGATTGGGGGACCAGTAAGGAAAAAACAGCCTCAGTAAGTCTAGATGTGATTCAAATCCCGTTCCCACTGCCAACAACAATCCAGAATAACAAGAGAGTGATGCCTAACTATTAACCACCATTGCGGGTTTATAAGTAGGTCTTATAATAGAAGTGAATGAATGGATTATTATTAGTATAATATTTTTAAATAATGGAAAAATTCCTTACATAACCATAAATGGGTTGGAAATTTTGAGCTTAAGAAAATACACTAATTAACTGGTCACCATTTTTTAAATATTTTATCCTGATCCATAAATTTATTGGACTCATTTAAAAACTATAATCATGTGTAGCACAGATGTAGTTAAATATATCATTTAAATAATAACAAACAATCTTGGATCATGTATTGTTATGATCACCAAGAACGTTGCCCTTCAAAGCAAGATCCTTAAACTATCTTAGCAGAGAATTTGGTTCAAATCTTAGTAAGGTCAGAACATAGTTTGTAAGTAGTGAGAGTATGAATGATTTAAAGTTTAATCTCAGTGAAATCTTAGATGCTAACAATAAATTTTATATATTGATGTGATGAGCTAATTACATTTTTATTCTAGCTGTTTTTTTTTTTTGCTCATTAACTTCAATCATTATTCAACAACAACAGTTTTCAGCCATTGGCCAATTCTGTTTGAAATATAAAATGCCCCAATTCCTCCTTTCTTCTCATCATATCCCCTGTTCCTCATATGGCCCAGTTATCTCATCTACACACTCCTTTGTACTTCGTCCCTTGGTGTTATTCTTGGCCTCTTGCCCCCCACTACCATATCCAACATATTCTTCTCCATTATCTTCACCCAATTGCGCTTCTGAGATTTCATTTCACAAGCCTGTAGTCCACCTTGATCCCATCCCTTCATTATTCACGTTTTCAATATGCATGTCTTTTACTGAATGTGCTAGTATTTTCTAACGTTTATTTATTGTTTAGGTTTTCTTCAGTGTTATGATGGCTTCTATGAACATTGGAATGTCTTCCCCCTACTTTGAAACATTTAGCATTTCTAAAGGAGCAGCAGCCAAAGTATTTTCTCTCATTGACAGGATTTCTCCTATTAACAGCATGTCACCTGATGGGAAGCATCCTTCTTCAATAAATGGATCAATAGAGTTTAAAAATATTCACTTTAAATATCCATCAAGACCTGATGTTAAGGTACGAGGCTCTAATGGTTAAGTAAATATATAATATAGTTTTAGAAATGCATTACTTGGAGAGAATTCAAATATAATATGGTGTTGATTTTGGCAATGAATTATTATTGAGCTCAGTTTTGAGGATTAGCATAAATTATTTTCATGGATCAAGTTTTTATGCAATGTATTCACCATAAAACATTATGAGAGTAGCCATTTATATCAAATAAATATTTATGTACTTAATTAACTTAGCATTAAAAAAACCTTTAATTATTTCCGCTAGTGAACTTAAATAACTAACATCATGGATATAGAATGATTTACTATACTGCTGTTGATATGGTGGGATCAAAATTCTATTAACCTCTCTTTTACCAGGAACCAAAGCTTAAAAGTTGAGAATTATATTTATAAAATACCTACATCTTACTTACAAGCAGTGGTGTTGTTAGAATGACAGTTTTGGAAAGGCAGTTTCAATAAATGGAATTATCTTAAAATTAAGCTATTATTTTTATCACAAACATTTTGGGACAGTCTCGCTTTATAGTATCATAGTTAGACATGCTGGTCTTTTCTGAATTTAATATTACAGATTACCTCTGTTCTTAGGTATTGGCAATGTTACGACAGCAAGCAGGCCTGAACTGTAAGGTTCAAATTCATTCTATTGTGGGAGAGAGTTTGAAATATCAAATCTCTTTGGATTTGATAAAAGAACTTGTGTGTCTAGAAAGTCAAAACTTAGGTTCTATTGATTTAAAAAAAAACTAGGAGCTTTGAAATATTTTAAACATAGACTTAATTTGGGAGAGCTTTACCTTGATATTAAAGGACTTAAGCTCCCTCTATACCCCAATCACCATTTTGCTTCTAAGTGTCCAAACAAAGATGCATTGCTAAGGCTTCCAAGACTGTAGCACACTATTTGGGACATTGTAATACAATTTGACCACAAAAATATATACACGCATTTAGTTTCAAGTAGCTTTATTTATTTGCCACTTCTTAGAGTTGATGTCAAAGGCATCCTTTCCTTTACAGTTTACATAAAACTGTCTATAACATAACATTCAAAATACATTTAAAAAACAGAACAAAAAACAACCGCATAACAATGATTAACGGAAATTATCAAGAAAATATATTAATTTAAAAATGTTTTCAAAAATAATCTTATAGTTTTAATCATTACATTAAGCACATTGCATTTATAAGTGTGAATTCAATTTAAGACTTGAAGAGGATGCATTTATTCACTTGAAATGTCAGAAGGATGTTTACACCTCTTTGTTCCTTGTTTTACTGTTGTTAGGTCTTGCAAGGTATGAACCTGACCATCAACCCTGGTGAAACTGTAGCATTGGTCGGTAGCTCTGGTTGTGGCAAGTCTACTTGTGTTCAGCTCATTCAGAGATTCTATGATCCTATACATGGAAGTGTAAGTTGAAATAGCACAGACAAGACAGACAAGTGATATTCTAACATCATTGTTACATCAATTAAACCTTATAAAAACACATTAACTAAATTACCACAAAAGAACATGTGAAATTATGTAAGATAATTATTTTCAGATATCTCTGGATGGAGAAAACATTAAAAACCTGAATGTGGCTTGGTTGCGAAGCAATATTGGAGTGGTGGGACAAGAGCCAATTCTTTTTCAAACCACTATCGCCGAGAATATTCGCTTTGGGAATGAACAAGCCAGTATGGATGAGATTATTCACTCTGCGAAGGAGGCAAATGCTCACGATTTTGTCAGCAAACTTCTCAGTAGCTTGATATATTGTGTTGAAGTAATTAATATCAATAATTATTAGGATTATGTGATTGTGAACTAATAATTATGATCAACAAACTCACTATATCGTCTGATCCATATATCAAGGTATGTACATCTTTTCTTGTATCTTATAAAAGTTAAATAGATCTTCAATTAATAGCAAGATTTTTATGATGGTGTGTGTACCAAAACAAGCTGAATTCAAATTCTAGAAAGTATACAGCTCTGTAACATAAAAATTTAGGATAAAGGGACCAGACTATTGATAAGGGGTAAAAATGTCTTTAATAGCATGATTATAATATTAATTTAACTATATTTCACAAAACATAACATTCTCAAAGAAATATTTGTAGATCTGTAGATTTATACAAATCTTTAAATTATTTATTTTTATAACATATCACATGTTTACATTATTTATTATTAATAATAATACTATTTTTAATCTATTTATCAAGTTCTCTATAGATAATTAACATAAATATACTAGAGATATTAAAACTTTAATTTCTATTTCAATTCTTTTCAAAATAATGTATTTGTCAAAATTTGTGAGTGATAATCATATAAATGTAATAGAAAAATTTCATATCAAGCTCATTATCAAATGATGCACAGTGGTGGTTGTATGGTCCAAGCTATGAGTCACTCTCACAATAAATTGAATTGACAATGACGGGAGATTAGAATACAAATTCTGGCCAGATGTACTGAGGGTGTTTTTTACCTAAATGGTTTTTCATTCTCCTTCTATACAAAAGTGGGGACATTTCCTATAAATTGTACAATCTTCATCCTTACCACAAAGATATATGAATAGCCTGGATGTGTATTATGACAGTTGTTTTAACAAATAAAAGTGTACAGATGTCACATTTAACATTAAAGTAATTCATGTTAGGTTGGTTTTCTGACACATGTTTCTTAGGTATATTTTAAACCAATTTTGGCTACAAAAGTTTATTTCTGCTCTAAAAAAATGAAAAGTATACAACTAACAATATTGTTGGAAGAAGCTTAACAGCCGGGAAAATATTGTTATTACTGACCTTTCAACATAATTTTCCTAAAGGGCTCTCATATTAATTGGCCAACTAAGCATGGCATACTTAAACTCATGTTCTAGAATCCACACACTATCAAGGATTGCAATGTGGCTTCATTCTAAATCTAATCTTCTATAGGATGTAGAAAAGTCCTTTCAAGAAAACTCAGCTAGTCTGTGCTCCAGATATATGTTTCATTTTGGGTCGTTAGACAGTTAAGGAATCGGGTAACACAATTTGCGCTCCACCTGCAAATTATTTCTTTGCCACCAATGAAACAAATGATAAAAATTTGGCAAAAATATGTCTTACAAGCTTAAAAAACCATATTTACAACTTTTTAGCTTGGTTATAAAATCTGATCATGAATTTATTGGCCAGGCGTCAAGGCAATTTTTTTTACTAAATCGGAAAAAAATTCCAGAAAGCTGTAAAACGTTTTGATCGCTTTATTTTGGTGGTCTAATTAGCATACTAGTCACCCCCCCCCCCCCCCTCATGGAAGACTCTGCGTTCACCGCAACAATGGAAAAAAACATGTTAAAATTAGATTTTCTTTCATTATATTCTTTTAAGTTAGTTTTCCAATATAATAGTTATAACCATAACTAAACAGAACCAAATTTTCTATTAAAATATTCCTAAACATATTACTTATTATACTATGGATAGTTTCGAAACCATAGCCAGAGCCAGATTTGTGATTGCCACAACAATGAAAAAACACGGTAAAATTAGATTTTCCTTCAATATCTTCTTTTAAGTTAATTTTACAACAAAAATAATTGTAACCATAATCAAAAAATTAAATTTTCTAAAAAAGTGGTCCTAAGCATATTTATCATGCAGTGGATAGTTTCGAAGTTATAGCCATGGGAATCATAGTACCTTCATGCGACCGCACCGAATAATAGTTTTATCTTGTTGTATCTCACTTCCTATGTTACATGATATAATTTAATTGTAATGTTTGAAAAACAACAACTTTATATATAAATTTTTTTGTGAGTCATACACACTACCTGACCAGTTAACTCTCACTCCTTCAATCACCATTAGTGTGTCATTAGTGTAACTACAGAACGTCACAGTTCTATTCTATTATATCTCTTTTTAAGCATAATACATTATGCTATCAAAGTATTTATTAAAATAGTGAAAGACAATATTTTGTTTCTACATGCGTTTAGAGGCTGCAACATAGCATCTTCATTTTTCAAGCAGGGTAAATTAAAATATTTTAAACTTTTGAAGAAAGACAAGAATCTATAAAAAAAAGTGCAGATTTTCAAAAATCCAGATGCACATCCGGATGAGAGTGCCACAGCCGGACAGTAATTTATTGCAGACCTTTACGAAGCCTTGTGCAGAGAAAACTCAATAGACAATCTACGATTCCAATTATTCGTGAAATCTTAATTAAAAAGTATATTCAATATATATTTAACTTAAATTAGTTGAAAAATGACATATCAACATGGGAATCAAATCCGGAACCTTTGGCTTAGTGTGTCAATGCTCAATCACTGAACTATCCAGGATTCATCCTGTGCTCAGGATCATTCTTCACTCAAAGTTTAAGGCTGAGTTTGTGATGGACGTGTGGAATTTTCAGCTACATATGAGCGAACAAGTGCAACAAGTGCTAATTTAAAGGTCCAAGGTTCTATTCTGGAATCCAGGTGTTATCTTTTAACTAATTTAAATTGATTGAATTGTGGTCCCCTCGATAAGGACAATGCTGTGATTAAAATGATTTGCAACCTGTGTGTTGATAGTATTAATACTTTGTCTACCAAACTATCCTATCTTTTTAAATAGTTTGAGGTATCATTGTAGTTGGTAAGTAAAATTTGAGGATATTTTTTGTTTGATTATTTTTGTTGAAATACTGTCAATATTACATATCAAATAAATTGTACTGTAATTTGCATGATTAAAATCTAATGTTTTAGGGCTATGACACACTAGTTGGTGAACGAGGCGCCCAACTTTCGGGAGGTCAGAAGCAGAGAATAGCAATAGCTCGAGCTCTGGTGCGGAACCCTCACATTTTACTGTTAGATGAGGCTACCTCGGCTCTCGATACAAGCAGTGAGTCCAAAGTGCAGGCTGCACTTGATAAGGTGAGTTGTATACTACATTATAATTCTTGTTGCCATCTGTATAGATGTGAATGATCTGCAACTAAACTGTTATATTTTTTGATCCTCAGGCAAGCACAGGACGAACCACAATCATAGTGGCTCACCGCTTGTCTACGATTCGTCAAGCAGATAAGATTGTGGCACTGTCTGATGGGAAAGTAGCAGAACAAGGAACTCATGAGCAGCTGATGGCTTTGAAGGGTCAATACCATGACCTGGTCATGGCTCAAGTCAACAGTGCTAATCAAGATGAGCCTAGTATGTTGAGTATTTCAAGTTGAAATATGTTTTCGAGTAAGATTATATGCCTCAAACATAAATTCATAGAATCATACACATGAAAGAAAAGGCATATCACTCATTTAAAGCATAACAAATTAGAAATAATTTAGTGAAAAATAATTATTCTTTCCCTCTGACTTAGTGGTTGGTAGACCAAGGCATTTAAGCATGACCAGTGACAAGTCTGTGGAAGAAGATGATATTCGCTCCATCACGAAGAGTTTTGTGCCCGAGGAGACAGAACAAGAGGAGAAATCTTCCATGATGGAGGTGCTGCGACTCAACAAGCAGGAGTGGCCATATATTATGATTGGCTGCATATGTTCCATAATCATGGGTTGTGCCTTTCCTATCTTCGCTGTCTTGTTTGGTGAAATTTTGGGGGTCAGTATTTTAAGAAGGTTTAATGAGCATTTCATATTGAGCAAAGCTTTACTTGATCTCAAGAATAATCATGCAAGAATAGTTATTTTGTTTTTCACAGTCACTTAGAAAACAGTTAAGGTTATTAATGATTCCATTCACTTTCATGTTGGCTTCTTTTAGCCTCCACGCGCCCCAAAAATTATATTCAAATAATATTTGAACCGAAAATTTTGGTTGTCTGAATTAATTTAGGCTGGTTATACCTTATGTCTACAACCTATACAAAATTCGTTACCCAGAATCATTAACAAACCAGCCCCTTTTGTTGGTAGTTGGAATGTTTCCTTCTCTAGCGTTCTCAAATATATCTCATCCACACATGTTTATTAAACTCATTATAAATCCATGTGTACATCTCATCTAGTCCCATTTACTCCTATTACGGTTGCCACTCCCTCATCTATGTATGCCAGATATGGATATTGTTGCCAGGAACTGAATCACCTAAAACTAATATATAAAATATATTATATATATATATATATGATGTATAATGTCAACATTAAAAGTTACATCAATGACCCAATGTTCTTCTTCCTATGCACTGTCCAACACAACATCCTTTGAAAGCAAAGATTGAAGGTTCCTTTACATACACCCTCCTGGCACGCCCAACTATGTTACATCACTTAACATTATAAACACTTAGCCTCCTAGTCTACTCACCCTAGAAAAAAAAATTCATACAAACTATGATTTAAAAACAATTAATCTATTGGAAGTTGAAACTCAAATAGAGAAACATGAAATGTATCGCTACTTAAATTAGTTTTGTGTTACATTGGAGGCTGATTTTAATTTTAAGTTATTTAATAAAAGGACAAATGATTGACTGACCAGTGTCATCCTTATTCACTAATTGGTAATGGTCCCCCATTGTCCTGTATATAGCTTAGCATTAACATTGTCATGGTAAAATAACACTCACATATAATTTGTCACATTACTAAGTTAATAAAAGTATATAATTTATATGATTGCTCCCATCCCTAATATATAATATGTTTAACAGTTCCTCAGTTTAGATGATGCAAGTGAGATTCGTAGCAAGACTAATATCTATTGCCTCTACTTTGTGATCGCTGGAATCGTCGTTGGCTTGGCAACTTTCACACAGGTAACATGATAAGACCCACATAATAATAAAGTCAATGTTAGTGTAAAAAAGGTTTATTGTATTTTTATTAATATCATAATGTGTTTGAATAACATAGCACTGAGAAATCTTGACTTAATATTATTTTTAAATTCATTTAACATTTTTGCAATGTATCATCCAAGTTTTTTCTATATTTCAGATCTACACATTCACACTAGCAGGTGAGAAATTGACCATGAGGTTGCGCAAGCTGTTGTTTCAAGCAATGGTGCACCAAGAATAGCTTGGTTTGACGAGGGGAACAACAATACAGGTGCTCTATGCGCCAAGTTGTCTGGAGACACCTCCAGTGTGCAAGGGGTACAATAACTAGGTTATTTATTGTTGATTTTAAGTTAAACATTCAGGCTATTTGTGCCTGATACTGATTATTAAAGATTCCTTCAACTACTAGACACACATTATAATCAGCTATGTTGGTCTGTTGGATTTTTGTACATTGTTGGGAATGACAATGTCACTTACTCGCTTAAGTGGCCACATGGCCTAACGCGCTACTCTTGCAGTAGACTAGACCGCCGATGATGAAGAGATCGAGAATATAATCTTGGTTAGGTGTACTGAGGGTGGTTTTTCAATCTATCTCTCTCTTCTCTCTATGCACCACAAATGCAGGTACACTTCCTCTAAATATAATCTTCCTAATCCCTCAAACTATTAACATAGTTAGTACATAAGCGTATAGCCCTAACAGGTAGTAAGACACAGTGTTAAACATATATATTATTTATCCACTCCCATTAAAACTAGATCGTTCCATCAGGGCCGGAATTTCCACCCAATTACAAAGTTGAGGAAATGGAAAGCTTCAGGCCTGATGATATGGAGAAATACTCCGATGATGTTTCATGTGAATAGCTTATTGAATGCAGTTTGGTTGAACTGGTTTGTTGTTTTTTATATATATATATACTAATATTATAAAGAGGAAAGATTTGATTTTTTGTTTGTTTGTATATATATATATATATATACTATAAAGAGGAAAGATTTGATTTTTTGTTTGTAATGGATAAACTCAAAAACTACTGGACCGATTTTAAAAATTCTTTCACCAATATAAAGCTACATTATCAGCGGTAACATAGGCTATATTTTATTATGAAAGTTTAATTTATTCCTCATAAAAATGTTGATAGTATATTATATAGTGTTGGAAAAAAAAAGTAGTTGAAGGGAAAATGGAGTTGGTGAAGGGGGTGGGGGGTAGGTGTGAGGAAAGAGGAATGAGATGAAAATAGGAGGGAGGATAAAAATAGGGGGGGGGGGGGGCTATGCAGTGATGGTAGGACTGTATTTAAAAAAAAAAGTAAAAAAGTTTTGTTTTTATATTGACATGATGGATGATTTGAAGCTTTGTTTTACAGGATTCTTTACAATATTTTTTTACGGGGAAGGAGGCTAGTATTATATATATATATATAAACAAAGACACCCTTCAAGTCTTCATGCACACAATTTTAAGTGGTAACTCCACAAGAACACATAGCAATATATATAAAAAATCTAAGTTTGATTTTACATTATGTAAAATGACACATCTCCAGGCATAACAAGAAAGTTTAAATGTAATTTACATTCAAACTGTTTTGGTGCAAAGTTCCCATCAATGTCAAACTGTCAATGCACATAGACAAAACATGTTATATATAACTCTCAATAATCCGCGCTGAGGTGGTCCAAGTATGGGTTTGCCCATCGTCTGACACAAGCACAAATAAGACTCTAGAAACAACAGTCTGATATAGTGCCTACTTTTTACCCCATGAATACTAAATCTATGACTTTGGTGGATTCAAAACAAAATCTATTTTTTTTAACCAAATTATTTGTTTCTCAAATAGTAATAATAATATTAATTAAAACTATCGTCTTGATTCATTGAGTCATAAACAGGAGATAATACAAGCCTATATTTTACACGTTTTAAAAAATACATACAGAAAAAAATTTTAAGATAAAAAGCTATAACAAATTTGAGATATTATAAACAAGATGCTAGAGTAAATTGACACTCAAATATTCTACTACGTATTTTGTTACTACATATTTGTATAACTAATTGTCTTCTCTGCTTCAACTTCACATTTCATGAAGTCTGCATTAGTTAAATGTTTGTGTTAGATGGAAATAATTCTTATGCCTTAAAATAATTGACTCCAATTTCCCCAGTTTGGACTTTCAAAACCCTTTCTAATAGGTTCATTATGTCATAAAGAGTGATTACTTTATTATTGTGACGAAGCTACATCCTTACTTCCTTGCTGTGAAAAGCCTTTAGAGGGCCCATGAATGTCTAGTCACGGGGCTGAAACTGATGGGTTGAGTGAGGAGACAGCATAAAAATGGTAGCGTAATTGGCTCAGGCCATATCGATTTCATCTAAATTACAAGTGTGATTGTAGTTTCCATACAATATAATAAAACAGGTGATTCCTGAGTGTGTTTGGTATGTTCAAGCTTCAAGCTTTTCCCTCAGCCTCACGTTTCCACTCCACTCCTTTAACCATGTCCTTCTTTCTGCACTTGGTTCATCCATCTTGTCCGTGGTCTTCCAATAGGTCACCTAACCTTCGTTTTGTTCTGAAAGGCTTTCTCAGGCATTCTGTCCTTCATTCTCATCACATAACCTAGCCACAGCAACCTTTTTCTCTTCAGTATTTATTCTAATGATTCCTTTAAACCATCTCTAATTATTTTGTTCTGTATCCTGTCTCTTCTCATTACATTCTAAATGTCATTCAGGAACCTCATCTCTAAACCCTGCAATATCCTAAATCTCTTTTTGTCCATGTCCAGGTTTCAGAGGCATATGTCAATAGTGGATGATAATATGCCTATATAATAAAGTTTTGGTCTCTTTTCCTATATTCCATCGCCAGATTATATCTTTGAACACATGGTAGAATTGTCCACACTTCGATATCCTTTGTCCTATTCCCTCCTGAATCTTACCTTTTGCGGTAATCTTACTTCCTAGATGGCAAAAATCTTTTACCTTTTCGAGTTCCTTTTCATTGATTGTAACTTTCTTTGCTGAGTTTGTGTTTCTAGCCACCTTCATTATCTTGCTTTTTTTTCAAGTTCACGTTCAATCCATATTGTTTCAATTCCTAATGTCTGAAAATCAAAATTTATTAGCTATCATAACTATATATACCTACTTTGATTATTCTATTATTTATGAATTGATATCAAACAAAAATTACTGTGATTAGTAAATATTATTATTTGGTTTGTTCCGGAGATTTTGTTGAATTTTATCAGTAAATTTCAATACAAGTTTAATTTTGCTCCTATTGGTATTTTTAGCTTGTTAAAAAATGAGCTTAAAAGATTGTTCAATGTTTAATGTTTTTTTCAGGCAACAGGTCAACGTTTAGGCACCATATTCTCATCCTTTTCAACTCTGGTGCTTGGCGTGACCTTGTCCTTGTACTATGAATGGCGACTTGGTTTAGCAACATTAGCATTCGCCCCAATAATATTGATATCACACTACCTCTTCCAGTTTATGATCAAAAACGGACAACAAGCAAATCAAGAAACATTGGAAAAAGCTACAAAGGTGAATATAAATTTCACGTGGAAATAATTGCCTTTAATATTTAGCAAATGTGTTAAATATGAATCAAGTTAATTAATAAGCCGACCAATAACCACCTATTTGTCAAAATTAGACATTTAAATTGTGAATTATGTTAATATTTCAATATGGCAGATATTTTTTGTTGTTCATTATTTGTTTTTAAAAATAGTACACACATTTATGAATAGCTGGTGATATCAGTTTGTCCCTATTTTTTGATAAGTCTCACCTATATTTTCATAAACTTCTCTTTGACATAAATTCATCAGTAAATACTTAAATGAAAGGGCAGTTTTACCTTAAAATAGCCTGCTTTGGTCGGTGCATGGTCTAAGGCGTTACTCTCGCAAGAGACTAGACTGCTGAAGATAGGGTGATCAGGGCTTGATCCCAGTCGGGTGTACTGAGGGTGGTTTTTCCTAAATGGTTTTACACACTTTCTCTACACAAATGTAGGTACACTTCCTCTAAATTCAACCTTCGTAATCCCTAACATATTAGTGTAATTAATACATAGACGTATAACCCAAACGGGTAATTAGATGCGGTGCTAATAATAAAAATACAGTAGCAATGAACTGTGAGATAGCTTACTTCAATGAGAAATGAAGCATTACACAATTTTTATAAAATGTTATCTGAAATAACAATGAAATATGCTATGCTTGGTTATTAAAGAATGTTTTTGAATTTGGAGCATAACTTCTTAAACTTTCCTAATTGAATTTTTTGCAGTTGGCTGTAGAGGCAGTCGGAAACATACGGACAGTGGCAGGTCTTGGTCGGGAAAAAGCTTTTCATGATGACTACAGGAAGGAACTATTACCAGGACTAAAGCTTGGGCTGCGGAACACACACTTCCGGGGCATAGTGTTTGCAATTGCTCGTAGCATTTCATTTTTTGCATTTGCTGCATGCATGTACTATGGAGGTCAGCTAGTTAAGGATGGTGACATGCCTTATGCAAACGTTTCAAGTGAGTTTGATTTGATTCCGTCACTCAGTATACCAATGACAAATGCATTTTATTAATAAACTACTTAAATTTTAACAATAAAAATATAAAACTTTACATAAAAAAATTGTTGTTTTACTATAACATTTGCAATGTCTGACATATTAAATATGTTGGTAACACATCTGTCTACTGACTAATACCCGAATTGGTGATCACATAGTCTAATGTACCACTCTCGTATCAGAATAAATTTCTGGTGATGGGGAGATAAGTTTCAAATTATGTTCGGGTGTACTGAGAGTGGTTTTTAATAAATGGTCTCAAACTCTCCCTCCCACAAAAATGTTGATACATTTCTTCTAAAACTCTATCTTACTCATCCCTATTCAATTAGTGTAATTAATGTATGCATATAACCCAAACGGGTACTAGGACATGCTGAAAAAAAAAAACTGTATAAAGGACTAGAGTTTGATTCTCAACATGGCTAAAATGTACCCCTAGTAAAATTACGCTTCTATTTATAGTGATGAATTAATTCCTGGACTACTGGGTGTTGTCTCTGTTCTAGAGTAACGCTAATTTATAAGCTGTATGCTGCTATAATCATTTGTTTCAGAAGAGTGCACATTAAATACTTCTAACTATAACAAAATAGTTAAAATGTGAAAATAAATACATGATTGTACTTTGATATTAAAATCTAAGGTAGTGCAGAACTTTAAAATGTCAAAGTTGGAGGTTAAATACTTTTTGCTTTGACATTGACACCCATAATTAGCATCATATCTTCGAAACATTTTAAAGTAAGCAAGAAACTTTCAATATATTATGAACATATTAGAAAAAAAAAAATATATATATAACATATTTATAACATATAAATAATTCTTAGAACCACTAATAAATAGCATTTTAACACAGACTAGTTATTGAATGACACCTAAAACGTAAGCATATATCTCTTTGTGTATTTCAGCATAAAATAATATAGTATGCTATTATTTTTCCTCTAAACATTTCTCTTTTACCCATATGCACTCGATGGATAGTTTTAAAACTAAAAGTAGTGTTATGTGAAAACAACAAAAACCTTATCTTCGACTTTGGCTTCAACTTTGCTCTGCATGTTTCAAGTTTCGTTTCACATCAAAAAAGTTATCTTTTTGTACACCCCTATTAAAATCATCAAAGTTGTTAATATTATCACTTTGTGAAATAATCTATTTTTTGTTGTTGTAAATATCAACACCTGTCTTTGAGGTTGCACCCATTTTAAATAACTAAAATAATTCCAGCCTGACGAGAGTCAAGAGTTGTTTGTTGCGAAATAGAAAGGCAGGAAAGGGTACTTATATAAGTTAACTGATGTAAAATCCCAATAATGTTTAAAAATAATTTTTTAAGATTTAAATTAAATGGTGCAATAAATATTATGTCTTAATGTTTTAAGCATAGTTATATAAAATTATAATTAATCGACAGTAGGCTGACAAAATTATAGAATAAAAAAACCAAGTAAATAATAAATCTGGAACTCAGGAAATTTTTTCATACATATCCCCTACTATTGCCATTTATCTGTTTACCACAAAATAGGTGATCAATCTGTTGCTAAATACATGCTAATCACGCTTAAGAATGATAACAATGCACTATGTTAATGGTATTTTTGAGATATTGATAATATCTATCAAAAGTTAAAGCTGCACATCATATGACTCATGAATATGTTAAGATAGATTTAATAGTTTTTCCAGCTGTCAAGTAAGGTTTTTATTATTAAAATAAGACTTAAGTTAACTCACATTAAAAGTAAAAGTGTGACTTAGCACAAATTAAAAGAAAAGATGTGAAAATGTTATTGTTTGTCTCTTAATGAAATTAATAAACAAAATCTTCTTTAAAAACAGAAACAAACCAATTATTAATGTGACATAATAATAGATTCATAGTAAATTACATCTCCAAAAAGTAGTTTCTAACTCTTTGGCATTACGAATCATGTCCAATGAGCTTATAACACTCTAACAATCCTGGTGGTAGGTGGGGTGGGGGGTTTGTCAAGCCCACACATCAGTCTTATAATTTTAACCTACCTATTTGAATTTGAATGTATGCAACCTTCATATACCTAGTTGTCTATTAGAGCCTTATTTACCCATAAAAGCTAGTTTTGTAATGTATCTGTAAACAGTTTGTCAACTATTACAGTTCTTTATAGGTAGAGCTATTTCAACCTTTGCCCTTATAATGGCCGGATATTCTTTGTGTCATTTGTGGCAGCATTGTTTGCTGTTAATTGCGGTGAAACTTAGTACTATGAACCAGTAAACAGATAGTGGTAAACTAAATAGTGACTCACAGCCTGATTAGTGAGGAGCTTTTCATGGTTATGGTCTTTTACCAAATACTATGCCTTTTAATTTTTGAAGTAGGATATATATCAGATAAACTAAATTGCATACATCATATACTAGTTATAGGTAATTTGAGTTGAGTATTTGCTCATTTATTTATACATAGTAAATATTTTTAAGAGTTTAAAACTTGTTAATTGATGGGTATATAGTATACATTTAATCATATTTGTAAAGTTTAAGGTTTACATATACAACTCTGTAAAAATACATTAAGCTTGTGTTTAGTTCATAAGGAAAGAGTTTGATAAATTTTCTTTGATATTGTTTTAGAGTAGCCAATGCATTGATCATGGGCACAACTTCAATAGCAAATGCTATTGCATTTGCGCCAAACTTTGAAAAGGGTCTCGCTGCAGCTGGTAGAATTTTCAAACTCCTTGGGAGAAAGCCCAAGATCATGGATCCAACCTCTTACACCATGGAAAAATGGGTAAGTTTAAGTGTGGAACTATTATCTCAGGTATTTTCATATGTAGAGAGAAGGTTGTATGACTATTTGAAAGTATTTTACTTTGAAATTGGTGCTGTGTCACTTGGAAACTTACACTAATCATTGGCTATAGGACACAAAAGATAAATAGTAATTTATGATTTCCGATAGTTTTAGAAAAACTACTGTTGCTAAGTTGACACTAAAGCAAACTATCTTAAAACATATTCAAGCCAAATTTAATACACCCTTGGATTATGCTAAGAGCACCTTTAAATTATACCCCATATTGAGACAAGCACTTGTTTCAGTTCCATGATTTAGGTTTGAAATTACCTCAGTGGATATAATATTATTATGGATAGAATAAACTAAAAAGTAATCGTGTTAACCAAGAAAATTTCAATGTGAACAGCTTGTATAACATTTATGAGAAATACAATGACTTGAAAGTTGAGTTCTAAGAAAACTTTGGGCAGCTAATGTTTGAGTTGTGAGATAACAATAGGGAGTAAATGATTAGCACTTTAATGTAGAGTTTAAAGTGTGGAGTCCTATATGGTTTATTGATTTTTACTGGAACGATTTATACATGTTGTTGTGGCTACCTTCAACACATTGAAAAGATTCTTAACTGTGCAGTATATTATAAATGGTGGTTGTTGTGGAATGTATTCAAAAGATGTTTTGAGATTTCAACTCAGGAATCAGTCTACTGGATTTTTATGAACAGTAAATTTATGGGAGTGGGTTGAATATCAAGTGGAGTAACCAAAATATTGTTCTGGTTAACACTAAAGTTAACATATTTAAGATGATGAAAATATATTTAGACACCAGATTTGACCAACCTCAGATGGTTTTATATGAAGATTAGAAGAGACTTGGTTTGTTTAGTATTTATTCTCTTCTAGCCTCCTGAGGAATCCACTTGTTGTTGGCCAAAGCATACATTTAAACGTGTTTGTATATTAACTCTAGTCAGATTACCCCACTTACTTTTAACCAAGACATTTGTTTAGTACTCTACTATGCACGATGAAACTTTAATATACTAAAATATACTTTCCCACTGTCCCGACCTACCATTTATGTCTTTCTCTGTATTTATTTGACTTAACAATGTATGCTATTTTAACAAAAAATATAATGCACAATATCTTTTGAGTTTTAATGTAGAATAATGTTTTGTGATAAATTAGATTCTGCCTAATATGTTTTTTAATATATAAAATATTATTTAATGTTGACTGGATGAATTTTATTTGGATTTATTGTAAAGAGAGATTATGTTTTCATACATACAATAAGTTGTAAGTAATTTGTTTTATCTATTTGTTGTCAGGTCACTAGTGGAAATGTTGAGTACTCTAGAGTGGAGTTTTCCTATCCAACTCGAGAAAACACACGCGTTCTGCGGGGTTTGAACCTAGAAGTGCGACAAGGGCAGACAGTAGCGCTAGTGGGTCCTAGTGGCTGTGGGAAGTCCACCTGCATTCAACTATTAGAGAGATTCTACGACCCGATATCAGGCTCTGTGGTAAGAGACACAAGATTGTAATTACTTAAGTTTCCAATGGTCTCAATATTAACCACATATATGTGGTTTGTGAAGGATAATAATCAGTATGGACTCTAATGTAAAGTTAAAACTACCCCTTTGAATTCAGTATCGACTAATAATAGAATAGTGATAAAACACATACCTACAATAATAACGAGTGAATGTGCAAAAATGAGGTATCTGCAGACAAGTACAATGTAAGGGAGTGGGAAAAATTGTAAAAAGTACTTCACTTAACACTCTTTCATGGTCTTCAAGATCATAATTGTTCACAAGAATCTATTAATACAAAGTACAGCCTTATCATTGCAAAGTGGAACTCTTCTATCTAAGATTGTAGACAAAATAAAATGTATACACTATTAATTGTTATTAACAAGTAAGATTGATTAGCATAGTTTTCCCATTGTTTATTGGATATTATATGTTAGCAGTATTTTCATTTAAAAACTTTAAAGAAATATATTTAAATGTATTAAATTAAGTCATAATGTACACATTTAACTTTGTGAATGCATTTGTCTGAAAAATGCTGTACATGGAATTAATTAGAAAACAGTAGTGTACAATAAATTAGATTGTTACTCTAATGATTGAATTTATTTAAGCAGGATTAAGAGACTATCAGATTGGTCAACTTATTATTACTATTTAAAGTTTGTATTAAGAGGATGGTACTTTATTTTTTGACAGTCGCTAGATGACCGTGATATCTCATCTTTGACAATGAGTTCACTCAGATCACAGCTGGGTATAGTATCACAGGAACCAGTGCTTTTTGATCGAACCATTGCTGATAACATCGCTTATGGAGACAACAATCGAGAGGTATCGATGGATGAGATTATACAGGCTGCCAAAGAAGCAAATATTCACACATTTATAAGTTCCCTACCACTGGTAAGTAATACAAGTCTGTAGTACCAAATTTAACAATCTTATTCAAAAGTAAATCTTGCATTTGAAATATGTTTAAGATGGAGATGTATGTAATGTGAGAAAAGGTCAGTGTTTTTACAGTTATTGTGGCAAATAATTTTTTGGTCAAGATAAATCAATTATTGCTTCAGTACAAATAAAGAGTTTAATTTTCTTCACATGGTGACCTCAACAGTTCTTAAATATCTGTCAAGGGTGTTCTGGAATTTGATGACAATTTTTTTCTTAATTTAAAAAGTTTGTTAGATAATACCACTGTCTTCATGACAGTTATTCAAAAATTGTTGATATCACCATGACGTGAAGAAAATTAAATATTATGTTTTTATTGAAGCAATATTTGATCTATTTTTACAACAACAAAAAGTTTTGTTAAAAAATCTGCAAAAAACACTGACCTTTTCTTGCGTTACTTACATCCCCACCTTTAAAACACCTTTAATAATTTTGATCCAGAATTTATAAAATCACACACAATTTAATGCAGTATAAACTTGCAATGGCATTGAAAGTGTATATGGGTCAAATCCCTTATTTTATAAATCCAAATCTTGAATCTGAATCTTGGAAAAAAATTATGAACATAATAGGAAATAACACTATGATAGAATAATATTAGTTAAATTCATTTTAATTTGTAGCAAGGAGAAGTATGAATGAATATTATAAGGAATGTACTTTGTTGATTAACAAATTGGTTGATTGATTGATCCACTTCTAAGTTAATTAACAAAACAAGTTATGAAAAAAAAGGGGTGGTTTAGTAAAAGGAAAACTGTTAAGACATAAAAAGTTATATGCTAAGTCAATATGAATTGATAGAAGTGATAAATAATTAATTATTCAAGGATAAAAATTGATATGTCAGGAATTTAATCAATTATAAATACATAAAATATTTTCCTAAGAATCACCGAGACATTGTTCAAAAGCAATTTGAGTTAAAACATAGGTAAAACAGTAGTTTAACAAGATTCATAAAGGAATGAAATTATTAGAAAAATATTTTGAGAATCTATCATAAAACAGAAATTGTATATGGTTGGTGACTGAACTGGAGTTGTTATTACAAGTGACAGTTAGTTATATGAAAGATCAATTTAATAGAATCTAGAAACAAGTCAACATGGGCAATTATGCAGTTACAAACAAATTGATAACATTAATAAAAGGTGATTAATGATAAGTTGGCAAATTGACAAATTAAATGAATAATCAATTAATAAAATCTAGGAAATAGATAACAAGGGGCTATTACACAATGCTAACATATTATAGTTGAATTACATATGAAACATGTTAAAATTGAAATTAAAATGTATCCATTAACATTGCATACAAGGTTAAAATATGTTATTGTTTAAACCTTGTTATCAGGTCAAGACGTTAAGAATAATATTAAATACAAATAGTAATTAAATGTTAACATTCTTTATTATAATCCTTTCACTATAACATTCATACATTCAGCTATGTAATAAATTACTGGTCTACAACCTGTTGTTATAAATGGGTTTGAACCACCAATATTAGAGCTTTAAAACAAATTTCATTTTTTTTGTTGTCTTTAATCTAAAATTTTCTCTAATTATATATTAAGGAAGGTGTTTCCTAATTCTTATAAAATATTATTCTTTCCATTTTCACTTTCTTTAAGTATAATAATTTAGTAAAGTATTCAATATAATTAAACAAGTAAATAACTTCATAATCATATTTACTGGTCACCAGGGCTATGAGACTCGAATGGGGGAAAAAGGGGCCCAATTGTCTGGTGGTCAGAAGCAGAGAGTAGCCATTGCTCGAGCTCTCATCAGAAATCCTAAAATACTGCTTCTAGATGAAGCAACATCGGCTCTCGATACAGAAAGTGAAAAGGTATGTTATAGGAAATTGTAGAAACACTTAACAATTTAATTTCAGTTAATTCTCTAATATGTGGGATATTCAGTTTCTTAAAACTACTCTACTTTGGTAATATCTAGAGTATTATAAAATTTGTTTTCCAATTTAATTTAATCTCCTTATATATTAATAAAATTGTAGCTTGATAAAATACAATTTAAAAACTTTAGTGCAGGTGTAATATTTTATAAAATTCCCACTAGAACTAGTTAATACTTATTGAGGTAGTTAATTTACATTGGTATGATTCTTATTACCAATTAACTAATAAATGTATCTATTCATATTAAAAAAACTTGTTAGTAGACTCCCTAGCCTCATTCAACATATCAACATAACATTTTACAACTCTTTGGTGAAAATAGCTTTCTCAGCACAAAGATTTGTGACTAACTCCTAAGTAAACTGAGCAAAATTAATTCAACTTAACTTTTGAGTTTTAAAGTGTGAATCAAAATTAATTATGTTTAGAAAAAAAAAATTACTATATCTAGAGTACTATGTCAAGTTCGCAAAAGTCAATCATAATAATTTCACATAAAATTTAAGGTTGTTTTTTAAAGATAAGCGAGTAATTTATTTTATTCTAGTGAAACTTATAATGTTTGGTCATCTTAGTAAGATACATATCCTAGTACTTGAAAATGAGGCAACCAAATACTAACAATAAAATATATTTTTAAAACTCATTTTCTTATCAAAATGTTCTCTTAATTTTTTTTAAAAAAGGTTGTTCAAGAGGCTCTGGACAAAGCAAAAGAAGGTCGTACATGTATAACAATAGCCCATCGCCTCTCCACCATCCAAGATGCTGATGTAATCTGTGTTATTGATAAGGGAGTAGTTTCAGAGCTTGGAACTCACAACCAGTTGTTATCACAACGTGGGATATACTACAAACTACACAGACTTCAGGGAGGAGCTAGATGAAGTTATTTTCACACATTACAGTCACACATGTGATTGTTCTATTAATTATTTTTGTGGATGTGGATTGTATTCCTTGTGAAATCTTCACTAAGATGTAAACACACTGCACGTTTAATAATCTATAGATTGAGAATTCTTATGACTATTTATTTGTTTGGAATTATTTATGAGACATTTAATAAATATATTTTGAGTATGGATTTGGCCTAATGTGTCATTTTTATACCAATTGAAATATTCAATTTCTATTAATATCAATTTCACAATTCCTGCTATTTCAAAGAATCTACACACGTGATAAGAGACTGACAAGCTCAGCTTAGCAATATCCTGTTAAGCCAATAGAATTTTACCTGACTAGAGCAGATTTAAAATATACATAGTTTCAGTTTACCAGAAACTTTACAAATAGGCTTTAATCCAGCAATAGTTTTGATAAAAGACATTTATTTTATTTTAGTGCTTATTGGATTAAATCTCATTAAATCTTGAATAAAAAGTTTAAAATCCTAGTGATGTTGATATTTATTTTATCCATCAAATGCCATAATCTGCTTATAAAGATACATTCAATAGTTAATGGCAGCACTCATTTATCATAATTATATTCTTGTGCAAGTATATTTTAGCACTGTGTTTTAAATTACTATCCATTTGGGTTATATGCATATGCACTAACTATGCTAATAGGTTAGGGATGAGGAAGGTTGAATTTAAAGGAAGTGTGTCCTACATATGCATGAAGAGTGATCAACCACTTAGAAAAAAACTCCCTCAACACACCCGACTGGGATCAAACCACGATCTCCCGGTCATTGGTAGTATAATATATTGTGAGAGTAGCGCTTTAGATCATTTAAGAAAGAGGGTCGCAGGTAATTATAGGTTATTGGAATCAAACAAAAAAAACACACACATTTGATTACTAACAAAATGTCATCCAAGATGCTATACAAGATACAAACTGTATGTAGTATATGTATGGTACAAGTCTTGCTGTGCGCCGGTGAGCATTGTAAACAACTGAGAACCAAGTGAAGTGTGAAACTGCCATGACAGACAAACGAGGTAGCGTCAGTGTTACGAGGTAGCGTCAGTGTTACGAGGTAGCGTCAGTTTTATGAGGTAGCGTCAGTGTTACGAGGTAGCATCAGTGTTACAAGGTAACTGGTGTGAACTGTACCTAGGATATTCGCGGTTATAATGTGACCTCTGTTAGCACCCACATACATAACAGATGGCAACGAGATAGTGGAAACGGACGCTTATAATATTTAGCTAAGCCGTGTGTGTGTATAATTTAATAATTAATTGGTTGGAATATCACTATTATTGGCCATTATGTCTGAACGACAGGAATTCAACGTGGGTGAGACCGCAACATGGCCGCTATACTTGACGCAATTAAAGAATTTTTTTATCAAAAAACATCGTCGATGATACACATAAGAGAGCCTATTTTTTGTGTAGTTGTGGGTTAGGTACGTTGAAAATTCTCAGTGACGAATTTGGGGCACGCGATTCAAGTGAGATTCCATTTGTAGAACTGATTGATCGGCTGACTACGCGGTTCACGCCTCGACCAAACGAGACAGTGCAGTACCACCTGTTCACCCGTTGACGCCAGCAGATTGGGGAGAGTATAGATGTGTTTGCCACTGATCTTCGCCGTATCGCCGGTGGTTGTCGGTTTGGTGGTGCGGTTATAATGGAAAAGATGCTCCGTAATCAATTTGTTTGCGGATTGGCTGACACTCAGTTACAGCAACAATTTTTTATCAAGCCGACCTGACATTTAAAATAGCAATAGAAGCTGCCAAAGGGCTGAAGTTGCCAGAAAATATGTAGAGGATGTACGGTATGAAGCAACCACACACGGAGCTGTATATGGGATTGGTAGCCAGGCCCAATATAAACCCACTTCTAGTGAACGCACCGACCGGACACAAACCACGGGTCACAACCGAAAGTAGGAAATCCACCCTCAATCAAAGTAGGGCCTGGCCAGGAAAACCGAGGGAGAAGAGCACGGCACTTCTTTCCGGGACAGTGTTTGAGATGTGCAGGGCAACATCAAACACGCCGCTGTACGGTGGATCAAAACAAGCTTTACTGTACAGCTTGTGATCGAAGAGGGCATGTGGAGCCTGTTTGTCTTTCGGAGACGAGACACGGTAGGAATACAGCAAGGGCACATCAGTTAACCGATATAACAGAGCCTCATAAACAGGATTCCGAGGAGCTATCATTAGAGGGGCTGGAACTATATAATATTAAAGACGTATCAAAACATAGTGTGCCTGACCCAAGAGGCAACCCCCAATGCCAGCAATAAAACTGTCTCTGCGCATAGACGGTATGTTTCACACCATGGAGGTAGACAAAGGTGCAGCCCTGACGCTCATCTCAGAGGAAACTTGTAAAGTACTGTGGCCGCACCAACCCAAGTTAGAGTCCTTGGACTTGTATTTGCATACCTGGGCAGCTGACACACCACTTAGGCTACTAGGCTCAAAATCAGTAGAGGTTCAATTTAAAGAAAAACGAGCGACCCTAACCCTGGCAGTAGCCACAGGCCATGGACCCAGTCTACTTGGAAGACCATGGTTTGAGCCCCTTGGGCTCACAATTCACGGGCTGAATGTTATAGGCAACACTTTAGCAAACACAGAGCAAAATCCTACCAGCATTAATATTCAACAAGAATTACCGGTATCTGGATACAGGACAAACAATAAGGTCACAGTGCAAAATACCCTGCTTGCACCGAGTGAAGTTAAGGATTTAAACACAAGGTACAAGGTTACCCTGAAGTGGCTGACCCCACATTTGGAGAGTTTAATGGACCTATGGTGAGACTGGAGCTGGATCCAACCATGCCACCAAAATATTGTAAGGCCAGGCAAGTACCATTTGCGTTAAGAGACAGAGTGGATAAGGAAATTCAAAGGCTAGTTGATCTGGGGGTGTATGAGTCAGTGACATACTCTAGATGGGTTACACCATTAGTTATAATTGAAAAAGGAAATGGGGAGCTTCGTCTTTGTGGGGACTAAAGGGCAACATTGAACAAAGCCTTAAAGCATGATACATACCCCTTACCTACAGCTTCAGAGGCTTTCGCACAACTGGCAGGAAGAACCATTTTTTCAAAAATTGATTTAGAGCAAGCATATACACAGCTCAAAGTCGACGTGGAATCTGCAGATGTTTTAACAGTAAACACAATCAGGGGACTTCACCGGGTGCACCGCTTGCCATTCGGGATTAACGTGGCACCAGGCATTTTTCAAAGAATGATGGCCAACATATTCGCAAATATGGAGGGAGTGGCAATCCTACTGGATGACATAGTAGTGACAAGTAGAACGTTCCAAGAACTCAAGGACAAACTCTGTCAAGTGCTTCAGCGACTCAGTGATGCGGGTCTTCGGTTGAAAATAGCAAAATGTCAGTTTGGAGTCCAAGCAACAACCTTTTTGAGATATCGAATTGATGCTTCAGGCCTACACCCAATGTCTGAAAAAGTGAGCGCTATTCAGAATTCCCCAGAACCTGTGAATAAAACACA
This sequence comes from Timema cristinae, assembly GCA_039000515.1. Classification (NCBI taxonomy): domain Eukaryota; kingdom Metazoa; phylum Arthropoda; class Insecta; order Phasmatodea; family Timematidae; genus Timema; species Timema cristinae. The sequence goes on along the minus strand of JBCFYV010000003.1, from coordinate 42,567,110 downwards.
GTTAATCATTTTTAGGGTTGCTGAATTTTTATGAGCGTTTTCTACACAACAAAGCTATTATCCTGGAACCACTTCACCGTCTACTGGACCAACACAGTGAGTGGAACTGGACGCAGGAACATAGGGAAGCCATGGATGCAGCTAAAAGGCTACTAACATCAGCACCGGTCTTGGTTCACTACGACCCAAACAAACCTGTTGTCCTTACCTGTGATGCCAGCCCTTATGGAATTGGAGCAGTACTAGCCCACATAATGGAAAATGGGACTGAGAAGCCAATAGCATTTGGGTCTAGGACGCTCACCAAAGCGGAGCGCAACTATTCACAAATAGACAAAACCTCCTTTGTTGCAAATTTACAGTAATGACAGATCACAAACAACTTTTAACACTTTTAGCTGCTGACAAACCCATTCCAACAATGGTTTCACCTCGCATGCTCAGATGGTCATTAATCCTGTCAGCCTATGACTATGACCTGCAGTATCGACCGGGCAAGAAAGTGGGGCATGCAGATGCTCTTAGCAGACTACCAGAACTCACTGAAAAGCAAGCTTACCCAGAGCCATTGGGAGTTTACTTACTGGATATATCAGGTGAAGGACCTATATCGTCATCCTAAGTGGCGTACAAAACGGAAAGTGACGCTCTATTGAGCAAAGTTAAAAGATTGATTGAAACTGGGTGGCCAGATTGTAATCTTGGGCCAGACCTAACACCGTTTTGGACGTTACACCAGGAACTGAACACTTCAAGAGGCTGTGTGATCAGAGGATCTCGAGTCGTCATGCCAACCTCTTTAAGACCAGCAGCTCTACAGCTACTTCATAACACACACCTGGGAATCATAAACACAAGGTATGCAGCACGCAGTTCAATGTGGTGGCCAAACATAGACAAGGAAGTAGAAGCGACTGTACGAAGCTGCAATACCTGCCAAAAGTTAAACATAACCCAATCAAGGCAACAACTCACCCTTGGCCAAACCCCAGCAAACCGTGGTCCAGAATTCACATTGACTTTGCCAAACCAGTAGAAGGACACACACTACTCCTGGTAGTGGATGCATATTCCAAATGGATAGAAGCCACCACAATAAGCTCAATGACAGCCGGATCACTTATCAAGAATATGCGAGAGATTTTCGCAAGACATGGCATCCCAGACACACTAGTTAGCGACAATGGTACACAGTTAGTGTCTGCTGAGTTTTCTGCATTCTTGAGGAAAAATGGAGTCGTGCATGTGAAAACACCGCCATATCACCCTTCAAGTAATGGGCAGGCCGAACGGGCAGTAGAAACTATAAAAAACGGCCTAAAAAAACATGTAAAGGGAGATTGTCATACGTCTTGCGCGTGTCCTTTTTAGCCACAGAATCACCCCACACGCAACAACTGGAGTGACTGGCAGAATTGCTTATGGGTCGTAAACTGCAAACGGCTCTAGAAATGCTCCATCCGGACCACACATCACACAAGGAAGGAAAGCAAGAGACAAACAAACACCCTAAGTGACAGTTCCACCTAGGAGATACAGTGTGGATTCGGGAATATTCTGCCAACCACCCCAAGTGGACCCAGGGCACAGTGGAAAAATCCTTAGGAGAATGGATGTATGAAGTAACCAACAAGGATGGTCGTAGACAGAGAAGGCATGTTGACCAGCTCAGACAGGCTTCAGAGTCACTCCAGACAGGCAAGCAGCAATATTCTCAGAGAGAACAGCACTTGCCTTTACAACTATTCCAGTGGGAGGACACACCGGTGCAACAAGAACCAGACCTGGACCACCTCCATTGTTGGAACAACATCATGAGATGATACCACTGCGAGAGAAATCCTGGGAACCGGGACAAACAGGTGGGCAAAACCAACAGGCAACACAAAAACAGGGAAGGCCTTGTAAGGAGAAGCAACAATAAGCACCCCCTGTTTACAGCCAGTGAACACCAAGCACCCACATCAGCCACTCTCCTTGCAACTCAGAGGAAGGATGCACGAGCCACCTTTGTTGAGGCCACAAAGGATAAGGCGGCCAAATCCTCATTATGTTGACTAAAATTGAAATTAGTGAGTGGGGGAGAAACTGCATAGTTTTAGGGAAACAAACCAAAAACACATAGGTATGATATAACTTTGAGGAGAGGACTGTAGTATATGTATGGTACAAGTCTTGTTGTGCGCCGAAGATTGTAAACAACTGAGAAACAAGTGAAGTGCGAAACTGCCATGACAGACAAACGAGCTAGCGTCAGTGTTACAAGGTAACTGGTGTGAACTGTACTTAGGATATTCGCGGTTATAATGTGACCTCTGTTAGCACCCACATACATAACACAAACATTTCTTTCTGTAGGGATTCTCAAATGTTTGGATGAGTTGGGATTATTTTGAATACACTTTGTGAACTCTTTACTTGCCCAACATCTAAATAAACCCATTCAAATGGTTTATTATTTTATGGTTTGAACCAATACAAATTTGATTGTTTACATATTTCCTAAAATAATGTAGTTCTCTAAATTTCCTAAGAATTAAGTGGTGATTTATAAAAAAAACACACAATTTTCAAACACACAATAATCGACTTATGTATTCTTTAGAATCATGCTTTCAACATATCGTGTCCGATTAAAAATAGCATGTTCTTAGAGTGCCTATACATCTATGGAATGACAAAAATCACTTAAACTGGTATTTTTAAGGATATGACTCAACATTTAAAGCAGTGTAATAACTTGATTTATGTATGTTTAATTTATTTGTTTGAAAAACTTATATACAGTTTAATATTGGTATTAGATATGCACGCATATCTTTTTACTTCAAATATGAGAATATTTAAAATTATATCTATTATAGTATACATATTGTATATCTCCATCATATTATATATTTATCTGCACATAGCTATAAGATGTATTTTTTTATTAATTAAATATATTTTTATAAAAATCATTTTATTTAATTATACTTTGTTATGAAAACTATAACCTACATGGAAGAAGGAACAGTTAGGACTAGTAAAAACAAAGAGGAAGGACAAACATATTAAGAACTGAACAAAGGAAAGAGAAACACAGTTCTAACTCACATCGATGTGCACATAGACTAAATGTAAAATTCATCTAGTATCTTTTGCCAATGACGGATAAGCTTATTGAGGCTAATATTTCCTAGATTGTTTCACTCTCCTTCCATGAAAATATAAATATATTTTCTTTAAATTCTATTTTATTCATCCCTACCCTTTTAGTGTATAAATGTGAATAGTTCAGACAGTTAATAAAATAATGTTCGAATATGAATACAAAATACATACATGCATTTTTTCTAGCAAATCTAGAAATAGCTGATTATTTTGCTAGTGAATAAGTAAAAATAATTAGCATTTACCATAGCAATAACTTATTTGTGAACAAAATTTTAGCATTTGAAACTCAAAACATATTAAAATGAAAATATACTGGAACAATACACATGGCTAGACAGGAATTGAGATTTCAAACTTTTGGCTTGATGTGTCATAACACTAACAACTGTAGAAATTTACATTATTAACATCCCACAGTTATGTCAAACATATATCATAGGTAGAGACACTATTTTAGTATCAATTATTTGTAAAAATAGCATTTTGGTTTAAAAAAATCGTGTTTTGTAGCATTTATATTTAAAAAAATATAGCATTATATAGCAAATTGACAGGCATATATGTCTATCATAGAAAGACAACTTCCATTTTTCGATACTGGCATACAACTGGGTGATCTAGTTTTTATAGAGGAGTGTTTACTTTCAAACACATTTTCACAGTATCGTCGCTTATGAAAGCTGTCTTTTCTGTCTTGGCTTTCTTTGCCTCTGGTTCATTTCTAAAATCGTGCTTTGTAGTTTTATGCAGCCAGCAACCCCTGCGTTCAACACTTTCTTTGTAACAAGCCCAGTAGAGATGACACGTTTCTTCAGAGTGTCCAGTTTTTACCACTCGGGACGATTGTTACATACACTACACATTAAATTACTTGAATCACTCACGTAAGATTTGTCAGCTTAAAATAACAGTGTGAACATGCGTACAATGATGCAAGCATGGAACTCTAAAATGTATACAATCAAATTAAAAGCCACTGGAAGAATGCAGTGATTGTTCTTGCTAGGAGTAGACACCTTCACAAACTCACTTGCGAGGGCTCGGTGGTGAACGGGGGGAGGGGGGGGGGGGGGCAGAGGGGGATGTGTAGGGCGGGTCCTTTTTTGGCACTTTATCACATGATCGGCTAGTGGTCTTACAATGGGAAAATACAAAGAAATACCAATCCTAAGTGCTTCAAATGTGTTTTTTAGGATGACCAGTATTAAAAAAAGTTAAATCTAATAAATTGTCCCAATTTAGAGTTATACATATTTTTAAGATTATAAATCGCTTTTTCATGCCTCATAAAGGCATTTATCATGGAACTAGTCATTTATAGCTTTATATCGCGAATATAAAACTCCTTGAAAATTCAACCAATCCATATGAAATGTGAACATTAAAAAAACAAACTATTTTGAGTATTTTAATTTGTATTGCTTTTATGGATAAATTAAAAAAACAGTGTCTTTAATTATAGGTCATTTAGAAAACCTCTGATAATTTGAAATAATTCACTTTTAAAATTTTCCTAAATGGATACTTAAACCCTAACTCTTTTCTATACTTCGGTGCTTTATTGTTTATTGACACTGTACAATGTTTTTGTGGTTCCTATTATCTGGCCAAATATGTTAAACACATGATATAATATCTGATTATTGAAAAGGAGCTATTTAGCTTAGCTAACCTAAGATTTTAAAAAAGGTGTATATATATATATATATATATATATATATATATATATATATATACATTTTCTAGATATTTGGTTTATCTTGTCCACAAACCTAAGAGATAAATATATATTAGGTTAGCTTATATATATATATTGTGTGTGGGGGGGGGGGGGGGGGTTTGTGGACAAGATAAACCAAATATTTAGAAAATGTATATATATATATATATATACACACACACCTTTTGATAACTAAAAACGTTAAAATCCTAGTTTTTAATTTTTTTTTCACTGTGTATTACTGCCTTCCCGGACTATCTAGTCTTAGCTACACCAGTGGGATAGGTAAAATTTAGGGAAATATACACTTATTTGCTTGGAGGGATATTAGGATAAACTATCTCTGGCCAGAATTAAAATCCTTACTTCACTTCACCAACAAACCAAACCAAAAGAGCGTGACATTAAACCTGCATGTCCACTAATGCTTGTTTTGAGTATTGTAAAGTGCTTATAATAATGGTTATATGGGACTAATATGTAGTAAAATAAAATCAACAGGTTGGAGGATGATTTTATATTATGCTAGCAGCATTACAAGGCTCCCACAGTAACCAAGTCAGCAAGAAGCTATCAGAATGAAATATCCAAAAGGAACCTAAGCAAAAACTAGTTCGTTTTTAGCACTTTAACAACTTACGTTTCTATTGGAATTTTGCATCTTCTTATAATCATTAAAGTCCTTGAAAAAGTAAATATAAAGCTAAAACCTCTATATTGTTACCCACCCAAAACACGCTGCCACCCCCAAATTGGAAATCGCTGCTTTATTGGAAGCAATATTTAACTAGTAAGCACCCGGAGATATAAAACTTGCTCGACACTTTATCAAAAAATTAGTAATTTGTTCATGTATATTTAAAAACATTTTCAACTGTAAAATAAAGCAATAAAAATGGAATTTATCGATATTTCTACAGTATTTTGATACCTGTCTACAAATGTCCTGCTTTGTAACCTCATGGGAGTTGCCCTAAAATGTTAATACTGGTACATCAATAAACTATTCAAAACATATTGTAATTTAAAGTGTAAGGGTGAAGGGGCTTCCCTGACCTTTTATTAAATAACTTATGGCAAATTCAAAATCAGCATGCTGAACCATATGGTTATACAAAATTTCATGCAAATTGAACACTAAATAACGAATTTAAAAATGTATCCCGAATTTGTAAATGTTAAATGGTGAAAAAAAAAACGTAATTTTTTTGTTTAATGTAGTCTACTTAATCAAATGAAAAATTATAAGAGTTGTAACAATGTAACACAGCCCTATTACTCCTCTTTCTTCATTGTTGCTTTGAGAATATTTAAATTGCTTTAATGAAAGCCTATTTTAATAAAAAATGAAATAAGATACTTCAGTTCAATTCAAACTAGTATGGATACTTGCTAGAAAAATTAGTGTGTATTTCAGAAGTCAAACATTAACACTAACCTCAATGTCCTCATTTCGTCAGTCAGAGTTTTTGATAGTAAAATAATAAGGTGTTGCGTAGCATTCACTGCATTTATGTTTTCAAAATTTAATAAAGCCCTAATCAAGGCATTGGCTGTACAACATATGATAATTTGAATCATAAAACTGTGACAGTCTATCAGCCTCGAAAGTCACAACTAAAAGCACTAAACTATAAATAAAACATTGGCTGACAATGCTGCCACTACAAGAATTGCTGGCTGAGTTAAATTTTGCTACTGGGCAGCTCATGTCCCCTTAAGATTCGTTTCCATAACACATTAGGTATACACTCACCGGCCATTGTCTCTGCCTACTGACAAAGGCGCTACTAGATTTCTTGATTAACTAAGATTTCTACAATCTACTAAACAAGAAATCTTCTTTAATTGTTTGATGATTTTTGAAGTTGGGATTTTTTGTAGAGTAGGGATCAACAGTTGGGAAATTTTAAATTTGTCTGTACCAGTCTGTAGTTAAGGACTTTCATAATAGAAAGTAATGGGGTACAGAATAAACCTAAAATTTCACAACTACAGATCTCAAACTTCTCAAAATTTCCAACGTTCGAGCTTTTAACCAACCGCCCCCGACGCGATGCCCCTGTTCAGATGTAATTTTTCAACTACATTTAATTTAGTATGTATTATATATATATATATCCCCCTGCCACACATATTTGGCCTATCTTGCACATTTGCACACTAGCACACTAAGCAAGGAACCTAATACATTTGGTCCATTACTTTATGATGTTTTATCTAAAGATTCTTTACTATTGCAAATATTTACTTCTGTTATTTGAAACTACTATGTTTGTTTCTGGAATTGAGTTCAATTGAGTTCAATCATTATGTTCAATTGGTTTCAATTATTTTGTATTGTCCAAAGTGTTAGCTAAGAACCCTAGCATTCAAATATAAGATTGATGTAGGTTCAGTAACATTTATAAACAACAAAAGAGAATGTGATTAGAAATAATGGATTAAAAATTACCTAAGGATTTTAAAAATGTAATTGAAAGGTTGACAAAGTTTCTAGTCAATGCACCATAATATTTATGTTTAACCAGATGTACCTCAACCATGGAAACAAATATTTAACTTTAGTGTTGCTAGTGAACACATAAACTCCTCATTGCAGATGTTCAACCTAAGGCCGGAATAAGAGTATGTCCCAAATTGTATAAGATCAGAGACATATTAATAGAACATTAGAATATCAGGTTACAGTTTTAATTCAAAGTGCCATATTTGAAACACTTTATAAAGAAGAGCTGCTGTTATCATCCTTAGCACAAGTAGATGTTGACATAAATGTGAGTATTGCATTGTATTTAGTTTGTGTAAGGGTGGTATTACTGGTACACTGTCATATTTATTTAATAAAAGAAGCACATTTATTTAATATAAGAAAAGTATTAATTTAATAAAATAAAGATTAAAGATCTTTGCTGAAGTACATTTTGTTGTTACATTTCATCACATTTCTTTCAAAGTTTATATATTAGATGTAAGATGATATGAACTAACAGGTCTGTTATAATAGCTTGAAAATGAAGAGCCAGAATCATATCACAAATATTTAGGTATAGACTAAGAAACTTAAAAAAAAGTTGCCTGTCAAAGTCATTCCATTAATTAGGTAATGAGAAACAAACACTTTAGAAATGATATAAGTGTGAAGTAATATAGTAAAATATTGTGTTCATATTACACAATGAATTTTTTAACTACCCGCTTTGGTGTCCTCATGGTCTAAGGCTCTATTCTCGCACTAGTCTAGACTGCCAATGATGGGGAGATTGAGGTTAAAATCTCGGTTGGGTGTACTGAGGGTGTTTTTTTTCAAAATTGTTTTCCACTCTCCCTCTACACAAATGCTGGTATTTTTCTTATAAATATAACTTTCCTCGTCACTAAAACCGTTAGTGTAATTTGTACATAGGTGTATAAGTTGTACAGGTAGTAAGACCAGTACTAAAAATAATTTAAACTGCTTATTATGTTTCAAATTTCACCATTTTCTTGATAAAACCCTAGCGCATGTTCTATGGTATGAATATTTTACAAAATAAATGTGACACAGTAATACTTCTCTTGAAGAAAAATAATAATTACAAAAGAGCTCACTTTTAAAACAAAAACCATACTTAGCAAGGATAAACAAGCTTACAATTAGGTAAATTACGTCTAGTTTGTATTGGGATTTAGATATTGTTTCTAACATAGATAAGCAACTTAGATGAAATGACAATGTATCTGTCTAAAATCACAAGTAATTCTCTTGTCTCAAAACTAAGTCTATATGGAGCCAACACACACCACATTGCATAAAATTTTCTAAAAAGTGGTTACATGAGCTGAATGTGACTGAAAATTTGAATGGGTGTGTGCCTCACTGCAATCGTGCCATCAAAAGTTGTCTTATGGAAGCCATGGAATAACAATGGTGGTTGGCATGAAAACAAAGTTGTTCGGTAGCAACGGAACATTTCCTGAGACGCCTGAATTGTCATACGCATTTGGGTTGGGGGCTACACAATACACACTGTACCACAGCACACTGTAACAGTAGGTATGAATGCTCTCTCGACAATTTGTCTGCGCCAATGCAATGTGGAGCGAATTTGTGTAGCCACTTGCATTTAAAAACATGGGTAGCATTCACCCAGAATTTCATGTACGGTGCAGGTTAGCTTTATGTAGCCAGACTTTTAGATAGAATTTCATAAATATTAATAAAACATATTATTAGATAATAGTTTGAAAGTAGGGCATGAACAGAAATTTCTTATTGGAGGAGTTCCAAATTCAGAATAATTTTCATATATACTAGTTTATGCAGTGAACAATGTACAAATATATGCATTCATAATTAAAGTACCGGACATATGATTGATTTCATAAAAATAATACGAATAGACGACCAACTAAATCATCAAGAATGTCATTTAGAGCAGTGGCTCCCAAACTTTCTTGACTTGCGAACCTCTTTCACAAACATTTGAGTAGCACAAACCCTCTGATAAATATCCATAGCAACACACATGATTTTATAACTAATTTATATTTAATTTATTTATTAATTGCAATCAAAAGGTGTAATACTTTTAAATTAACCTACTATAGCTCCGGTTGGAACTATGGGATACTCCACCCAAAATAATGCAATAATATTGAAAATACATAAGTACAATTTCAAATAATTAAACATTTAATTTAAAAATATCTAAACTGAAATTAAATAAGCAAAGTAGTAAGAATTTTGTATCTGTATTATCACAATATTATCATATTTCACATGTTTTTAAAATGGTACTGGAAATTGATGTTTCACATAAATGAAAACACCTACCTGTAATCACAAAATTCCATGCTGATTTAAGTTTCAATATTGCTTCCAAGTTTTAACAGCTAAGTAACCTTTTCCTGTGACTTAGTCAGAAGGATGCGATACTTTGGATGGAAAAGAGCTTTTAAATCAGGAGCCACAGACGATAAATAAAATCTCAAATCACTTTCAGAGCTGAGCCTGTTTTTGTCGTGGAAAGCGAAACAAATTATTGATGGGAAAGTAGAAATGGTAAGCATAGATTTCTGAAGAGACTCATCAACTTTAGATAGTATAGTTATGTAAATGTGCCTCACAAAATTTCACAAACCAATCATTAAAAATTCACTATTAGGGAAATATTTTGGCAGACCCCCTGGAAGATTTCACAGTTTGGGACTCTAGAGCAATCAAAAATATATATCTTTATGAATGTTATTTTAACATTTAAAGCATGGGTTGGGAAGAAGGGATTACGGCCTCCAGCCCCTTCCAACCAATGGGTCTGGCCTTGTTTTAATGTGAAATAAACTACAAATACAGGTTAAGACTTCGAAAAAATCCAAGGTCAATAAAGAGGTAAAAGGATAGTATAATAAAGAAAATTAAAATTAAAAGTAATTAACACGTTAACATTATAAATATTTAATATTGATAAAAATTCAAGCAGCGCTTTCAATAACACTAAAATATATGAGATAGAAGAAACAATATGATTAAAAATAATCGTGACTTAACATTATCAAGTCTAATGGTGACCATCAATCAGAAGGATAAATACATGAAAACATATTAAAATAATTAATAACAAAAATTAATTGAGGAACAATACAATTAATATTTAAACTTTAAGATGGCAAATTTGAATGGAGTAACCAAGTGAAAGTATTGTAGTACAGGAAATATAATTAATATAACATAAGGCTTAAAACGTAACAAGCTTTTAGTAAAGTTCAATGTTTAAATAGAAATATGAAGTCATTAACTTGATTTGAGTCCCGTTACTCCTTGGGCAAGTGTCATCAATTTAGAAGCCGATTAAACATTGGCCGACATGTTTCGGTATGTGTGTACCATATTCATGGCGCTGTAAAAATGAAATTAAAGACTATTAAAACGAATTAGGGAAAATGAAAACTAATGAAGGATAAGTTAGCCAGTGAGAAACAATAAAGATCATAGAAAACAAACAAACAAGCTTACCAGGGTCGTCGTGCGAGAACACAGTTGATGTATTGAACTGAATGTTGAGACTGAATGGGTGTGTGATTAAAACTGACTGAGAAAAAATGAAAACAAAAGACTGTCGATATGTTTCCATGGCAATGAAGGTAAACATGATCAAGGCGTAAACTGGTGGAGCGGATGGCCAGAAAAATAGTGAAATTGAGATAAGATAAAAACACGGATGGATAAATAAATGGGAATGAAAATAGGGAAGGAATGGGAAACAAATCTTCTCGACACCGGCTCGATCGGGTCATTGACTACACTGGAAGGAAGAGCAGGAAAACCATAGGTTATAGGATTTTAATATTTTTGGGGAGATGAGTTATTGAGTTTACTAGAATTTGGTTGGATTGTTGTAATTGTTCGTTGATGATAGATTTATTTTGAATTATAGCAGCTTGTATAAAAAAAATTTAAGCAGTGTTCAATTTGGTGCCTTTGTGAGCGATGTGGAGGAGTTTCATTGTTCAATAGGTTTAGGTTGGTGGTTGGAATATTTGAGATGATCAGCAAATTTTGATTTGGTCCTATTATATATGAAGTCTGAAATATGCTCTTTATAACGGACTTTAAAGTTTCGTTCAGTCTGACCAATGTAGATAATATTACATTCGCATGTAAGTTTATAAACACCGTTTTTGTTAACTTTATCATTATTGTTTAGATTGCTATTGCTAAGATTTTTCTTTATAGTGTTATTGGTGGAGAAAGCAATATTGGGATTATATTTTTTAATGATATTAGTGATGCGATATGTTTCGGGACCAGTGTAAGTGAATTTGACCCATTTATCATTTCCCTTAGAACAGTTGTGGTTATCATTGGTAAGGGTGGTTGAGAAATTGTGTGATTTAATTTTCTTCTTTTGTTTGTTTATGATTTTGTAGATGAGGGAGTGAGAATAACCATTGTTAGTGGCTATTAGTTTAATAGTGTTGAGCTCAGTTCTATAGTTGGCTTTATTGAGTGGAATATTTAATAATCGGTAAACTAGACTATTGAAGGCGGTGAGTTTGTGAGAGATAGGGTGATTAGAATTTTTAGGGATGATGGCATCAGTGTGTGTAGGTTTCCTGTATATTTTGTATACTAATGGATTATTAAAATTTTTAGAGATATTGAGATCAATAGCTTGTTACGTTTTAAGACTTATGTTATATTAATTATATTTCCTGTAACACAATATTTTCACTTTGTTACTCCATTCAAATTTGCCATCTTAATGTGTAAATATTAATTGTATTGTTCCTCAATTCATTTTTGCTATTAATTATTTTAATATGTTTTCATATATTTATCCTTCTGATTGATGGTCACCATTTGACTTGATAATGTTATGTCATGATTATTTTTAATCATATTGTTTCTTCTATCTCATATATTTTAGTGTTATCGAAAGCGCTGCTTGAATTTTTATCAATATTAAATATTTATAATTTTAACTTGTTAATTACTTTTAATTTTTAATTTTCTTTATTATACTATCCTTTTACCTCTTTATTGACCTTAGATTTTTTCGAAGTCTTAATCTGTATTATAACTGCTCCTTATTTTTTTAAGTTTAGAATGTTTTCTAAAATGATAAACTACAAATGTTTATTTAATTTATTTTTCAGGATAAATAAAGTTTATGCTATCTAATTATTTGTTATTGTGAAAATGTAAACATGTGATAAGCTGGGGAAGGGGTAAGAAATCTATGAAGTTAATTTAATATTAATCAACGAGGTCAAGGAAAAAAGTAACATTTACAACATTTATTAATCAACACATAAATATTTATCTTACGTAAATAACAATCATATTTCATGTTAATTTTATTCTTCATCACTTGCATATTTGTAAGCCTTTATAAAATTATACAAAAAAAAGTATCATGGGTTCTTTTTTGAATTAAATAATTAATTTTTAAGCACTGTGTTATACTACTCGTTTGGGTTATACACTATGTACTAATTACACAAATGTTTTTAGGGTGGAGGAAGGTTACATTTATAAGAATTGTACCAACATTTACTTGGAGGAAGAGTGAATAACCATTTTGGAAATACAACCCTCAGTGAACATGACAGAGATTCAAGATTGTATTAATTACAACCAAAATGTCAGAAATGATTATCCCTTCAACAAGGTCCAGGCCTGAAAACATTAGTCTCAATTCAAACGGCAGCCGTGAACATCTTCAAAATCGTTTATTGTAAAATTCTTAGCCACTTCTTGCACACAAAGTTCTTGATGCGTAGACAATTGGCAGCAACAGCTATGATATATTCTTGACCCCCTCAATTTACCACCATAAGGCTTGTTTCCTTTTCAGTAATGAGATTAAAAGCCTTCTAAATTAATTTGGCATTGGTTGTAGTCAATGAAGGAGATCCAAAATATTCATGTATATATGTTGTATGTACATATTTTACAAAGGTGCGATTAATTTCACTGGCTCTTAATCATTTGTGATAATAATATACTTTATATACCCATTTTGGTAGGGGTGACATGTTGGTTGCTGCCAAAGAAATCCCAGTTTGACAGGAATTAAATTAAAAAAACTGTTCTCTACCCCTTCACTAACCACACAATCTGAGTTGTGGGCAAATACTTGTACATTGTCTTTAAAAAGTTTGTTTGAACGAAAATGGGAGGAAACAATTAAATAGTATGGTCTCCTCAAGCCAAGCTTGCCCTGACCACACCCCACAAGCTGCCACTGAATATTGGTAAGATTGAGGTCAATTTGTGGAGTGAGCTATAGAGAGAGGCTACTTTAACTTGAGATTGAAATTGAAGTAGTAATTTCTTAGTAGAGCTCTCACGAGTGGGAATATGTTAGTTGAAACTTGAATCAACGGTCTTAATAAATTGAATTGTGATGACGAGGTTAGGGCTTGAATCTTGACCAAGTGTAATGAGGATTTTTTTTCTCTCAATGGTTTACCACTTTCCCTTAGCACAAATGTGATTAATATTTCAGCTAAATACTACCTTACTATATGCAAATATTATGTATGGATATAAGATACAAAGCAAAGAAAGTTTAAAAATTGTAAGTTAAAATAACAACCATAAAGACCTGATTTGGTGGTTTAATGGTCTAAGGCATCACTCTCATGTTAGACTGGACTGACAATGATGGGGAGATTGCCGTTAAAATTTCGGTCTGGTTTTATGAGTGGTTTTTCCTAAATTTCCTAAATTTAACTTTTCTCATCCCTAGAACAAATAATTCATATGTCTATAATCCAAACGAGTAACAAGAGCCAATTCTAAAAAGAAAAAAAGAAGATAAAATCTGCACTTGAAGAGTATTTTTCATATTTCAAATTTTATAATTTTACGTATACACATTTTTTCCTTTTGTTTGCACATGTTGGATTGTTAAACCTGGTGTTAGCAAGACAAACCTCTTTAGTCTGTAGATCATAAAATAAAATAAAGCAAATTTCATTAAGATTATAAAAGACTTTAATCACAATATTGTGATGTCAGAAAGATAATGTTAATCACATGCTATGCCAAGGTGAATAAGAGATAGCAATATAATTGTGCTGATAAAATGTATCATTGCGTGGTATGGGTTGTAAGAAAGATAGACATCTTGAGGACGGCTCTGCTGAATAACATGATAATTCTTTGATACATCAAACTTCAAACACCACATAAGAGTCGATATTTAAAGAAAGAATTAGATTAATTTTGGATATGTAATAGTTAAGAGTAAAAATTAAATAATTAAATGAAAATACATTATTAGACACACACCACATCAAATTTAAAGGGTAATTTACTTTGTCCGATGTTTATAAAATTGATGTTATAGAACCTTTCTCCATAAAATAGCAGTTGGGCTAGGGTAGGTTGAACTGTCTCATATTTAAGGGTAATCCCTGATATATATATATAGCTGGGAAGGGCCTCCCCTCCTCCCTGCAATTCAATTTAATATTCTGTAGAATTATATAAAATAATTATGAACAATTATATACACATTCACACATCTAGACATATGACCAGCATGTAAGCATTTTGGAAGAATACATTTTATAGGATAAAGTAATCATATTTATATTCATGTTTCTTCTCATGAAAAAGTCATTCAAACTAATTAGTATTTGAGTCAACACTGATATTACTGTTCACATATACCTGTGACCCATACAAACTACAGCCTCTAACATTTAGTTTGGGTCTGCACAGCCCTCTGAGATATGAGATAATAAGAAAAAATTATTGTCACTAATTGTTATATTCCAGTTAGAATTTTGTATGGTTTTTTTTCAGGTACCCATTATAACCAGTTAGCATGCAGGACTTGGTGAATATGTTAGATTACAAACCAATAAAACCTCCCAAATGCTCTGTCTGCAAATAATAATACATTTGTTGCAACTATTTGGTTTCTAGAGAAATGTCTATTGAAATATCTTAAGGTGATGTTAAAAAATGTTTTATTATGTTACTCCCACTCTCTCAATCTCCTTCATCTTCTCCTTTCCCCTCATTAATAGATTCTGAAAAAAAAAGGTTTGCTATTTATGTTTTCATCAACATATAGCATGATTTATATTTGTTTGTAGTAGAGTATGTTATATAATAGTCCTAGGTATTATTATTAACCTTGGAATAAAACAAACACCTAAAATACCATAATCTCTTGTTTCCACATAAATTGTATGTGGATTATTAAAAATGGCTTTGATGTAGATATGATAAAATGAGAGATTATATCAGATAACAGAGCTACAAATTGAAGTTTTTAATAGTAATATAACTTTAGTACCAATTAACAAGACCCCCAACAAACACATTAAATTATATTAAACTTTCAGGACAGAATTTTCAATTCTATTTATTAATAGAAAATTGTGTTTCTAAGGTGATAACTTTGATAACACTTTATCTATTGCTTTAGTAATATTGTTTATATTTACTTATCCATTTTTAATTTGTCCATAACTTTATTTTAACATTTTATGTTGCCAGTGTTTAACCTTACTGCTTGTTACTAGAGCAAAAAATGTAAAATGGTACAAAGAAAAACCTACAACATGGGAGAGAATAGTATATCTGACAAAGACAACAGAATTTCAACAATGAAAAGTGACATAAAAAAGAATAACAACCCTTTAAAACCGTAAGTATTTATTTTTAATATTGTTTTGCTTATAAAACTGTATGTTTAGTGTTTTTAAACACTGCATTAAAAGAAGAACACACATTAATCAGGACAATGTATTTTGTTTCAGAACTTTTACACCTGGATCAAAAAAAGATGAAACTAAATCAAGTGACACAGCTAATAAACTTACAGATGTACCTTTCTACAAATTGGTGAGACAATTTTAAAGATGAATAAATATTTAAATTTATAAAATTCTAAAAATTTAGCACGACGTTTTTCTATCTCTATATCGTCTTTCTACGTCAATGCACTAGGTTCAATAATGGTTCTTTAATGAATGAGGAAGGTTATATTTTTATATTTAGAGGAAGTATATCTGCATTTACATGGAAGGAGAGTGAAGAACCACTTTGGAAATAACACTCTAGATCAAAAGTATTGCTAGATTTAAAAAAACATACCTTAATAACAATTGTGCATCTACCTAATTTGTATCTTGATCTGTCACCATAAATCTCATAGTAAAAAAACTTCTGAAGTGAGTTTTCTTTAACATACCTTATCAATATTATTTAAACCACTAACTAACAAACAAAAATAATCACCTCCACACCTTACACAAGGAACACATTCACTGAGCTAATTCCTTATTTAAACTTGAGTGAAACAATTTTAAGTTTGCATTTAGACACCCTCCATCTCTCTTTTCCCACTATTATAAGCTGTTCAACCAACCACCAGAGTATCTGTTTTCACTTCCAGGAAGTACTAAGTACAATAGGATTACACTGCTTGTCCAAAAGAGATGATTTCTTAATTTCAATTTCTAAGGAATTGAGTATTATCTACTGTCTATCAAAGTTAAATACAGTTTTTTAAACCTCTAGCTTAAATATTAAAGTGAGAAAACAGCGAACAATGTGACAGTCACAAAATTTATCTGGAATCTAACAGCAACCTTAGAAAAGAGGTTTCAAACAAAGAAGTAAACTAAAATATATCAAGCCCTTTCAGAACTTACTGAGAAAGTGGAAAACACAGCATTTCAAAATTAAATTAAGCTTAGGAAAGAAAAATAAAATGTATGCAACATGTCAAAATTATATACAATTCTTTAAAACTAGGAACCTTTAAGAACCTAAAATTATTTAACGGTTCCAATTCTGGTTATTCAGAATAGTGTTTATAGGGTTCCGGTTCCTTAAAAATAAATGTTAATTTCAGTTATTTGTTCTGGTTCGACTGTGGGCCCTGCACCGTGATTGAGCAATTGAGTAGGAACTTAATGAAGTTTAAGGTGCTTGGTGAAAAACATATTTATTATGTTTATGTAAAATCACCTAATTATTATAGCATTTTTTTCACAGTATTTTATTAAGTGATATAAGAAAAACTAATTTTTTTTAACTCTAAATACAAATTATTTGGTTCAATTTTTTTCCAAAAAATTACTGTAAGAATCCACATATCTTACAATTTTTTCCCCCACATCACTTATTAACATTATATTGTTCTGAGGTTACATGGCTACGTCTTTTCCTCTTAATTCTTGTAGCCAAATAAATATTCAGAATTTAGACAAGTTGGCAGAGTTTTGGGTTAGATTCATTTATTGGAGGAGGGGAGGGAGAGCTGAGCATGGAGAATGTTGAGAGGTATTTAAATTCTGCAAGCTCTAACATTAATGTCACCTTGTGAAATGTTGAAGCAGAAGAACTAATAGGGAACTGGCAAGTGCATAATTGTGAAACATCCAGCGATCATTATATGATAACTTTTGAACTGGGTAGAGAAGTAGACAGGGCAAATGTAGGTACGCGACTCCTTTACAACCTGAAAAAGGCAGATTGGAAAAGTTAAGAAGAGAGCTGGTACTACCGCAACTTGTGTTGCAGGGAGAAAACATAAACCTAAATGCGAAGGAACTCTCGTGGGCCTTGCAAGCAGCCATGAGGAAAGCAATACCGGTTATGAAGGAAGTCATGAGATGTGTAGGAAATCGACAATGGAATGAGCTGCTGCAAAAGTTATGTGAGTATATGCAAGGAGAGCAATACAAGAATACCAAAGTTGCCTAGAACCAGCAGGAAGACTCCTACTATTGAATATATACGGCAAAGGAAGGAAGAATTCGAAAATAAAATAAAGATTGTTAAAAATGATATCTGGGAAAGCTTTGTTCAAGAATAATTGAGGAAGAATGCATCGGGTGTACCCTTTCAGATTGCAGCAGGGAAAATTAGACCCCCAGTTGTCATTTCAACACTCAAGAAACCAGAAGGAGGAATGACGGACTTGCGGCAGTGGACATAAAATTATAAGACCTAAAGTCACAACTCCTAAACTAAATTTCTTAACTTCACAACACCTAACTTTATAAGATCTAACTTTATAACACCTAATTTTATAACTCCTAACTTTACTAGACCTAAAGGCACTGGACCTAAAATTAATTTCTCATATATTACTTTAAAAATCCTTAACTGTTCAAGCAGGCAGTGGACCTAAAGGCACAATACCTAATTTTATAAGACCCAATTTTACAAGACCTAACTTCATTGGACCTAATTTTATAAGACCTAATCCCACAAGACCTAATCTCACAAGCCAACAAGCACAAGACCTAACGGCACAAGACCTAAATTTGTATGGCATGCCGGCATAAGTCCTAAAACAACATTCTTTTTAACACACTGATAGGAACACAAACAAAGGCGTGAGTCTTGTCTTGTCTCGTCTAGTTTTCTGAGGAATGGGAGGTCATAGTTCAAATCCCGCTGAGAGTATCGCTCTCGTCATATAAAACACACCTTTAGAGATAAAGTGTTTGATAAACACGGCCAAAACGCTTGGCATGTGGAATAATGTCAAGCTCATCTAATTTAGTTTGCCGCTGACAAGGAAGTTGGGATTATAATCTTTGCCGAACTTACCGAGGTATTTTTCTAATGATTCCTCACTCTCTTTTCAAGCAAATGTGGGAACATTTCCCCTAAATTCTTCCTTCACTTTAAAATAGTGAAATTAAATTTGGATAGTTCGAACGAAAAGTAAGATGAAAATCTGTGACAGGCAGGATTGCCTCATTGTTAATAATCTCGACTGACGTGGTCAGCTTTTATTTAGGAAGTTAATATTTGTCTATCCTTTTCAGGTATGCTAGGAGTGTTTTCCCATTTATTTGTCTACTCATTCTTTCTTCACGTATTTTACCATATTTAAAATAAAAATATATTTAAATAAGTATTGTAGGGACATAATTATTATTAACTAAAATATAATTTAACTGTGCAATAATCGTGGCCCAAATTTTTATGTCATGCATATCACGTATTTACTAGCACGCTCGGGCTCTCCACATATTTTCACAAAGATGTAAGAAAGAGAAATGCAAAATTTAGAGGATATGTACTTTCATTTGCGTGGAGGAAAAATAATAAACAATTTATTAAAACTCACTCTCAGGCCTAAGTACACTTGACAGCAATTTGTACCCGGTCTCGCAATCATAAAAAATTCAGTCTATTCTATGAATCATTTGATCACCGATGTGTGCTAAAGTGCAGTTATTTTTTCTAATGATTTACCACTACATTTACCATTTACATGCAAATTCGCGTACATTACATATAAAACTATTCTTTCCTCATCTCTACATGTAATAAACATAATGTATTATAGCTCGAACGGGTACTTATACATGGTATATCCATAAAAAATTACCATGGGCGTAGTTTGGTTTGAAATACAAGGGAAACAAATTTTCTTGCAAGGTCCACTTGTTTGTGTTTGAGTCTACATAGAATGTAAAGTTTCATAATAATCTCGACGGTTTTTTAATCAGGTCTTACTGCCTGTTTAGGCTATACACATATTATATGATAATTACTCTAATGGAATCGGGATAAGGAAGGAAGTATTTTTAGAGGAAATCCATCTGAATTTGCTTGGAAGGAGAGTAGGAAACAATTTTTAAAAAAACACCCTCATTGGACCCAACCAGCATTTTGACCCTAATATCCCCTTCCTTAGTACCGATTTAACACGAGAATGACGCCTTAGACCATACGGTCATTGAGGCGAGTAATCTTGAAGATGAAAATGGTCTTCACCAACAGACGGCGGTCGCTTAGTCTATATGGCTTGCGTGCGGGCTTACGCCATTGATTATTATTGTTATTATTTTTTTCTCAATAGCTCTTATAAGGTTAGCCCTATAGGTCATTGTATCCATAGTGCCAATTATAGATCTGTCAAATTCGACTTCTATCATAAAATAAAAACTAAAGTGAGCGAGCGCGCAAGCGACTGGGTGGCCAAACTGGCGAGCGCATGATTAGCAGATAGCTCTCGATAGTTGTTGATGAGGAGGCTCCGAATCTTTGCTCAGTGAACTGAGGGTGGTTTTTAACCAGTGATTTATTGTTGTGGTTTTCTCATCCTCTCTCCACGCTAATGGTGATTCTTATTTGTAAAGGCCTAGTATTTTAACATATAAGTTTTACATACATATATATATATATATATATATATATATATATATATATACATTATATATATATATATATATATATATATATATATACATATATATGTATATACATATATATGTATATACATATAGGTATGGTTTATGATCTTACCAATTAAATTAGGCCGTTAGTAGCAAGTGTGCTAAACCTATCTAAATAATAAAAATGTCCAAATGAGAAGTTTTCCAGCACTCAATGAACCAACATACAATAATATTGCTTAGCGCCTATAAGCTAGACTGTACCGGGTCAAGCGCGCGTGCTCAGTCGCTCGCGTGCTCCAGTCTGGCCACTTCTCATTACAACCAATGTGTTATATTTTATATTTTAGTCGCTCACTCGCCCAGTCTGGCCACCTCTCACTACAACCAATGTGTTCTATTTTATATTTTATTCGCTCGCTCGCGTGCTCCAGTCTGGCCACTTCTCATTACAACCAATGTGTTCTATTTTATATTTTAGCCGCTCGCTCGCCCAGTCTGGCCACCTCTCATTACAACCAATGTGTTCTATTTTATATTTTAGTTGCTCACGCACTCGCTCGCTCGCCCAGTCTGGCCACCTCTCATTACAACCAATGTGTTCTATTTTATATTTTATTCGCTCGCGCACTTGCTCGCTCGCCCAGTCTGGCCGTCCTCTTAAACGTTTTTCGTGGGGCTGAGGAAGGAGGAAGAGGAAAACTCGCTAAGGAGTCAGTATCATTTGGCTTACCGGTGACGAAGATTTGGGTTCAAGTCCCAGCTGGAATCCCCCACTTTACTGGAAAGGATTTTTTATCCTTTCTCCATGGATATGCTGGTATACTTCCTCTTGAATTAGCTCTTCATACTTAAGTAGGGAGATTCAGATACTTTTGGGGGGAAATTTTGATTAAAATGGTGAACATCGACGAGCTCCCCTCCCCCTGGCGTTGCGACTCCCCCACCACCAACGCCACCACCCCACCTCTTATTTCCTTATTAATTGCATTGATTAATTAACTACCCTAATTAATCTTATATATAAAATTCTCGTGTCACAATGTTCGTTCCCGTACTCCTCCGAAACGGCTTGACCGATTCTCATGAAATTTTGTGAGCATATTGAGTAGGTCTGAGAATCGGCCAACATCTATTTTTCATACCCCTTAGTGATAAGGGTTGTCCACCCTTAACATTTTTCTTTAATTTTTAGACATTTTTTAAATTTCTTTATTTTTTTATTATGTCGCATTAAAAAATACATACAACCCTATATTTTTACCCTTTTATCACCAACCCCTATTTTTTAATAGCCATTTTAGTAATTTAATCATTTTTCATCCCCGGTCGATAACTGATCAATCGTCATTTAATTAGTTATCCCAGTTGTCTACAGGTGTCACTTCTGACCCAGTAAACAGCACGGAGTAGAGATGAGAACGAAGGCGGTCTCCTGTTTCTCTCACACAATAAGACTTCTCTCACTCCCTACACAGTTGTCGGCCATCATTGTTTATGCATCAAGTGTAGTAGTAACGTTGACAATTATTATTTTGCTATCTCAGTGTAACTCTCATATTAACTATTAATCATTCCTATTTTATTAATAATAATAAAATTATCAATTTTGAGTGTATTTTGCACGATTAGTTAATCAAGTGATTTTCATAACCTCAAAAGTACTCAACACGTGGCACGAGCTTCCACCAACAACGGCTTTTGTGTTGTAAGTATACTTTTTTTTATTTATATCGAAAATGTTGTTGGAAACGGTCAAAAAAGATTCGGTGGAATTTAATTTTTATTAAAATTGGGCAAACTTTTTTTTGTATTCATTTTTTTTTTACCATTTCTAACCATATATTTTCGATATGATTATGAAAAATAAAATTTTTCGCTTTTGTAAAACAGTCTAATGTTTACATGAATATGTAAATGTATGTGTGTACAACCAAATATTAAATACATTATAACTAGGGCCAAGATTTTTGCCGGCCGTAATACAAGTAAATCTCGAAGCTTGGGAAATAGAAGATCCGAAAGAAGCGAAGAACAAATCCAGCAACAAAATACTGATGCACGTGTCAGAATGGCGCAATTGCGTCAAGAAGAGTCAGAAGATACACGAGCTGAACGCAATGAAGTAATAAGATTAGAACAACGACAATCACGCCGTTTCACAGTCAATAGACGCAGAACAAATGACCAACAACGACAACAGGTACATCGAGCATTTACATCTGATTCATTCCTGCGTCTAGCATTCCAGTATGAGCCAGATATTGAATATTATGCTCATTCAAAAGTGGTAATTGGTGCTATGGACAAGGAATGTCCGCATTGTCATGCTCTGAAATTCAAAAATGAGCCAGCTGGGATGTGTTGCGCGTCAGGAAAAGTGCAACTACCTGAAATTGAAACACCACCTGAACCATCGAACGGTTTACTTATCGGCACGGATCCAGATTCTAACGTGTTCCTGAAGTCAATTCGAACATTAAATTCATGCTTTCAAATGACATCGTTCGGAGCAACAGAAATAGTTCGAAATACTAATGCAAATGGTCAACAATACAATTCTACATTCAAAATCAGAGGCCAAGTTTATCATAAAATGGGCTCACTGCTGCCAATGCCAAACGAACCACATAAATTTTTACAAATCTACTTCATGGGCGGCGAGGATTCCGGAAACGCACTTGCCAATCGCGTGAATGCACGTTGTGATTATAATAACCTTGATTCATTTTATGCCAGACGCATCGTCAGCGAGCTGGATGCTCTATTGAACGAGCACAACGAATTGTTGAAAATATTCAAATCACACATGCACAAATTACAAAGCGATAATCACGCTATCGTCATTAATCCTGATAAAACACCAGCTGGAGAGCATATTCGTAGATTCAATGCACCCGTTGTTGATGACGTTGCTGGAATCATGGTTGGCGATCGTACAGGTGCACGAGAAATTGTGATTCGTAGAAGAAATAATAATCTTCAGTTCATTGCTGATACACATCGTTCATATGACGCTCTCCAATATCCGCTAATATTCTGGAAGGGACAAGACGGATATTGCATAAACATAAAACAACGAGATCCCGTATCAGGTACTTCATTGATTATGAATTTGATCATTAATCATTTAACAAAACAATTAAATTATTGAACGTAATTAATTTAAATTAATGTTTATGAATATATTATTACAGGAGCTGAAACAAACAAGAACGTTAGCTCAAAGGATTATTATGCGTACCGATTAATGATTAGACGCGGCCTGGACAACGTCATTCTACGATGTCGTGAGCTTTGTCAACAATTCATGGTCGACATGTACGCGAAGATTGAGGGCGAACGACTACGATACTTACGATATAATCAACTAAAGCTGCGTGCGGAAGAGTACATTCATTTGCGAGACGCTATCAACAACAACGCCGACGTCGCCGAAATTGGTAACCATGTCATTTTACCATCATCGTACGTAGGCAGTCCACGTCATATGCAAGAATATATACAGGATGCTCTGACTTTCGTGCGCGAATATGGACGACCATGTTTATTTATCACGTTCACATGTAATCCAAAATGGCCAGAGATTGCATCTTTGCTATTGCCTGGCCAAAATGCAATACTTCGCCATGACATTACAGCACGTGTGTTCAGACAAAAGTTGAAGTCTTTAATAAGTTTCATTACTAAATTACATGTATTCGGTCCCACACGTTGCTGGCTGTATTCGGTTGAGTGGCAAAAGCGAGGATTACCTCATGCACACATTTTGGTTTGGTTAATCGACAAAATCCGTCCTGAAGAAATCGATAGTATCATTTCTGCGGAAATTCCAGATCCGTCCACTGACCAACTGCTGTTTGATATTGTTACAACAAACATGATCCATGGTCCATGTGGTACTTTAAATAGTTCATCGCCTTGCATGGCAGATGGAAAATGTACTAAAAATTTCCCTAAAGATTTTACTAATGATGCGGTCACAAATGTCGACGGATACCCAATATATCGTCGAAGAAATCCCGATAATGGCGGACAATCATTTATTAAAAATATCAGCAACACAGACATTGATATTGACAATCGTTGGGTGGTGCCATATTCGCCTCTGCTGAGCAAGACATACAATGCTCATATTAATGTTGAGTTCTGCAGTTCTGTGAAGAGCATCAAATACATTTGCAAGTATGTCCATAAAGGCAGTGATATGGCTGTGTTTAGAGTGGAAAATACTAATGTGAATGCTCCTCCAGTGAATAAAAACGATGAAATAACGCTCTACCAAATTGGTCGGTACATCAGCTCCAATGAAGCTGCTTGGCGTATCTTTGGTTTTCCAATTCATGAACGGGATCCAGCAGTTGTTCAGTTAGCCGTCCATCTTGAAAACGGTCAGCGTGTAATTTTCACGAACGAGACAGCGATTGATCGTGCAATAAATCCACCTAAAACTACACTCACTGAATTTTTTGAATTGTGTAATCGTGCGGATGATTTTGGTGCCTTTGCACGAACATTACTCTATTCACAAGTACCACGCTATTTCACATGGACTCAAACAAAAACATGGATGCCCCGCAAGCAAGGCTCACCAGTTGCTGCATGTCTCAATTTATTTAAATCAAACGCCTTGGGGCGATTATTTACAGTCAATCCAAGACACACTGAGTGCTTTTATCTTCGACTGTTGTTGGTTAATGTTACTGGCCCATTATCATTTCAAGATATACGTAAAGTGAATGGGCAACACTATCCAACGTATAAAGATGCATGCCTTGCACTCGGCTTGCTGGAAGACAACAACCAGTGGGAATGTATGCTTGCTGAAGCTGCATTGAACTGTACAGCAATACAAATTCGTCTACTATTCGCTATAGTGTTGACTACATGTTTCCCAGCCCGAGCACAGATATTGTGGGATAATCACAAAGATTCAATGACTGATGATATATTGCATCAACATCGTACACGGTGCCACGATCTAACCATAACATTCAGCGACGCAATGTAAAATGAAGCATTGATTGCTATTGAGGATCTTTGCATTGTCATTGCCAACTTACCACTCAGTCATTTCGGTATGAATTCGCCAAATCGAACTGCATCTGATTTAATGAATACTGAAATGAATCGTGAACTGCAGTACAGCACTGTAGAAATGGCAGCGATTGTTGCCCACAATGTCCCACTAATGAATGAGGAACAAAGAACCATTTATGATCGCATTATGCTCGCAGTTTCAGCTGGACAAGGTGGGTTCTTCTTTTTGGATGCACCGGGTGGAACTGGTAAAACATTCGTTATTTCGCTAATTCTTGCTGAAATACGATCAAATAATGGCATCGCATTGGCCGTTGCATCATCGGGCATTGCAGCAACTTTATTGGATGGAGGCAGAACAGCTCATTCAGTATTTAAGCTGCCACTAAATATTCAGAATAACCCTGACGCAGTATGCAACATTAAGAAACAATCGTCCATGGCCACCGTGCTGAAACAGTGTAAAATTATCATCTGGGATGAATGTACTATGGCACACAAACATTCGCTTGAGGCGTTGAACAGGACATTGAAAGATATTAAAAACAACGACAAACTGTTTGGCGGAACTCTGTTGGTCCTTTCAGGTGATTTCAGGCAAACACTTCCAGTCATTCCACGTTCAACATACGCTGATGAGATCAACGCTTGCTTAAAATCATCTCCATTGTGGCGTAATGTTGAAAAAGTACAGCTGAAAGTAAATATGCGCGTTCAAATGCTTCAAGATCCATCCGCTGAAACATTTTCAAAACAACTCTTAGATATCGGTGATGGAAAAGTTGCTATAGATGAAACTGGATACGTAAAATTACCGACCGATTTCTGCACAATCGCTGATTCGCAAGATACTCTCATTGAACAAATATTTCCCGATGTACACACACAGTACATAAATCATGAGTGGCTTGCAGAAAGAGCAATTTTAGCGGCAAAAAATGTAGACGTTGACAATTTAAATCTGAAGATACAAATGTTGTTGCCAGGGAACTTGGTATCATATAAATCTATTGATACAGTTTGCGACGACAGCGAAGCAGTAAATTTTCCCACAGAGTTTTTGAACTCACTGGATTTTCCAGGCATGCCACCGCATAATTTACAATTAAAGGTTGGATCTGCGATTATCTTGCTTCGTAATTTGAACCCGCCCCGGCTGTGCAACGGTACGCGATTAGTCATTCAAAAATTAATGAAAAACGTGATCGAAGCCAGCATTTTAAATGGCAAGTTCCGAGGTGAAAATATATTAATACCACGGATTCCTGTTATACCTACAGATGTGCCAATTCAATTCAAACGTATTCAGTTTCCGATTAGATTGGCATTTGCAATGACTATCAACAAATCCCAAGGTCAAACGATGTATATTTGTGGCTTAGATTTGAGAACACCATGTTTTTCACACGGACAATTATACGTGGCATGCTCTCGAGTGGGTAAACCATCCAGTTTGTTTGTGTTATCTAAAGATGGACTAACAAAAAATATTGTTCACGCTATAGCATTAAGAGATTGATATTGTTTGTTAGTGTTACTGTCGTAATTGATTAATTAATGATATATAATTTTAAGGAATAAATTATAATAACTTAAAAATAATGTTTGCCTTTTGTTATTTTTATATTCCCTCATCGTTCACAGCGCTCCATGCCTATTTCACGCATATACCACATTCTTACACACTTACAATAAGTAAGCTATTTTTTGTCTACACTAGAAATTACTTAAAAATTATTTATATGGCAAAACAACGTTTGCCGGGTCAGCTAGTCACTTTATAAAATTCAAAATTGCCACCAAAATACCTTAAAAAGTGTGAAAATCCAAGAGCTAATAAACCTTACAACTTTATATGAAAATCCAAAAGGACCGCCTTATACCTTACAACGTGATGTGAAAATTCAAGATGGCCGCCACCAAAATCAATGATCACCACTCCTATACCTTATAAGCAGAGGTGGAGCCAGCCAGACCCAAAGCACTTCAACGCGACCTCATGATGACAAATTCCCTACGCCCAGCAACGATTTTTCATTATCTCTCTAGGCAAATGCTGATGCACTTTACATATTCTGAATACCTTATCTACAGCAAATCCTCAACACCCTAACCTCATAGCGGTAAATTACCAACGTTTCCTCTTAAGGTTATGACATTTCTTCCCTTTGACTTACCTTTCTCTCCCTGACACCAACTTTTGATGCAAAATTCCCTTTTTGATACTATTAACGTTATTTTTTACATGTTTTGCTCCCCCCCCCCCGAGCCCAAAACTGTGAGTTACCCTTGACGCTCTGACACCCCTCCAACATGACGTCCCGATGCCCCCAACACCCGAACCACATAACAGTAGTTTACCCTCAAAGTCTGGACGCCCCACGAACACGACACTCCGGCACTCCCAACAACTCAAACCCATAGTGGTAAATCCCTGGCGCCCTGTTGCTTCTAATAACTCAAGCCCATATCAATAACTCCTCATCCTGACCCCCTTTCTCCAGTGCAGGTCTCGACAGGCTTTCCACCCCCTTTCCTCTAACCCCTGGCTCCATATCCTCATCCTCTAATCCTCACAACAGTTGGAGATGGTGGCATGGGTTTAAAATAGAACTAAAATCTTATTAAAATATAATTAAAGTTATATTTAACCTTATAGCGTTATGTGGAAAATCAAAATGCCCCCTCCCCCCCCCCTCCACCTTGTACACAGCCTACGCAGGTCCTGATATGCACCCAAAACCCCAGGTTCTATAGCCCTCAAGGTAAGGTCATTGGTTCTAAAATCTAGGAGGTGATGGATTATTTTAATGTTGTTTATTTGATGGTCATGATGGAACTGAATATTTGTAATGAGATGGAAGTTATAATTTATTACACCTAGCCTTATAAGACCTAACAGCACAAGATCTAAATGCTGTAAGAACTAAACCCCATAATACCTAACTTTATAACAACTAATTTTATAGCTCCTAACTTTATTAGACCTAAAGGCACTGGACCTAAAAGCACTGGACCTAAAATTAATTTCTCATATATTACTTTAAAAATCCCTGACTGTTCAAGCAGGCAGTGGACCTAAAGGCACAAGACCTAATTTTATAAGACCTAATTTTACAAGACCTAACTTCACTGGACCTAATTTTATAAGACCTAAAGGCATAGCTCCTAAACTTTAGGTCTTGTGAAATTAGGTCCACTGCATGTCATCCGGAATGACTACTTGCTGGAAGGAATCGGCTCGGCTACTAATGGATGTGTTGCTCCCTGATGATAATCCGGAGGAGAGGAATGAGGAGAACAAAAGAGATAGGCAGAATATGAAAATGACATATAAATAATGAAAACGTGATAGTGTAAACAGTAACACAGGACAATATTAAAAGGTTAAAAGCAGGAATGAGAAGAAGGCACCTGGACCTGACAGAATCAGTGTATAGGTAATTCAGGAAATCAGTGAACAGATAGCACCCTTTATGGCCCAGCTCATGAATGAGTGCTTGACTCAGGGCAGAATCCTAAATGTGTGGAAGAGGAGTGAAGTGGTAATTCTGAGTAAAGAGGAGGACAAAGACCCGCAACTCCCAAAGTCGTACAGACCGTTATGTTTGATGAATGTATGTGCAAAACTGCAGGAGAAAATTCTATGTAAGAGACTGCAAAAACATAGAGGTGGGAATACACCCTCAACAGTACGGCTTTAGGAAGGGCAGGTCTACAGAGGATGCAAGCTGTACTGCTATTAGCCTGGTAGAAAAATCTAGGGCAAAATATCTGATGGTAATATTTGTGGACATCTAAGGTGCATTTGTTGGTGGCCAACATTATTCAAGAGATTAAGAGAATAAACTGCCTGAGGATTCTCTAAAGAAGCTTTAAGGACTACTATAGGAACAGGTATGCAAATCTGAGATGCCCAGGAATAACAATAAGCAAAAAATTAACAAAAGGATGCCCACAAGGATCGGTCAGTGGTACAATATTTTGGGACTTGGTCTCGAGCCTGGGTTGCTGGAGATTGAAGCACTCCCTGAAGTGGTGGGGGTGGTTGCTTTTTCTGACGACCTGCTGAAAGTGGTGGAGGCAAGTTCGAGGAGGAACCTGGAAGAAAAAAGTAATAAGGTACTGAGCGGCTTGGATAAATGGTGTAGGAAAGTAAGACTCAGCATGGCGCCAGCAAAGACAGCCTACATGCTGCTCAGGGGAGTGCTTAAGAGATATCCTATAATTAAGATGGCAGAACAAACAATTAAAAGGAGTAAAACAGGTAAATGCCTGTGGGTGACGATTGACGAGAAGCATAGCTTCCTAGCTCACATGGACAACGTATGCGGGTTTTGAATGGGATAGTCAGTATAGGGCTCTGAAAGTTCCATCTGCCCTTAAAACTGATTAGACTATACCATCAGGTATTGCTTGTGTC
This sequence comes from Timema cristinae, assembly GCA_039000515.1. Lineage (NCBI taxonomy): Eukaryota > Metazoa > Arthropoda > Insecta > Phasmatodea > Timematidae > Timema > Timema cristinae. The sequence continues at coordinate 42,537,117 of JBCFYV010000003.1, read as the reverse complement.
TATAGTGGGATAAGGAGCAGGAGTGAGGGCACAGCAAATGAGAGGGGACACAGCTAAAAAGAAACTCAGAGGCCTTCAGAGTAAAATTCTCATGAGACTTTCTGGGGCTTACAAAATTGTACCAACAAACAAGTTGTATGTCACCGTAGGTGTTTGGCCCTAGACTTATAGGTACGAAAGAGGGCCTCTGGATATTGGCTTAAGAAAGGGAAGTTAAGCAAAGTAATAGAATTAACAACCAATGGTATAAGTATCAAAGATGATATAAACGATACCCTCCTGAGGGAGTGGCAAGCAGACTGGGAAGAAAGCACCACAAGTAGAAGGATATTCCAGTTATTTCCAAACGTACAAGAAAGACTTAGAATGAAGCATCTTCAACCTTCCCAGGTACTTGTCCACTATATCACAGGGCATGGTCCATATCGAGCGTCCCTCTTTAGGATGAACTTGAGTGAAACCAATCTTTGCTGTTGCGGAGGAGAGGCGACACCAGAACATGTGACCTTTGAATGTATATTTACGGAAAGGGAAAGAGCGGAGCTACTAATGCCTATGCAGGCCAATGCCCTATACCACATATTGAGGGATGTGGACCGGTGGAGCTACCTCGATGAGATAGTGGACAGCGTATTGAAAGCAGAAAGGGACAGACATATGGACGAACTGTATTGTCGCTTCTACTATCTAAGAGACAAAGTGACAAATACATTTACAACTTTATTAAATGAAGGTTTGAGAAGAATGAAACATAATAGAAATATACACGTTTAACAAATCAGTTTATTTAAATTTAATCAAGTCAATAGGATTACATAAGGTTTAAATGGATCTTAGATTAAACATTCCTTTGTTAATTAAGAAAAATTTAATCAGTTACCATAGACCTATACATCCCAATAGGGAAGAATTGAAGTAAACACCTATATAACAAGTAATCAACAGAAGTATGGTTGAGTCTATTGTTGAGTCTAGTAACTCTTATAATTAGAACTAACACACATTCTGCTACGGAGGAACGTCTGCCTCAAAACAGCAGCAATATAAATAGGAAGCAAATATTAATTTAAGGTTTTGCTAAAGTACATAACAACTATTCAGCCTAGCAATTACTAGACTTATATCTGAAAGGTATATACATGAATTATAGTAGAATTACTATGATGGTAGTTAAATGAACTAGCTAGCTTGAGTTAACTCCATAGAGAGTTATGAAACACAAAGATTAATCTCCTAGAAGAGGAACTATCATTTTACAAATATTAAATGGTGCGCTACCAGTAATCTAAGCTGTTAAGATACTATGGTCAATCTATTCCTAATTATTACTGCCTGGACATTCAATAGTATATTTATACTTCCGCCCAATCTAAGGCACACTATACCTAGTGCCAACAATAAATATATTAACTAATATAAAGGGCGCCTGAAGGGAGCCGCTGACTAAGCACTATCTACGTGGGCCACTACCCTGAACTAGTAGTGCTCTCACAGGTTGTGCACCGTAAAAAGGTACACTTATGAGAAATATTAGGGACTGGTATCAGTAACAGACCTAATTAGGTCATTGAACAAAGCGTTAGATAACCTGATTTACATCATTATGTGATCCTAAGCTATAAGTAAGCCTAAGTATGGCCTTACAGTTTAGAGTGTCAAGACATTTCGCAAGTATATAACATTATGTCTTATGGAGATAGAAAAATAAGTCAGAAACACTGACAATAAATCAAGTCATATGGACCTAGATAATTGAGCATAAAGCCCATCATTCAAAACTACGTCATATGGGCGCAAAAAAAACAAGTCATAAGCTCTGATAAACAAAACTATGTCATATGCACATAGAAAAATAGTACTAAGACTATGCAGATTCTAAAGTTCAAATACTCATAGCATCAGACGATGCTTCATCTGCGGCGAGGTGGAGATACTGACGCCTAACACAGTGTAGTCACCAGTTGCTCTCTCCGCCAATGTAGTTTTACGTCCAAGTTGTTCCTCCGTCGAAATGATACAATAGAATACAAAATGTAAAGCGAGGAATGACCGTTTCATACAAACAAAACTGACGTCTTCGAGGAGGGTCTCCATCCGGACAAAATGGGGGGAGGTGAGTTTGCAAAAGTGCGCCGCATGATAACTAATGCTAAAAGAAGGCGTGAAAAACACGGAGAAGCAGCCTGTCATTTCATCCAAGTGGGGCCTGCGAGTAAGATATCATTTGTTGAACCTCCAGGAACATTTAGTTAGGGCACTTTCCTGAAGTTTGGGCGTTTCCCGGCAACAGGATTTCACCATGAGTTAATATCTGTCACATATTATTAGAATACATTAGTTCTTGCATTTATCATGTTAATCATATATATGGAATTCTGAGTGTACGTGTTAAACGGGGCGTTTACACATTACAGAACTAAAGGAAAGAAGAGTACAGGAGTAAGAAGTAGCGATAGCCAACATAACACAAACTTTGCAGAATTGCCAATATAACCATATTAATCCCTCCTCTCGATTCTGAAAAGATTAAGACAAGGAGAGAAAAAAACAATTTTAAACATAATAAGGTAAAAGCTTTACCAATTCCAATACTTATTCACAAATTCTAATAAAATTTCTGTAACATTTACTAAAATTTCCTTATTGCTAATCCTTTTGTTATTATGTCTGCTACTTGTTCATCAGTAGCTACATACCGTAGTTTAAAATCACCACTACTAATTAAATCTCTTACAAAGTGATGTCTCACATCAATATGTTTGGACCTCTTCGTCTCATAGGTTTGTGCCATTTTCATACAAGATTGGTTGTCTTCAAAGACAATAACTGGCTTCACACCATCAAGACATTCATCAAATAACTGTATTAAAAACTTACATTCAGACATTCCAGCAGAAAGAGCCAAATACTCAACTTCACAACTAGAAAGAGCCACAACATTTTGTTTATTTGAACACCATGACACATCATTATCATTTAATTTAACAAAACCTGTAACACTTTTCCTATCAATAGGATTTCTAGCATTGTTTGAATCAACAAAAGCTTTAACATTTATATACAAATAAATATTATTTTTAACATACTTTAAACCAAAATTACTAGTATATTTGAGATAACGAACAACATTCTTTAGATAATTCCAATGAGTTTCATCATAACAATTTTGAAACCTTCCAAAATAAAGTACTGCAAAACAAAGATCTGGCCTTGACCCCAGCATCATATACATTAAACTATCAATCAATTATTTATATGGCATTTTATAACTTATTTCCTCTGAGACCTTTTGTAAATTCAATTTTGGTTGTACAGTTATTTTTGATATTTTACAATCATTCATCCTAAAATGATTCACAACTTTGTCAATAAAATTATTTTGACTAATCAAAAAGCTGTAGTTATTTTGCCACACACATCTGATTAAACAAATTGCTAAATTCTTTTTGATTTTCTTTCTTCTGGTACACATTTCAAAAATGGTGTTCTTGTTTGTTTACCCTGAAGACAAACCTCTAACTTACTGCAAGGCAAATTAGACGAATGTCCCATCCTTCTGTGCCACAAGCTTGAAGAATTATCCACAAGATTTATTTCACTTACATTCAAATTCATAGTGACAAAATACAGGTTGTCGATAAGATTTCCTTTAAAAACAAGTTTTTCATTCTTCAGAGTTGTCACACATTTATTATGATAAATAACCTTTAAGTTATTTTCTTTGAGCCTTTTAACAGAGAGTTGGTTATGGGACAAACTGTCACATGACAATACCTTATGCATCGTTACACCAATACCATTGTTAGTTAGCAAACATAGATTATCACATCTATCAGAGTTAGCCATTTCACCAACTTTAGCCACACTAATTTGTGAAGAAATTTCCTGAGCATCAAAAAAATACTTTTGAATATTCAGCTTGAATTAGATGATTTGTTGCTCCACTGGTTGAGTCAACAACAAAATTAATACTATTATGATCATTTGACATTCCACAACTTAACTCAGTGTTACCATCAGAATCTGACACCAAAAATGAAACTTCTTTTTTGGAATTTCCAGCAAAATTGTTTCTATTTGGACATTGTGAACGCATGTGTCCTTTCTGACTACAGGCATAGTACTTACCAGTAAATAATTTAGGTTTCATCACCCTATTTGGTTTCCACAAATATCATTCCGTTGAGCAAACCATTTTTAACTTTTTTTTATGCCCTAAAAACGTATGGTTTTGTGCACTTGAAACAATTGAAAAGCGAATTTTTAAATGATGTTCTTCTTCTGATAACAGCTTATGTTTTATGAATGTGGGGAATAACAGGCCTCCACCGTGGTTCGGATTCCACGTTAAACTGTAGGTCCTCCATTTCATCTCACAATCACCCTACCATTACACATTAGCGTAGGTGTGTATAACCCGAACGAGTAGTAAGACGCGGTGCTAATAATAATAATAATAATAGCTTATGTTTTACAAAGTCTAACGTAACTGCACTTGTATTAGACGTAAATAAAATGTCAATAGACGTTACAAATAGTAAATACCGCTCAGGCATAGCTGCCAACAGTTGAGTAATAAACTCTTGTTCTTCAACAGTACCCGCAGAATTCCTCAATTCAGCTACTGTTTTATAAAATTCGATGATAAGCTCATTAAAGCTTGATCTACCTTCAAAAGATATGTTTATTAATTTTTTTCTGAAGTTCAATATGATTCATTATGCCCATTTTAGCATATGTAGACTTCAAAGACGTATTCATCACTTTAATGGTGCTTGCATTTTTGATCTGCTCCAAAATATTATCAGCCACACATTGCGCAATCAAATCCTTGGCGCCTTTCATCAAAAAGTTGTCTTTAACTTTTGCATCCGTCAATACATCCTGTGGATCAACAGTCAGCATTTCTAGCACGGCATTCCTTTCCAAAAGCCTTTAGACGATATAACCAGTTCTCAAAACCACTACCATCAAAAGGCTTTAATCCTGGATGCGTATAGGATACAGATGCCACTGCCATGTTGAACTTGATCAAAACGTTGGTCACCGTTACACTGTTTTCCACGAATCATACAGTTACAAATATTAATATTCACTGATACACTCTGGTCTCATAACCTATTAGGATTAATAGGCCATGAAATGAGATCACACATGCATTGGCATTGAGTAAACAGTGTATTTATTGAATATAATTTATGACAGAAATGTCTAACCAGTAATCAGACCAACGAGAACGACTAGTAGTAAGTTACACTTACACATACAGGAAGAAAGACGCAGAATTGCCAATACAACCATATTAATAGTTAGTACGTCCAAGGCTTTGGCACCATTATTCAAAATATTTTTCAATTACTTTAACATCCACTTCTATCTTTCCTCCATACACTTCATAAAAGGATAAAGGTTAGAGTCAGATAAAGTAATGGTTTAGAACCAAGATTCCCTAACATATTATACCCCATCTATGGTAGAAGTATAGGTAAGTGACATCTAGTAAAAGGTACCAGATCTACTTTCATGTAACCATTTACTAAACCATTTGATCTACAAGATTTGTTGTCACTTCTGGCAGTAAAAACTTTCGCAACAAAAAAAATTGTTTTCGATTAAATGCTTTTCTTTAACTGTTTTTTTTTTATCTTCTGCTAGCTGTCAGTTACCACCACTCCTATGGTGAGTGGACTAGATAATATGCACATGCCTAGTCATTGCCTATTCAATGGACAGGACAACTATCTACTGTATATGACAAAGTGGCATTAGTTTAGGGAATGTATAGGTCAAACCATAAGACAATTTTGATAAATGAATTAAATTACAAAGTCGTACTCTATTATTTATTTAACCTTTTCATCCTTGGATGTTTTTCCAGCCATTGTGGCTCACTGGAAGAAAAGTGTTTTAAACCATTAAACAAATACATTTCTATTTTATTCGTTTATCCCTATGGCACACGATTTATGGTTTATCTTACTCTGTATACAACCACTATTTTACAAAGGTACTTAACAAAACAAAGTTTACTACTTTCTACTGAGTTGAGTTTGTTTATAATAATATATAAATTGTTATTTTATCAGTAGGGTTAAAGTATTGTGGGTTACATAAAAATATGTATTTTTGTTGGTTTTATGGTGATTGGCCTAGGTATATTATGTCTCTTGTTTAGAGTTATGACTCTTTGAAAATTAATCAACTTAGTATCAAGTCTACTATTATATATATTTTAGTGTAATAGAATCACCAAATTCACAAATCTTAACCAAATTAATAATAATACAGTATATGGTATTATTTCTTGCTGAAAATTTTATTGATGAGTACATAAAATTAATTATTGCATATTAAAATGTTAACAAAATAAAATCATTGTTAGATAAACCTTCAAAATATTTTAAAAAATAAAGAAAATCTGTATCAACAAGTAAGTAAATATATTAAAACAACATTTTAATTTATCATCTTGAGTTCTTAATTTGATAAATGTTCTACTTACATTTTATAACATGAAAAAATAAGATTATAAATAAATCATCAACATCATAATCATCCTCAACTGTTTCCAGCCTGTGGACGGGTCAGTTTAAAAACATGCCTCCATCTTCTTTTATCCTTTAACTACTATTCCTCCTTATATGTAGATCAATCTATATATTTATTGAGCTAGATTGCCAAGGACGAGGAGATCGAGGTTCGAATCTCACTCGGGTGAACCTAGGGTGGTTTTCCACTCTCCCTTCATGCAAATGTGAGTTCCCTTCCTCTATAATCTTCCTTTTCAAGTTCTGGCCCATTAGCGAATTAGTACTTAGGCGTAAAACCCGTACAGGTAGTAAGACGCGGTGCTAAGTATTATTAATCTATATATTAGTTAATCAACTTTGACTGTTGTTGAAGTATTGCGGTCTACATGATGAACATCCACTTTCGAGAGACTTTGGTTGAAAGTGTTATCCCCTTCATGCAAATGTGGGTTCCATTCCTCTATATTCAACCTTTTCAAGTCCTAGCCCATTAGCGAATTACTTAGGCGTAAAACCCATACGGGTAGTAAGACTAGGTGCTAAGTATTATTATTATTATTATTATTATTAATCTATATATTAGTTAATCAACTTTGACTGTTGTTGAAGTATTGCGGTCTACATGATGAACATCCACTTTCGAGAGACTTTGGTTGAAAGTGTTATCCCTTGTATGGCAAGAAAAGATTGCATACAAATGATTCAAAATTCTCTAAAAATGTTGACTCAAGTGGGAATAGGTGTTTGTAAGCGCAAAAGTTTAGATTAATTATGTTTTGGGCTGTTGCTAAATCACTATTTATTGTTTGTTTTTCAGTTTCGCTTTTCAAACACTAATGAGAGAATATTGCTGTTTATTGGCACACTTGCTGGCATGGGCATGGGGTTGGCCACACCTGCAAACATGCTCTTGTTTGGTGACCTGACTGGTGCCATGATTGACTTTGGCTCTGAAATAGTTAACTCCATGAGGCAATCACAATCTGTTTATTCAGAAGCATTCAACTCAACAGAAAATATTACTGACATAAATGCAGTTTTTTTAAGTGCCATAAAAACTTTTGCCATTGGAAACGCAGCCATTGGGGCAGCAACGTTCATTTTTGGATATATTTCTATTGCCATATTTAACTACGTTGTTCAAAAACAGGTGAGTAGATAATTTAGATTAAAAAATATATATTGATGTGCATATTTCATTGAAAGTTAAATAAAGCACAAGCACCTACTTCTAAAGAGGATAGAGACTCATTAACTCACTCACACTCACTGTCATTACATCTAGTTTAAATTCAGGTTTCCTGGGCTAGACTTAAAACTGCTACATCAAACCCTGCTGTTTTCTAAATTTTATTTGTATTTCTGAAATAACGGGTTTTATTTTGTTTTTAATACGAAGAGTATGATTTGTATAATATAATAAGTTTGGAAAAAGTATTTAACATCAGTTTAAATCAGAGTCTTGTATTTTATCAATAATCAACAAGATCGAAGTTTGATATGCAAATTACAACTAAATATTTCCCTAAGTAATTCATTACTCTAAAAAAAAGTCTAGTCAATCTTTATTAAAACAAACTTTACATTTTAACTAAATTTAAACTGACTTAAATATTTTTTCGAAGCTCTAAACAGTTTAACCAGTAACTATGGCTATTGAATGGTTTCAGATTTATCGCATAAGAAGTTTATTTCTCAAATCTGCTCTCTACCAAGATATTGGGTGGTATGATCTAAACCAAACTGGCGACTTTGCAAGTCGAATGGCTGAGTAAGTTAACATTGATCAGTTAAATTATGTTTATTAATTGAAACATTAAATAGTATAGAGTGAGGGAATTAAAACATAATTTATTAACTTTATTGATAGCTATACTTGTTTATTAATATCTGATAAAAGAGCACATGCATAAATTTACAAATTTAATATCATTTTTCCATGAATAAATTAAATTAATAGACCCGCCTCAGTGGCGTAGTTGGCTAACGCGCTTGTCGTGTTGAGCTCGACTGCTGAGGACGAGGAGATCGAGGTTCGAATCTCGGTCGGGTGAACTGGGGTGGTTTTTCCTAAATGGTTTTCCACTCGCCCTCCACGCAAATGCGGGTTCACTTCATCTAATTAAAACCTTCCCAATTCCTAATCCATTAACGTAATTAGTACTTAAAGCGTATAACCCGAACGGGTAGTAAGACACGGTGCTAAGTATTATTATTATTAAATTAATAGAAAGTATGATTAGAAAATTTCACATTTCAACTCAAGATAAAGGACTAATATTTGTTTAAAACTATTTACACACTGGTGAAATGGGATTGATAATAAATATAAATACTATACATCAAAGTGCTAGTTTTTAAGCTGTTTAAACTATGGAGTGTTATTTTAGATTATATGCTAACTAAATGAGTTAAAATGAATTAAAATGTGAATTTTAAATAACATTTTTAATTTGATACGATTATATTGTGATAATAGTTCAGATAATTATTAAAATAATACATTGTTTCAATTATTTATGAAAAGATCATTATTATGTTTATGAAGCATAGAAATAAGTATGATAAATTTGGGTGTTTATGAGTTTATACTAAAACAGTCTCTATTTATGCTAAAATAATTTAAATGACCTAATATAAACTTGAGTTCAAAATTGTTCATTATTAGAATAGTTTATATGAGAGCTCAAAAAAGTAATATTTTTACACATAATATGGTAAAATTGAGGAAATTAAAAATTGCATATTTAGTGTTTTTTAGAATGTACAAAGTAATATTTCCAAGGAGAATAAGTCAAATACACCAAAGCAACTGTGATATTTGCTTATAAATAACTGTGCAAGAATTATGTCTATGTTACGCCCAAGTGAAACATTTCTTTCTGCAGATATATGTTAATTAAACACATACAATATTTATTAATAACTGAGTATCAACATTTTATGTTTTACCTAGTGACTTAAACAAACTAGAAGATGGTATTGGGGAAAAAGTGGTGATGTTTGCGAACTATATTACAGCATTCTTCGCCAGTTTAATACTAGCCTTTGTTAAAGGTTGGGAGTTGACATTGATATGTTTGACTTCATTACCTGTCACCATGTTTGCTATGGGTCTTATTAGTTGGGTGAGTGAATTTTTGATTAATATGTTACCTAAAAAATGCTAAATTGATTATAAAAACCTATTGATAGCTGTAGAATTTCCAAGAATAAATTTGAAAGTAATTTAAATAGGACAATGTTTGAAATGAGCTAGAGCAGACAGGAATGTTGTTTGTTTATTTCCACTGAGGTGTATAATGTGTACTATCTAAAGGTAAATTCCATCAAACATTTATTTTACATTATGTAAGGATGATTTTAGGAATAATAATTTCTGAAAATTACAAAAGTTACTCAAATTTATTTCATATGTTCATATGTCTAGCCATGTAATCCGTAACTGTCACTTTTGAATTATAGTATTAATACCTATGAAATAATCCTATTGATAAGATTATAGTAAGATGTTATCAATACTGTTTTTGTTGATGGCAAAAAATTGTGTCTGTATTTTTTATTATAATTTATTATAATATATTTATTTTTTGTTCTTCTCAACTGAATTCTACTGACTAATACTGCATATTTGCATATTCAGTCTTTGATGTCTTAATATTTACTAATTGAATAACAAAAGGAACCCATGTATAAATAGTAGAGCCTTGGTCAGTGTGAACAATAAATGAAATCGAACCAAGGTCTCATATACTTATTTTCTACCCCTCTAACCATTAGGGCACAGTTATGGGTTTATGATAATATCGTGATAATAAATAAAATACTAATTAAATTGTCTAATCAGACCTTATAATACAGTTGACTGTTATTAGTTAAAAATGTAATATATTAATGTATGAGATGATGGTTTAACCCCTTGACATATTTTGACGAGGAATGCTCGTCTTAACATAGGCCTACCATAGCACACTGATACAATGACTAGCATGGCTCACCTAAGCTTGTGCATACAGGTATTGTGAGGTGAAATTAAATAGTAATTCTGCTGATTTCCATAGTGCAGTCAAATGATAATATAGGGGATTAAAACCAATATTTTAATTTTATTTTAAAGGGGTTAAATGATCTACTCCAGGGCTGTGGAGTTGGAGACGTAAGCAATTTCGGGTGGAGTCATAGGCTGTAAAAATGTATCAACTCTGGCTTCAAAATAAAAACTTCTAATATAACAATATGTGATGGATATATAATTTTAACTTTATACTTAGCTGCTTCGGAGGCTGCAAGGTCTAACACATCACTCTAGCACTAGACTAGACTACCAATTACAAGGAGATTGAGGTTTGACTCTCAGTCGGGTTCAATGAGGTTCTTTTCCTAGATGGTTTTCCACTTTCACTACACACAAATGTGGATACACTTTCTATTAATTCAACCTTATTTGCCCTTAACCTATTAGCTAGTACATATTCATATAACCAAAACAGGTAGTAAGACGCAGCGATAAGAAACACTTTGTACGTTTTTATTTTTTAGGATAAATGTTTGTAATTTTGACAAATTTATTCATATATAAATTCACCTACAGATTCTTCCTACGAAATCGTCTATATTGGGCCATTTTACTGTCGTCAATTTGTTATTACTAATTAATAATATACATTAGCCATTTCTGAAGGAGTCAGAGTCGAAGGCTTGGGATACCGATTCCACAGCCCTGATTTACTTACAGTATTTTTAATTCATCATATTCTGGTAAGGCTTTTAATTTTACAATTTTAAGTGCTAGTTTTACCACACACAGTGTATTTTTATAACCTGTAATTAATACAGCATTAAACTAAATGCTAGTATAAATAGTTTATAAAATAAATAATGTTTATATAATTTCCTATGCATGAATGTCTTGATATGTATTAATGTTGCCTACAGTGCACATCAAGGCTTGCTAAGAAAGAACTTGATGCATATGGAAAAGCAGGTACTATCGCAGATGAAGTCCTGAGTTCCATGAGAACTGTTGTAGCGTTTGGTGGAGAAGATAAGGAGGTGGAACGGTATGTGTATTTATTTATTAGTAACAACAATACTAGGATGTTTCACAATAATTTTATTTTAATATGATCGGTGACCATTTGTGTTTATGTCCTTTATTACTATTACTATATGTGATTTTAATTAGTAAAAGTAATTAGGAAATGTTTTAAGGTATTATTTGAATCCATGGTTATTAATAGTTTAATCCAAGGGTTAGGGATGAGGAAGATCAATTAAGTGCATCCACATAAGCATAGATGATAGGAAAACTAAAGATATAAATAAGTGGAAAACCACCCGCGGAGCCGAGAGTCAAATCTCAATTTCTTTGTTATTGGCAAGCTGGTATATAGAGAGTAAGACCACCAAAGCAGGTGACAAGTTCTTGATTAGTTTTCTCCACCATACACTCGGCTATACTTTGTAGCAAGAGCAGCCAGGGAATTATTAACTCAGGGTAGGGACAATACTAAAATTAAGTGTTTTAACTTAAAATTATTTTATAACTATAGCACAATTAAATTTTCTTCATAATGTAATGCACACTTACCTGCTATGCAACTACACCTGCTATGTATTACACAGCTAAATAAGTCACAATTTATTTATGTGCAAATAAAGTATTATGTGGCTTGTTTTAAAATATGCCACGAACAATTTTAATTGCTATTTTGTAAAGCTTTAGTAGTTTTATGTTATTTACTTTGTACTTTTGAGAGATATTTCATTAAAAAAACATACTAATTGTAATTGCCAACAATAAGCTTTAAACAGTGCGTATTAGTTAATCAAGGAGCATATAAATATTAGCTTCATTGCACAGATCCTTGTGTTACTGAAATCTAATCATTGAGTCATTGTTGCAGAGGAAAGGTAAATTGAGCAAAAATATTTAAGATGAAGAAGAATAGTTAATTAAAAAAAACTTTAAAATCCCCATAATTTACTGAAAAATGCACATCCATATAATCATTTAAAAGTCATTTATAAGGGGGTCCTTATGAGTATCCTCTTCTCTCAATGTCATTGTATGTCGATCTGAAAATAGGGGTTTTCCCATCAATCCAATTTTAGTGAAATATTCGCATAGTATGTGTTTGAGATAGGCATTTCACAAAACATAATTTAAAATATAATTAGATTATGGTTTGAAAGAAGTGTGATCCACAGGAATTTCTTCTTGATGGAGCTCGTAAATAATTGAGTATGTCATCTGGAGTAACTAAAATATCTCAATAATATTTTAAAATTTTGATAAGAGTTGGGAAGATGGGATTACAGCCCCAACTCCTTCCACTACGTGGGCATAACCTTATATAAATATAATATAAGCTGTTGAAAGTGATATTAATGAACTTGGAAAGACTTTGTCAAATTTGGTTTCAGCACATAAAATGATGAGTATCTCGATGACCAGTGAGATATTGATCATTTGTTTAATATAATTTTAGCATACTCTGAAAACGAATAAGGAGACTTTCATCTTTTACCTCTATTTGAAAGAAAAAAAGTGACATTCAACTAAATCAAACAACCTTTTGGCTTCAAGTGATCAGCTTCATTGGTCGAACAATCTTAAGGTGTCATTCCCATGTTAAAATGAAATGCTAAAGAGGGGGAGATCAGGGTTTAATTCTGGTAGAGTCTAATAAGGTTTTTTTATAATGATTTCTCATTCTCTTTCCATGCAAATAAAGGTAGATTATCTCTAAAATGCTTTCTTCCTCATCCCTACTCTATTAAGAGTATTTATCATATAAACGCATAACCTGAAAAAGTAATAAGGAGGTGATCATAAAAAAGACTTCAAGTAATGTGGTAAGTCTCTGAAAAACCCCTGTAATCCTGCTTGGGATATTTAAAAAATTGGTGAACATGTTGACTTGACAGTTTATTGTTAATAAGTAGTTAAATATTACCAGTTATTGGGTATAATTTAACAGTAATAATACATGAATCCCCATTTTATTTTTTAAACTTATAAAATGGGGGTTCATGTGATTTATTTAATATAAGAATCTATTAATAATATATATATAAATATTTTAAACTAATAATGATTTCTATTTAATTATAAAGATTTATTTTATATGTAAATTAATTATTTTATATTATTTTTATAGTGTCTTTTATGTATATAATAACTTTTATTAATAAACTTAAATAATATCAGTTAATTATATTAAAATAAATATTTATACTTAAATTAATTATTTGCTTGAAGTGTATGCCTTTAGGTTCCCTTTTTGGCGTCAAAGTTACAGCATTCACACACAAATACATCCTATTTTATTTGTATGATTATTTTCTTTGATATTCTGAAGTTTCTGCCGTTTTTTAATAGGATAGGTCATCTGTCTGAATACATAGTTATTTATATAAATGTAAGATGAAATCAAATACAGATGTGAAATGTTACCTGTTTAATTTAAATTTTCTTGTGACTGTGTGGAATGCCAGGCCTCCACCGTGGTTCGGATTCCACGTTAAACTGTAGGTCCTTCATTTCATCTCATTATCACCCTACCATTACACATTAGTGTAAGAGCGTATAACCGGAACGGGTAGTAAGACGCGGTGGTAATAATAATAATAATAATAATAATAATAATAATAATTTAAATTTGCCAAAGAAACACTTTGCCTACTAATATGAATACAAAACCATCAACCAAACCAAATTATAGTTTCTCTTTGGATTTAAGATCGAAGTATCTATGGTAATTTCTTTTTGGAATCAAAGTAGATATTTTCCCTTCAAATTTATTCTGTAGCTTTATAGCTATTAGCAAATATATATATAGTTATAGAAATTCTCATTCATACATATATATAATAAGCCAGACATTATTATAAGAGTTATTTAAGGAGAGTAAAGACCATTAATTTATAATAAATCCATTTTAGAGTTTGTTTTTAAGATAACTCCTTACTAAGAAGATAGGTAATGTTATTTGAGGATTGAACACCCTCTAGGGATATACTTGTAAGAAGTAAATTTATCTCTTAAAAACAGTTCGGTTTTTAATCCTTCCATTACACAAAGAGATAACTTAAATCTTTGTTTGAGTTCAAACAACACCCTCTTTACTTTCTCTCAAACCCCAAGAGAAATAAATATTATGATTGTGAAAAAAACCGAAATTGAGATTTTAATAAATGTTGACATTTCATGACCCACTGAAACGAAAAAATATTATTTTGCAGTGCCCTCTGTTTGTGTGTCTGGTTCTCGGCCTAGAGCTGAAACCATTTCACCGATTGGGCTAATACTTGGTACCTAGGGTTTCATTAAGGCTCCTCCGAGGGGTATTTGGAATAAGATATCTAACCCTAAGATTAAGGGTAGTTTACTAAAGGGTAAAAAGAGTAAAAGTCAATTTTATCAAAATCTGTTAAGGCATTAAAATTTTGATTAAATGTTATATATAGGTATTGTTTAACATTACAAACAAAATGGTAGCTCTCATTATTC
Organism: Timema cristinae; assembly: GCA_039000515.1. Taxonomy (NCBI): domain Eukaryota; kingdom Metazoa; phylum Arthropoda; class Insecta; order Phasmatodea; family Timematidae; genus Timema; species Timema cristinae. The sequence goes on along the minus strand of JBCFYV010000003.1, from coordinate 42,522,072 downwards.
CATGAATATGACTTTAAGGGTAGCCTACTTTACATAAGAAAAAATTTCCAATTTTGATCATATCCAAGAAAATATTTGAGATATGAAGTAACTTATCTTTGTAAAGTTGTAGTACCATAGGTAATAATAAAAATAAAATCCTATATTTGGAATATATCTTTATAAAACCAGGACTAGAGCAAATATATAGTATACATTTTTTATAAAGCTCTTTGAAATGTGAAACTGACTGTCATAATCTTCGTTGAACAGAAATGCTCCTCTTTTCTTTGTGTTTCTGTAACAGTGTATAATTATTGCATTTCACACATTTCATGAGTTTATAGTAAATGTCTCTGACTAAAGATAAAAGAGAGAGAAAGTCTGTTTAGCACACCATATAATTTATTTTTATTAAATGTCCTTTAATAAATAAAAAGTTTGAATAATCATTTTTAATAATTTGGTCCCTCTGGGTAGTATTTACCTCATGAACACGAAATGTTTTTACCAATATGAAATGTGTTTAATATAATTATAAAGTGTGTTATAATTTTGGTTGAGATCCACAAAAATTAATTTTTCCCTTTCAAGTCTCAGATGGTTTGGTTGTGTGCCTAACGCTTCATTCACTGACCCTCCCCTCTGACATGACACATTATTATAAATAGATATTTTTAATTGATGACACTTGTCTTCAGATAAAATTAAAATAAAAGTTTTCTCAAACCTTTCATAACGCAATGTTTTATAATTCCAGATACAAGTCCAACCTAGTGTTTGCGAAGAATATTAACATTAAGAGAGGTTTTTACAATGGCCTTGGCTTTGGCTTACTGTGGTTTTTCATTTATGCAAGTTACGCACTTGCCTTCTGGTATGGTGTGGGGTTGGTTTTGGATGAAAGGAACCTGCCTGCGGATGAACAAATATATACAGCTGCAGTTATGGTCACAGTAAGTAAAATTAAATTATTACCAATATGAATGGGGGTCACCAATAAATCGAGATTTAAAATAAATAGGACCCCTCTTTTACATTAGGAACCATAATCAAGATTTGTCTATTGACCTTGAACATTACATGCTAGGTTAAAGACCAGAAGCTTTTGACACAGCCACAAGCATATTTTCTTAAAATTCATTATTCTGAGTCCTTAGCTTAGATCAGGGGTTTATAACTGGAAGTATGCAATGCCTGTTTGTGCGGGCCTCCAAGTTTCTTGGAAAAGTAATCTACCATAGTAAAAATTGATGTTTTTAGCTGAGAAACAGAAAGTTTTGACTTGCGTGGGAAAATTCTATGAATGCTCCATCTGATTCTCATTAAGTAATAAACTTACTAGCGCTCTATTTTATAATAACGTGTGTATCCGCTTGAGTCCTATTTCCTTCCATCTCTTAGCCCTCCACTAGACTCGTGGATTCAATTGTAACTTTAAATTGGGAATAATTGGCTGAGATAATTTAAGTTGTTGATATTCAGTATACTAACTAGTGTGATATTAAATGTATATAAGGCTTTCTAAATCTTTTTAACAGAGAGGATCCTTCCATACAGCCCTTATATTTTGTGGCACCCTCACTATGGAACATCCTTATATCTAAGGGATATGTTTTAAGGAAATTCTTGGTAGAGGATATACTTAACTCTCCGCTACACGTGTGGAACACCTACACAGTTAATACACTCGTGCAGACTGTTAATCCATTACTGTTTTACGGCAGTTTTCGGTTCAATTTTGCATTCATTAGTAGTTTTGAAATATTCAATAACATAAATTATTTTAATTTAAAATGATTATACACATGTTAAAAAGACCTTTTTCATGTTGATTTTCTTACAACTTTTTTAAAAATAACCTAATTGTTTTAGTAACTTACAACCATGATACGATTTTCTCAATAAACTTACTTATAAGTTTTATTGAACTAACTTGAGATTACAAAACATTTTCATATATAGAACACAATGCAAAAATTAAAATTAAATTAATGAGAAAAAAGAGTTGTAATCAAACAAAAAAGTAAAATTGCATAGATATAAACTAGTTTCTTTGCTAAGTTAATGTACCATATACTGTACCTAGTCATTGTCAGAATCATTTAGATCCATTATTTGCATTTTTATGTCACATTCAGAGCACACATAAGAAATGTGTCCCAAACAGACAAACTTGTTGCAACCTGTGCACGTGAATCGAGCTGGCTTATATTTTTTTTTATCACAAAAATAACACCTCCCTCAGGTTCTCACTTCTTCTGGTCTGACTTCTGATTGAACTTTTGGAATCTCCAAGATCTCAATAAGACACAGCTTTATTGTAGTAGGTTAATTTGTCTGCTTGGCTCTCAAATGCAAATGTTCATTCAGAAGTTCTTTTGCAAGTATTTTCAAAAAGTCCTTCCTTGCCAAGTTGGATGTAGTATTATCCTTGTAAATTATGTAGGAATTTATTACTGCAATATTTATAAATGAAAAGAATACTACTAAAGTCCATCTTCAGGTTATTCTGTCTACAGAATAAACACACTTCATTTGATCCACCTTATCAACATCCGATTTCATTTCATTATAAAATATGGTAATTTTGGGTTTATGGACTCCAGCACCCTCTAGATCTTCAATTTTGTCTTCCTCAATATGGAATGTTGATAATGCTAGCACAACTTTGTTTTTCTTAGGCTTATAAGACACGAGAGTGTTTTTTATTTTTTTAAAGTGAAGATACTGGACTCTTATGGAAAATCTTTCACATGTATCATAAATGGTGGGCTCTCTTTCTGGTTCTTTCTAATAGTCCCTAACATTGTAAGTTTGACGTTCTCCAGTAAGTCCTGGGCTAATGGAACTGACACAAACCAATTATCGCATGTAATATTTCAACCACTTTTTGATATTGGCTGCACCAGTTGCTTGGCAATACTTTGAGGATTGTTTTAATACTCATAGGAGCCTTCAAGCTGTTTTCCACAGTAAACTTCTACATTGTTTGTATATAAAATTTTAGCTTCTGTGAGGGTAAAAATCTGTATGCCATATTTGGCAGGTTTGGATGGGATGTACTGGCGAAACCCACACCATCCTCTAAATGCATCAAGCATTTCATCATTGATTAAACTTCAGACAAACTGTAATGCTTCTTACAGTTTTAATTAAATTTACCAATAAGATATCTAACAGCAGCTAATTTGTCTGTTAGTTTTCACTGGTTTCTAGATGTAATATCGCTAAGGATTTTAGTAAAAACCTAAAACGGTTGATTCTCATAGTGAGCCTAAAATATTCTATGTCAGTTCCATCATTTCTCCAGAGATCCCCAAGTCTGGTATGCAAAACCTTCAAAACACCCCCAAGAATAAGAAACCCTCAACATGACTTCAATTCAGTGACATAGCTTCAGCTGCATCTCTAGGTCTTGAATGCTGGTGCACCTGACAAATTCGTTTAACATTTCATCAGATAAAACAAGCTGTAAAGCCTGTATTGGGCGATTAGCATCAGGGAGGCAGCGAAGCAAATCACATTCAAGTCGTCTTGCTCTATGATTTTGATTTGGTGCAGAACACCACTGAGTTCCATTTTTACCAATATAAAGCTCATTGCAATTGCCTTCCTTAGATGATTGCTCACTATCTGAGTATGGTACTCTCATTGACTATATCTTCATCTGTGTCATCGAAAGCACCAAATTTGTCTTTGGCAAGCCAGCGTAGTATATCTTGGTCATTAGGTCCAGACATTTTCCTAAATAAAAGTGTACAAAAATGAAAGCATTAACAAAACCAAACACACATAAGAAAACACGGGCGCGCTCACTCACCAACTCATTTGTAATAAGTGTATACAGGACAAATTCAAAGCTCTTACAATTTTTGAGAGAGTAGCTTATATTTTCAAGAACTGCCTAAAATGAAGCGAAAATTTGATTAAAATCTGTATAAACAATTGAGAAAATAATCTACTCATGAAACTTAGTGTAAAAAGTAGTAATAATGCTATAGAAATAATAAAACTTACCTGAAGTGTAAATGCACGTGTGCAGATTCACAGCCCCAATAATAAAATGTCAAATGCACTTGTGTTGAGTATCAGTCAACAGTACAAAAAAGAGTATCCCTGCTGCTAGCAGACTAACACAAGGCAATCTCGGATCCCACCATTACATTCAGAAAAGCAGTAGGGGAAGCTAACAGGCGACACAGAGCTCAGCTCGGTTTTACTAATGGATTAGAAGAGAACTACAATCTTGCAGACTCACACTCCGTGGCACATGTAGAGGAGGGTTAAAATTAAAATAATATTTTTATAGTAAACATTTTACTTACAAAACATTAAATTAATTTTAACCAAAACCATTTTTTTAGGTGCATTATATTACTCCGTATGAATTACCCTGTAGATTTGCAACACTCCTGTGGAGATATTGCTGCACTCAGTTTGAGATTCACTACTATAGATATATATAGAAAAGCATGAACTAGAAAGGACAATGGCTTTCAATGTCTTAATTTGAACTGCCTAGGTTAAGGGAATAGAATAATGTATTTTATGTATTAGATATTCCAGAATTTAACAGGAGAGGTGATATGCATTGAGCCTGTGCAGGAATTGGGTT